>JAKSZU010000021.1:1738613-2180911 GCA_026018925.1 Tupaia tana
ATTCTAGTTTTGAATCATTAACTAGAATTCTGACCATTTTAATAATTTCCTTTCTCATATTTAAAGTTTAGTGGTTTCATTCAAATTTTTATTATTATTATTCACACATTGAATGGCTATACAACATTTAGATTGTGAAGAGACTTTATCCAGCATGATATAACCTCAGTTCAGCCCAGTTGAGACCGCATACACATCCTTGTCAACAGATAATAAACCTTGTTTGTGTCCCTTAAGTGTCTTACCTCTGCTTCCCCCGCCCCCGAAAACTTTCCTACACTCTTCCCTTCTCACACTCTTTCCACTTTGTCTCTAGTGTCCATTACAATTTTTGATGCTTTTATGTTTTCCAGTCTTTCAGTCTCTACCATAGAGTGCACATAGTTGGCATATGTTAAGTGGAGACATGCCGTGTCTCTCTTTCATAGCCTGACTTGCTTCACTCAGCAACGAATCTTTCATATTCGTCCACTTTCTATCAAATTCAGAGGTCTTGTTTTTTTATGGCTGAAGAGGGGTCCACGGGCCCTGCGGCGGGGGTCCAGCTTGGCTCTTCTCCTCTCCTGGCCAGCACCTTCCTTACTGGGACAGCTCTCTCCCCTGCCCAGGCCCATGCCTTCCCTACCCTGGACAGCGCCTCCCCCCACCCCCCACCCCTCCCCGACCGCTCCTCCCCCCCTCCCAGCCGGGAGGGGGGGTCCCCATACGTCATCGGGCCGACGTTCCGCCCTGCGTGCGTGCGTGCGTGGGCAGTTTCGAGGAGCACATCCGGAGAAGGGGCGCCATTCCGCACCTGCGCTGCCCGAGAGCGTGGCTCTCCGCGGCGTTCCCAGGCGAGGCCCTGGGAGCCCGCGGTGTGCAGCCCCCTCGGTGCGTGTTCCAGGGGAGACAGGGTCGCGTGTGTCTCCCACGGAGCGGATCCCGACGGACGGAGGTGGAGGACGAGGAAGGCGGGCTACGGCGTCTGCGGTAGCGGTGAGTCCTCCGGAGCGTCTGCGGTGGAGCCCGGCGCGTGGGAGCTTCGGGGACCCGGCCCAAAGGCCTCGGCTGGGAAGTCCGGGGACGCCCCGGGACCGCTCACGTGGGTGCGTGGCGGAGGCACCCTGTGCTCTCCCCGGGGGCTCCGTCTCCCCGCTGCTCCCCCGCTTCGCCTGCCCGGGCCTCCCCCTCCGCGGGTCCCCAAGCCCCTCCTCGCCCCCCGCCGACCCCTGTCGCCCAAAGCACCAACCACCTCCCCGACCGACCAGGCCCTCACACGCGGGAGTCACGGGTGGTCCGCGGCCGGTGGGGACCTGGTGGGGGTCTAAGGCGTGGCATCTTCTCCCGACCCCGGGAGGAGCAGTGTGCGCGGGGAGGGCGTTCTGGGGAGGGGGTGCCGGCCCTGGCGGGGGTGTGCGGTCCCGGCCCGCGGGGTGCCCAAGGCCTCCAGGCCGGTCGCAATGGCTGTGCCCCGGGACCCCCTTCGGGCTTTTCGAAGAAAGCCACTGGAAGTGTGATCCGTGAACGGCGCCCCTCAGGCTCTCGAGCAGCCCAGGGCCCTCCTGCCGCCGCCTTTGGGCGCCTTCACCCTCGCCGGCCTCCTACCTTCTTGTCGCCGTCCTTTCTGCACGGCCCAGGTGCAGTCGTCCTCGGGGGGGGCCGCGCAGTCCGTCCCCGCTGTGGGGTGTCGCTCTCGCCAGCTCTCCTGGATCCCGTCGTTCACCAGACCCAGAGTTGTCTGGTTCCAGGGCGCGGTCAACCTTCCTCCCGCCACCACCACCAGGCAGCGTCGCAGGTCCCAGCTCCGGGGGCTCCTGAGCCCTGGGACTTCGGTCCCCATCAGCAGCTCGCCAGGCCGCGACGCCCCTCCATACTAGGGACAGTCAAATCTGGGCCTTGTCCATTCCAGGCCCCTTGCGGTAGAGACTTGAGGTGCTTCAGGCCTTCCTCTGGCAGGTGCGGGTTTCGCTGGACCCAAGGTCTGGATCTGCTTGTCCAGGGCATGGTGCAATCTGTGGAAGTTGGTGTGTGTTGGGGTGGGGGGGCATTTGTGCTCACTCAGCGCAGCTCCTCGGCGCTGAGCTTGCTTCATTCTGCCCCCACAGGCCAAGGGTGGGCCGAGTAGTCCACCAGGGTTCCAGGCCTGGACCCTGTCGCTTAAAACCCATTTGACCAGTGAGAAACAGAGAGAGACAGGAGTGCGAAGGCAGTGTCCGTCCAGGACCCGAACCACAGTTGACCATGTGGGAGTCCAGCTCCCCAACCACTATGCCACCTGCTGGACCCAGACCATGCGATTTTAACAGACTCCAATTCAAGCTTGGGTGACTTTATCTCCCCTTGGGATATTTCACAATGTCTGGAGATATTTTTGGAGGTGGGTTGGGTTTGAGGAGGATTGGGGTGCTACAGTCATCTGATGTGTGGGACCCAAGGATGCTTCTTGGCATCCTGCAAGACACAGAACGATGATCTCAAAAAGAATGACCTGGACCTCATCATCAGTAGGGCCAAGATTCAAAAACCCCGTTTTAAACTAAATGTCCTCCATGAAGTGATTGACAAGATGTATCCCAAATGAAATCAGAGCAGTTTAGTCTGGGTCCCTCACCTCCTACCTTACCATGTTTGTAAGCCGCAGAGTAAATATCTTATGGGTTTTTCCAGAAGAGAATAATCTATTTAATTTCATTTATTCATTCATTTTATTTTAATTTGATGGGAGGGACAGTGAAAGAGAGAGAAGGAGAGAAAGTGAGAGAGCAAGCCATCACGTCCAGGACTCGAACTGAGGTCAGCCGTGTGGTGTCGAGTGCCTTAACCACTATGCCACCTGCTGGTTCCAACATCTTATGTATTTAATTATACTGCACTTACCTGCTTGTTCGGTAAGTATGGCTGTGCTGTCTTACACCATTGAATGTAAGGCGCATGTGCGTGTGTGACAGTTTGGTTTTGGCGGTGAGCCGCTACTGTGTACAACCCGTTGAGAGAAAGGAGCTAGTACTGCTGTGTGTGGCCTTGGTTTGGCCTGCTGAGCCCTGATGGCCTTGGCTTGACTCAGCTCAGCTCCACATGCTGAGAGTTCCAAGAGGGAGGAAAGTGCACCGTGAGCATTCACCCTGAGTTTAACAGGCTCCAAGAGAGAGGAAGCATTTGTGAGCACTACCGAGGGCTCTGTGAGTGTCCTGAGAGCTCTGTGAGCTCCCACTAACAGCAGATAGACAACCTGACACCAGGGCCTTGCATGTTTTTCCAACTCCCTGCATCTGTTTGACTCACCCTTTTGAGCAGGAAAAAAAAAAAAAGTTACAAAAGAGCAAGGTTTTTGTCCCATGTCCCCATCTGCCCAAGTCACTGTAGGAAGCAGTGCTGTGCCCAATCGTACAGTAATAGTTGTCCTCATCCTCCGGCTACAGCCCAGAGATGTGCAGAACACCAGCACTGGTCAAGATGTCTTCAAATTGAGAGAAGTAGCTGGGGATCTCGGAACCCTGGTGCTTTCTGGAGTCTGAGTAATGTCACGGGGATAGTGGGGAGGGCTCCCTGGTATCCGCTGCTATCAGTATATGGTTTTGCCACCAACACTGGTGTCACTGCAAGAGTGCAGGTGAGTTGACAGATGTTTCAGGAGTTGAGAGAGGGAGGGTGGTGAGTCAGCAGAGGCTGGGAGAGGGAACCTGTAGACACAGACACATTTGAATAAGGAGAAGAGACTAGGGTGATGATTTTAAGGAGTCTCATCCACAATACTGAAGTAGGGTGGGGCCTGTCCTGTGTTCCCAAAGTCTGTCCTACCTGTCGAGTGAAGGAGGATGAAGGAGGAGAGGAGTCTAGGCCAGGATGGACACAGCCTCTGGTCTCCACATGGCTGGGATGCCCCAGGCTGCTTTTTCATCCCACCCTCTGCCACAGGAGGGGCTTCTTGTGCAAATGTGTTGCTAGTGGACGGCCATTGCTATATGTGCAGGACCAGGGAGAGGGCAGTGCTGAGACCACACTCAAAGAGTCCCAGCTGCTGAGCCTGCATCAGTGAGCTTAGCTCCCATGGGCCAGCCACAAGAGGGTGGGGAGGGCCCAGCTGTGGGCAACCCATGTGCAGCCACAGACAGACCCATAGTGCTCCCTGGTGCCCACTGCGCAGAGCTGAGTCTCTCAGGGGGAAGTCCTGGCAGTAGGTTAACCTAGAGCCTGCTCACGCTCAGTCCAGGACACCCACAGGCCATGCCTCTGCTCTGCCCTGAGGTCACTGATGTTAATAACTAGCCTTTTTTAGGGAAGACTTCGGAGTTAACAGGAGGACACGTGAGAAATATGATGACCGTCCACTTTGAGGAGGCTGCAGGGAGGTGAGACGCAGCGGGCTCGGAACTGAGATCTGAGCAGCTCCTTGTTCAGGGGCCAGGGCTGAGGTGACTGTGGTCAGTGTCTGAGTGAGGTGGGTGATCCTGCTTGAGAACAAACACAGCAAGCGCTGTTTATAGATGAGGGGCAAGTTCTCAGCAAGTTTCAGTCTGCATAAATATTCAGAGACATCAGAGAGTGTGGCATGTCAGGAAATGGCAAGACTCTCATATTTGGGTCTCATATTTTTGGATGAACTTGTCAGACCACAATTATGTGTCTACATAGATATTTCCCACTGGAGAAGGCACGTCCATTCTTCTTTCCCTCTTACCTATTTTCCCTTCTTCATTCTGTTTTTTTTTTTTTTTTCTTTTCTGTGCTTTTGTGTTGAACAAAAGAAAGCTTTGAAAATCCACCATTGTGAAGCTTTTCCCTAACGTTCCAGTAAAAGGCCTATAGTTTAGTTTATAGTTTAGTTTTCATATCTCGAATTTGCATGTTGACGCCCAGTTTACTCAACATTATTTTTGAAAAGCTGTCCTTTCCATAGTGAATGGTCTTAGCTGCTAGGTTGAAAATGATTTGTCCATAAGTGTTTATTCCTGGGCTGTCAGTTCCATTGCCTATTTGTACATTTGTCTGAATGTCAGAACCACTTTGTTTTCACTAATGTCGCTTTGTTGTATGATTTGAAATAAGGAATTGGGCCCTTGCATTTTGGTCTTATTTTATAAAATAGTTTTAGTTTTTCAAGATCTTCAGTTATTTGAATTCTATATGAATTTTAGGGTGTATGTTTCTAATTGGTTGTCAGAACAGTCGTGAAGCATTTTTGTATAGAAAAACAGAAAAATGTGTGATAATGTTCCACTCCGGACATTGTCAGAATGTCAATAGCAATTTCAATCAATCTATACGTTAGTTTGGAAAGTACTGACAATTTAGCCATATTTTTTTCTTTTTCTTTTTTTTTTTTTAGTTTTGCTTAAGATGCATGCACCTATTACAGAGACAGAGAGGGGAAAAGTGAGAAATCATCTATGAGAAGGGATGGCCTTGCTGCAATCACTTCTCTATTCTTACCTCAGGATTTGGGGTATGGATGCTATTAGACCCAGCATGATATTCAAACAGCCGAGCCTAACATTTGAACCACAGATTCAGCCATGTGGGATCCATTGTCTTAACCATATTTTTTCTTTTATGGAGAGGTTTTTGCTATAGGGTGCATGTGCTCTCCAGAAAGACAGAGAGAGACAGAAAGTGAGAAATCAGCCCCCTGGGGTAAAGGTATCAAAGTCACACCTAGAAAAATGACACTGGGGACCAGTAGATGGCGAAGTGATTGATTCTCTGGACTCCCATCAAACCCACCGAGACTCGATTGCAGGGGATTTGTCACTTTCCTTCTCACGTTCTCTGTCTCTCTCACTGTGCGTGCATATGCCCTTAGGCAAAAACCTCTACAAAGAAACTGAAAAATGACAGTCCCTAAAAAATTCGAGGGATAGTTGCTTGGAGAGCCTATTCCAATTGATTTGCAGTTACTGGGGTACGTTCATGATCTGAGATGTGCTGGGTTCACCTCTCTTGTTGTGGTCACCATCCCATCCTGCTGTGGTCCCTCTCTCAGCACAGACTGTGTGGTTTGACTCCTGTGTGGATCAAGGGGAAGCCCAGGGTGGGGAGGATTCCTGGAGGCAGTTGTGTCTCTGTCTCATTGAAAGGGTGATGAGAGATAGCGGTGACTCTTCCTTCCACCCTTCTGATAAGCCCAGGCTTCTCAAAGTAGGGTGACTGGGAGGGTTCCACCAGTGTGTGTTGGGCAGGAGCCCTGTCATGGACCCACACACTTTCTTCAGGCATGACCCTCCTTCCATCTAGTATCTTCGGAATATTCCTGCCAGGATCTCTCTCCTGAGCTGAGTCTGCAAGAAGTGGGTTCAGGGAACCAGCACTTAGCGTAATGGCTATGTCGCTGGACTCCCACGTAGTCAATTGCGGTTCGCGTCCCAGACCTGGTGGCTTAAAACTCACGCTGGGCGCATGTGCATGCGTGCCCAAGATCCCGAGAGGAGAATGGAGGAGAAGGGATTGCGGCGTGACCATCCCCCCTGGGGGGTGATTTCTTGCTTTCTGTCTCTATGTCTCTCTCTGACTGTCTGGTGAGCGCACACGCCCTATAGCAAAAATCTCTCCAAAAAAAAAAAAAAATAGAAGTGGGTTCAGATGTGCATAAGGACCCTCAGATGATCACATGGCCTTGAAGAGTTGGGACACCCTGCCCCTCAGAGTATGGGCCCTGCTGAGCATTACATCTTCCTCCCTTAGTGTCCCCTGCTCCAGACCTAAAGGGTGACCTCATGAGGACATTCACAGATAGGCTGAGTTCAGAGCAGCCGCTGATGCTCTTCATTAGTCATTGGGGGGTGGGGGAAGACTGTGCTGTGAGGGGATCTGCTGGGCCAGGGCTACTGGCAAATGACAGTTCAGGTGCTGGAGGTGCATAACCAGGATCTGGCATGACGGAAGTGGAATTTGCAGTAAGTGAGGGCAACACAGGGACAGCAGGAGGGTGGGGTCAGAAGCCAGCTGAGAGAACATCATATTCCGGTGGCTTGAGTGCAGTCTTGGCCCCTCCAAGGATGGAGCGAGTCTGAGTGTCTTTGTAGAATGGGGGAGAATGGATGAGTGTAGACCAGCGTGTGGGAAGGATGGTGGAGCATACTGAGCTGGTGCTCAAGGGAAGGCTCTGTTCAAGCTCTGCTGTGTACGATGCATAAAGAATGCTCATGTGGGCGAACATGACAGGGGTGTAGGTAGCAGAAAAGGACTTCGCCAGTGTCCTAGGCATGATGTTATGGCAGATCCCTGGGTTGGTTTCTGGGCCTGGTGTGGTCTCTCTTGCCAGAATATATGGACCCTCAAATGCAGGGAGCCCAGGAGACACGTTTTACAACATCCTCCCATGGTGACCCTTTCCTCAATCTCACTGGAGATCATGCATTTCTGTAGAAAGCAGGGAAGACCCAGGATGAGGAGATGCCTGGACAGGACCAGACCCAATTACAGTCTGAGCTCAGAGCCCTGTACCAAGACCCACAGCAGGCCCTTGTATCCCTGTGACAGGATAGAGGGGACAGAGGGGATGGAACAAAGGAGTTGACAGGCACAGTGTGTTTGGGACACAGGATCTCAGGCAGAGACCCCTGTCTGTTAGGCTGTGAGGATGTGTTGCTCTGGGAGACTTTGAATGTACCAAAAGTTTTACAACTCATGAAGGCCTTCGGGATCTCTCTGCAACACACCCTGTGGGTGCAATGGCAAGTGAGACACAGTGGGGTCCTGCATAGCATTGTTTCCTGATGGTTCTTGGGCAAGTGTGAGGGGGTAGGCCCAGATGGACATGGAGCACTGGGGTAGGACTGAGGAATGAAGAGGTCTAGTGACCACCCAGCTGACATGTCCCTTTAAAGCGAGATATCAGTGGAGCACACTGAACCACATTCTTCCCTGGGACTCCTGAAGGTTCAGTCAACTTCCCTGGAAGGACTTTGTATCCTGGAGTTCCCAGGTGTCATTTACACACTGGGGGATGTCCCTTCATATTTTGCATTGCAAAATTTATTTGCCAATATAGGGCTGCTTCTTAAAATTCCGCATCAGATCATGTCCTAAGGAAGAGAGAGGGCCACAAGGGCCGACTGTGTTTGGTTGTCCCGGAAGGCTGCCGAGTTGTGTAATAGCAGATGTGTCAGCCTATTCATCAGGCATCATTTCATCTGCTGCTCATTTAAAAGGAGGTGTTTGCTTTTAAAAAGCTATGGAAAGTTGGATATTAATATCTTGGCTGTTAATTTAGGAATTCTTCTCACATAGTTGCAGAAATAACTCAGTCCAAAGGTTATTTGTTTTCCGGTCGCTCTCCTTGTGTACTTTTATTTTTAAACTTTATTGTACACAGTCCCCTTCATTTTTGTATTTGGTGCAGCCTCACCCGGCATATTAAGAGCCTTCTCGAGTACTCCCATTGCTTTCATTTTTTTGTTTACTCTCACTTTTTCCTTGCCAGCCATCTCCTGGATTCTGTCACTCAGCCCTATTGATCTGGGCTCTGTAGTGTTCTGTACGTGTTCCAGTGGAAATAGCCATGGCCCACTATGTCAGAGTAGTCTCTGTCACCCCTGTAGTCAGGTGCTCCATTGTAGTTGGGGACGGGTGGGATGCATTTTGTGTTCCTGGTGTTGAGCACTGTGCTGGGTCCTAGTGAGAAGTCAGTACTACCTTGATTGGAATGGTTGGCTAAATGAAAAGATGAGAAAAAAAGAAATTAAGAAAAAATTTTTTGTACCCAAGAGTAATAGATTACTATCCAATTTAAAAAATTATTATTTAAACATCCATGAAAAAAAAGTTATTGAAGTCATAATTTCCTACCAAATAGTGGCAGGATAGAAAATTAATTCTAAAAATCTGCAGCAGAGGCCCTGGCCTATGGGACAGTGAGGCAGGGCCCTCCCCCCAGCTCCAGCCCCGATATCACTAAGTCCTGAGACCCCCATCTCTGTCAGCCAGGTAGCCCTTTTTTTCTCTTCTTCTCTCATTTTCAAATTTCGAACTTCTCCTTACCACACAGGACTGCCTCCAGCTCTACAGCAACCCCACTTCCCCACCTGCATCCAGACGCCTGGCCCTAAGGTACCCTATTCTCTGCCTCAGATCCTGCCCAGCAGCCCCCATGTCCAGAGACCCCCTATCTCTGTCAGCCAGGTAGGGCTTTTTTTTTTGGAGAGTTTTTCACTATAGGGCGCGTGCGCTCGCCAGACAGACAGAGAGAGACATAGAGACAGCGAGAAATCACCTCCCAGGGGGGATGGTCACGCCACAATCCCTTCTCCTCCATTCTCCTCCTGGGATCTTGGGCATGCACGCACATGCGCCCAGCGTGAGTTTTAAGCCACCGGGTCTGCGACGCAAACTGCGGTCGACTACTTGGGAGTCCAGCGACATAGCCATTATGCTAACTGCTGGTTCCCGGTAGGTTTTTTTTTTTTTTTTTCTCTTTTTCTTTGATGTGTTAACTTCGCACTTCTCCTTACCAAACAATATCGCCCCCAGATCAACAGCAGACCCCAATTCCATCTCCATACCCCTAGCAGAGTGCACAACTTTTTGTTTATTCTCCTTACTTTCTTCATTCTTATTTGGTCCTCTCTTACTCTTCCTCCACCCTCCCAGACGTTCTAGATAGGTCTTGAATAACAGTTCTGAAACATCCTAGTATTGTAAGACTCCCTGTGGTCCTCCTTTTTACTGAACCTCCTGTGATAAATGAGATACTACCCTTTAGATAGCTGAATAGAATAGTCCTCCTTGGACCACTTTGCTACACACAACAGAGGAGAGACTTCGGTACTCATGAGTCCACATCAAAAGGGAAACACAATTACTCCTGGTTGGGATAGATTCTCCTAAAAGGTATTCCAAATTGAATACATCTCCCAATGGCTATAAGTAGATGAAGTGTCTGAGGTCTGACTAAACCAGGAAATATGTCTCCATCAAAAGAGCACAGCGACTCCCCTCTATTCCTCGAAGAAACAGAGGAAGTTACCAAAATGTCAGAGAAAGAATTTAGAACATTCATGGTGACCAAATTCTATGAGTTGGAAGAAAAAAGAGACAACAAGCTCTAGGATATTAGGAAGTCCTTATACGATATGAAAGCAGAAATGGACATGCTAAGAAAGAATCGGATGGCGGGAACGAGCAGTTAGCGTAATGGCCATGTCGCTGGATTCCCAGTCAGTCTACCGCGGTTCACGTCCCGGACCCTGTGGATTAAACACACGCCGGGGGCGTGTGCGTGCGTGCCCAAGACCCCGAGAGGAGAATGGAGGAGAAAGGATTGTGGCGTGACCATCCCCCCAGGGGGTGATTTCTCGCTTTCTGTCTCTATGTTTCTCTCTGTCTGGCAAGCACACACACCCTACAGCAGGGAAACAAAAAACTTAAAAAAAAGATAAAAAGAAAAAAAACATACTAAGATTGGCAAGAGAAAAACATCAAGTTACCTACAAAGAACATCCCATCAGGCTAACAGCAGACCTCTCATCGGAAACAATGCGAGCGAGGAAAGGGTGGGAATATATCTTCAAGGTGTTAAGAGAAAAGCAATTTCAGCCGAGAATTCTGTACCCGGCAAGATTATGTTTCATGTGGGAAGAAAAGACAAGAACATTCTAAGGTAAACAAAACCTGAAAGAATTTACCAGCACCAGACCAGATCTCCAAGAAGTTCTCAAGGTTGTGCTATGTCAGGAAAATTAAATACAGTCACGCCGAAATAAGAGTTAAAAAACTAGGAAAGTGGCCTACCAGAGATAGTGTGAGAAGAGTGTGGGAAAAGACAGAGGGTCAGAAAGAGGGGTAAAAAATTCTAGAAACCAGAAATGGAAAATTTTTGATAATAATATACATGACTAAGTCACTATGCAGTATATTCTGGATGGCAAATCACATTCTGTATGCTGTGATGATGCTTAGGGAAAGAATGTAAATGAAGTTAGAAAAAAAAAGTTTCAGGAAAAATTATGTGTTCAATGACTGCAGTAAGATATATAGCCCCAGCTAGGTGCTACTTTTTAGGATGTGTGAAGTTAGACTTTTGTTCATGGAAATGTATATATCAGCTGTGTTTGCTCTGAAAATATTTAGATTAATTAAGATCTTTAGTAATTCAATAAAATGTGGAGGGAAAACAGTATAGAAAGCAAACATAGATACCAGAGACAGTGGGGAAGGAGAGTGGGAAATGGCAGAGGGTAAGAGAGAGTGAATCTAGGATGGGGGGAAAAGGCAAAACGTACAGGAAACAAGAAATGGAAAATTATTTGTTGACAATAGCATGTATGTTGATGTGCTTGATTGAGAATATACAGTGTACTGTGGATGGGAAAAAAAAAAAAAAGCAGTCATGAGAGGAAAGTTAATAGAAATTAGTGCCTCGGTGGGCAGGTGCGATGGGAGATGACCTACCCTCATCTCTAGGGACCTGAAAGGGCTGCCTTGGGGTGCAGAACCCCCTCCGACTGCCGACCCCCCCCTTGCACGCACAGTAGCCCCCAAAGAGACAGTCGTTGAGGAAAGCAGAGTTCCCTCTCCCTCCTAAAAGAGGGGTGCGCGGGCCCTGCGGCTGGGTGCGAGCTTCACTCTTCGCCTGTCCTGGACAACACCTTTCCCTCCCCAGCATAGCGGCCTCCCCTACCCTGGACAGCGCCTTCCCCCCGCCCCCACCCGCACTCCCTGCCCTGGTGCCTTTCTGTCTGGGGAGGAGACGGTGGGCGGACGTTCCGGACAGCGCTGCGTGCCTGCGAGCATGGGCGGTTCGCATGGGAAGTCCGGAGAAGCGGCGCCATTCTTCCGGCCGCGCTGCCCGAGAGCGTGGCTCCCCGTGTTCCCAGGCGAAGCCCTGGGAGCCGAGGTGTGCAGCCCCCTCGGTGCGAGTCCCCGGGAAGACAGGGTCACGTGTGGCCCCCATGGAGCGGAACCCGACCGACATGGAGGACGAGGAAGGTAGGCGACGGTGTCTTTGAAATCCGGGAGTTCTTGGGGACCTCTGCGGTGGGGCTGGGCTCCTGGGCGGATCGGATGTCGGCCTGGAAGGCTTGGGCCAGCAGTCTGGGGACGACCAGGACAGCCTTGCGGGTTCGTGGGGTGGGACCCTTGTGCTGCCCGAGGGCGGTTCCGCTGGGCCAGGGTCGCCTGGGAGCCCTCCCGGTTGCTCCGGTGCCTCGTCCACACGGGTGGGCGCCGGCCGTGCCGGGAGGCTGCTGCGGGCGTCCTGGCGAAGGGCCGTGCTTGGGCCGCCCTGGTGCGTGGCGGAGGCACCCCTGTGCTCTCCCAGGGGCTTCGTCTTCCCCGCTGCTTGCCCTGCTTTGCCTGCCAGGGCCTCCGCCCTCCTCAGGTCCCCAGACGCCCCCCTGCTCCCCGCTGAGCCAGGTCGCCTGAGGCACCACCCGCCACCTCGACCAACCTGGCCCTCGCCACTTGGAAGTCGCTCTGGTCAGTGGCTGCAGCCATTGGGGGGACCCCAGGCGACAGACCCTCGGACCTGGTGGGGTTTAAGGCGCAATGGCCTCGCCTAACCCCGCCAGGAGCGGTGGGCACGGGAGGGCGTCCTGGCGAGGGTGTGTCAGCCCTGGCGGGGTGTGCGGTGCCGGCCCCGCGGGGGAGCTCAAGGCCTCAGGCCGGAGTCTCCAGGCTGTGCTGGGGGAAGCCCTTCCCGCTTTTCAAAGAAAGCTTCCCCAGGTGTGATCCCTGATCCTTGCCCTGGGGGCTCTCAGAGCAGCCAGCGGCCCTCCTGCCCCGCCGATTTCCGCACCTTCGCCACCCCCTCCCTCCCCCACCTCTTAACCTTCCCATCACGGTCCTTTGGGAACCACCCGGGTGCAGTCGTCCTGGTGTCCTGTCCCCGCAGTGGGGTGTCGCTCTCACGGGCTTGCCCAGGCCCCACAAGTCCTGTCGCCCACCAGCCGCGGTGGTGCCTGTCAGCGTTCCAGGAGTCCTCGTGCCCCACCACCAGCACACGGCATCCCTGGCCCTGGCAATGGACTCTGTACCCCATCAGCTGCCCTCCAGGCCTGCCCTCGTTCCCACTGCTGCCTCCTCCATCCTGGGGAGGGTCAGAACTGGGCCTTGGCGGGGCATAGGCGCTGGGCGATTCTGGTCTTGGTCTGGCCTGTGTGGGTTTCCCTGGCCACAATGTCCGGTCACCTTGTTCAAGGCGTCATGCAGTCCTTGGCGGTTGGTGGGTGTGTGGGGTATTTGTGCTCCCTCAGTGCGACTTGATGGTGCTGCCAATGTGACCTTCTGCTCCCTGAAGGCAGAGGGAGGGTGGAGTAATCGACCACAATTCGAGGTCCAGACCAGGTGGCTTAAAACTGACGTCTGGCATGTATGAGTGCCCAGACTCCAGAGAGAAGGGATTGCGGCATGGCCAAACCTCTCCACCCCCACCCCCACCCCATGACTTCTCACTTTCTGTCTCTCTTTCTCTTGCTGGCGAGCCCACGACATATAGGAAAAAATATCTATCTAAATAAGACATATATCTACACTCTTTTTCAAAAGAGTTGTTTATCATTTTACAATTTCAACTACAGAGAGAGAGCAAGCGCTAGGTCCTTGATTCAAGCTGTGGACACTTATGTGGGGGTGACCACAATGCCCTTAAACACGATGCCACTTGCCAACCACACCAAAGACTTTTCGATAACTAAGACTATGGTCTTTTTTTATTTAGAATTATTTTTTATATTTGAATTGCTATTATTTTGTTGTACAATTTGACCAGTGACAGAGAGAAAGAGAGGAAAAGTGAGAAAGCAAGCTGCTAGTCCAGGACTCGAACCACAGTTCGTCTTGTGGGAATCCAACTCCCCAAGCACTATGCCACCTGCTGGTCCCAGACCATGCAATTTGAACACACTACTATTCAAACTTGGATTATTTGGCCCCCACTGGGATATTTTGCAATTTCTGGAGATTTTTTTTTTGGAGGAGGGATAAGGTTTGGGAATTGGGGAGCTACAGTCATCTGATGAGTGGGACCGAAGGATGCCTCTTGTGCATCCTTCAATGCACAGAACAGCAATCTCACAAAGAATGACCTGGACCTCACCATCACTAGGGCCAAGGTTCAAAAATTCTGTTTTAAATAAATGTCCTCCCTGAAGTGATTGACTAAATTTCTTGCAATTGGAGTCAGAATAGTTTAGTTTGGGTCCTTCACCTCCTATCTTACCATGTTTGAAAGCCACTGAGTAAACACCTTATGTTTTTGTTTTAAAAGAATTATTAATTCAATTTTATTTATTCATTTATTTTATTTTAATTTGATGTGTGTGTGTGTGTGGGGGGGGAGACAGAGACGGAGAGAAAGTGAGAGAGCAAGCCACCAGGTCTGGGACTCAAACTTAGGTCAGCCACGTGGTGTCCAGTGTTGTAAACACTACGCCACCTGTTGGTCCCTACATCTTCTGTTTTTCATTGTGGTGCATTTGTCTGCTTGTTCGGTAAGTATGGCTTTACCATTTTACACCATTGAGTGTAAGACGATGTGTGTGTGCTAGTCTGATTTTGGAGGTGAGCCACTATTATGTACAGCCCATTGAGTGAAAGGAGCTAATCCTGCTCTGTGTGTCCTTGGTTTGGCCTGCAGAGCCCTGATGGCCTTGGCTTGGCTGGGCTCAGCTGAGCTGCACACTCTGTGAGCTCCAAGAGGGAGGAAAGCGCTCTGTGAGAATTCACCCTGAGCTTAACATGCTCCACGAGGGAGGAAGTGTTTTTGAGCGCTGCTAAGGGCTCTGTGAGCCCACTGAGAGCTCTGTGAGATCCCACTGACAGCCAGTACACAGCCTGACACCAGAGCCTTGCATCTTTTTCCACCTCCCTGCATTTGTCTGACCCACCCTTAAGAACAGAAAAAAAGAAAAAAACGTACAGAATGGCAAGGTTTTAGTGCCATGCCTCCATCTGCCTATGTCACCGTGGGAAGCACTGCTATGCCCAGTTGTTCAGTAATAGTTGACCTCATCCGCATGCTAGAACCCAGAGAGGTGCAGAACCACCAGCACTGGTGAGGTGTCTTCAACTCTAGAGAAGTAGCTTTGCATCCTGGAGACCGGTTGCTTACTGGAGTCTGAGTGATTTCACAGGGGTATTGGGAAGGGCTCCCTGGCTTCTGCTACTGTCAGTGTATGGATTGGCCACCAGCACTGGTGTCACTGCAAGTGTGCAGGTGAGTCTAGCCGATCCTTCAGGAGATGAGAGAGGAAGAGGGGATGAGTCAGCACAGGCTGGGAGAGGGAACCTGTAGAAAGAGACACACATGACTGAGGAGGAGAGCCTAGGGTAATGATTTTTTTTTCTTTTTATGGAGAGATTTTCGCTATAGGGCTTGTGTGCTCGCCAGACAGACAGAGACGTTAGAGACAGAAAGGGAGAAGAGTCACCCCCCCAGGGGGGATGGTCACGCCACAATCCCTTCTCATCCATTCTCCTCTCGAGATCTTGAGCACGCCCGCACACGCGCACGGAGTGAGTTGTAAGCCACCGGGTCTGGGACGCGAACCGCGGTCGACCCTGTGGGAGTCCAGCGACATAGCCATTACGCTAACTGCTGGTTCCCCTAGGGTAGTGATTTTAAGGAGTCTCATCCAGGATACTGAAGTCAGGTGGGGCCTGCTCTGTGTCCCCAATGTCTGTCCTACATGTCCAGTGAAGGAGAAGGGAGGAGGAGAGGAGT
The DNA here is from genome assembly GCA_026018925.1 of Tupaia tana. Classification (NCBI taxonomy): domain Eukaryota; kingdom Metazoa; phylum Chordata; class Mammalia; order Scandentia; family Tupaiidae; genus Tupaia; species Tupaia tana. Next base: position 1,754,248 of record JAKSZU010000021.1, read on the forward strand.
CTAGGCTAGGGTGGACACAGCCTCTGGTTCCCACATGGCTGGGCTGCCTTTTCTTCGCACCCTGTGCCATAGGAGGGGCTCTTTGTTCAAATGTATTGCTTGTGGACGGCCATGACTATATGTGCAGGATCAGGAAGGAGGCAGTGCTGGGACCACACCCAGAGAGGACCAGGGGCTGAGCCTGCATCAGTTAGCTCAGCTCTCATGGGTCAGCCCCCGGAGTGCGGGAGGGCCCAGCTGTGGGTACCCGCTGTGGAGCGAGTGACAGACCCACAGCACCCCCTGCTGCCTACTGCACGGAGCTTCGTCTCTCGGGGAAAGTCCTGGCCACAGTTCAGCCTGAGAACCTGCTCACTTTCAGTCCAGGACACCCACAGGCCATGCCCCTGTTCTGCCATGAGGACACTGATGTTAATAACTAGCCTTTTCCAAGGAGGACTTCTGAGTTACCAGGAGGACTCTTGGGAAATATGGTGACCATCCACTTTGAGGAGGCTGCAGGGAGGTGAATATACAGAGGACTCGGGAAGAGATCTGAGCAGCTCCTTTTTTGTGGTCAGGGCCGAGGTGACCGTGGTCAGTGTCTGAGTGAGGTGAGAGATTCCGCTTGTGAACTTACACAACATGCACTGTTTATAGATTAGGGTCGAGTTCTCAGAATGTTTCAGTATGCACAAATATTCAGATATCAGAGCGTGTGTGGTGTCACGTGATGGCAGGCCTCTCACATTTGGGTCTTACATTGTTGGATGAACCTGTTGTCAGGGTCCAGAAGACACGTCCTTTCTTCCTTCCCTCTTATCTATGTTCCTTCCTTCCTTTTTTTTTTTTTTTCCTCCTGTGCTTTGATGTTGGATAAAAGAAAGATTGTCAAAATCCAGTGTTGTGATGCTTTCCCTTAATGTTCCACTTAGAGGTCTATATGTAGCTTTGACATCTCAAATTTGACATATTGACATATTGACACCAAGTTTTCTCAACATTATTTTTGAAGAGACCATCTTTCCATAGTGAATGGTCTTAGCTGCGAGGTTGAAAACGATTTGAACACGAGGGTTCATTCTGGGCTTTCAGTTCCATTGCCTATATGTACATCTGGCTTTATGTAAGAATCACTCTGTTTTGGGAATCAGCAGTTGGCATAATGGCTGTGTCGCTGGACTCCCACGTAGTCGACCTCGGTTCGGGTGCCGGAGCCTGTGGCTTACAACTCACGCCGGGCGCGTGTGCGTGCGTGCCCAAGATTGCGAGAGGAGAACGGAGAAGAAGGGATTGTGCCGTGACCATCCCCCCGGAGGGGTGATTTCTCGCTTTCTGTCTCTTTGTCTCTCTCTGTCTGTCTGGTGAGTGCACGCGCCCTATAGCGGAAAAATAAAAAAAAATTAAAAAAAAAGAAAAAAACCCCAGATACTAAGACTGGCAAGAGTAAAACATCAAGTTACCTACAAAGGACATCCCATCAGGCTAACAGCAGACCTCTCATCGGTAACAATGCCAGCGAGAAAGGGTGGGAAAATATACTCAAAATGTTAAGAGAAAAGCAATTTCAGCCAAGAATTCTGTACCCGGCAAGATTATCTTTCATGTGGGAAGAAAAGACAAGAACATTCTCAGATAAACAAAACCTGAAAGAACTTAACCAGCACCAGACCAGATCTCCAAGAAGTTCTCAAGGGTGTGCTATGTCAGGAAAATTAAATACAGTCACACAGAAATAAGAGTTAAAAAAACTAAGAAAGTGGCCTAGCAGAGATAGTGTGAGAAGAGAGTGGGCCTGCCGCTGGCTCTGTGGCCTGCTGCTGGGGAGAGGAGAGGCTCGGGGCTGGGCTCTTGGGCTGGGGGGCTGCAGGTGAGGTGAGTGGGCAGCGATGGATGTCCCTGCCTTAGAGTCGCTGGCTGGCCTGAGGCCTGCTGCTGGCTCTGTGGCCTGCTGTTGGGGACCCGTGGTGGATTGTCCGAGGCCAGCCATTTTCTCTTCTACATCTGAGATTCTATTTTCTGAATGATCTAGTCTGCTTTTAATACTTTCAAGGGAGATTTTGACTTCTTGTATTATAGACTTCGTCTCTAACAGTTCCATTTGAGTCTTTTGTAAAATGTGTAATTCCTCTTTTAGATCTTGCAAGAATTTCCTCATCTCCTGGAACTCGTCAACTTCTTTCTCCTTTCTCTTTAGCAGTTCATTCTCTCTCTTCCCTTCCATCTCTGTTAGCTTCGACATTATAAATGCTCTAAATTCCTTATCAGACATTTCCATGATTTTCACTGAATTGCTTGTAGATGAAGAAGAGTTACTCTTTTCCCTTGGAGGAGAGGTATTCTCTTGTTTTCCCATATTTCTTGTGATCTGGCGGTGATTTCTTGTCATCTGATGGATGGTGTGTTTCTTTCAAATTCTTGAAGTTCAGCCTGAATGTTCAGGAGGAAGCAGACAGAGGTTATCTAGAATCTCTTTGCCGTTCTGTTGTGATTGCTGGTGCAGCAGATTCAGTAGATACTCGGGAATATTTTAACCCGCTAGCTCATTTGCTGGAGGCTGAATTAGCAGTAGAAAATCTTCATTCCCTGAAATATCTAGTTCACTGGAGCCATGTGGAACCTTCTTCTGAAGGCCTGGCCTCTTCTGCCGCTAGCTCGTTTGCTGGAGGCTCAATTATCAGTAGAAAATCTTCATTCCCTGAAATATCTAGTTTGCTGGAGCCATGTGGAACCTTCTTCTCTCTCTCTCTCTTTTTTTTTTTTTTTTTTTTTTTTTTTTTTTTTTTTTAAGATTTTGTCATAGGGCACATGAGATCTTCAGAGAGAAAGTGAGAAATCGCCCCACCCTCCTTCAGGGGCCACGCTGCAGTCCCTTCTCCTCTGTTCTCCTTTTGGTATTGTGGGCATACATGCATACATACTCAGCATGATTTTCTTTTCTTCTTCTTTTTTAAAAAAATATGTAATTAATTCCATTTGTTGTTAGTTTTAATTTTACCAGAGAGAGACAGAGAGAGAAAAAGGGAAAGCAAGAGAGCAGGTCGCTAGGTCTGAGACTCGAACCACAGTCGGCCATGTGGGAATCCAGCGGTTCTAACCACCACGGTGTCACCTGCCAGGCCCCCCCAACATGATTTTCAGGCCTTCGTGGCCAGGACTTGGATTTTGGTTGGCTATGTGGGAGTCCAGCGCCTTAACCACCACACCCATGAATTGCTTTTGATCAGGGTGGGCTCCTGTGATAGCCAGGGCAGCCGTGCCTGCAGGGAGAGAGCCAAAGAACCTCTCAGGGATACTCGGGTCTCTATGGGTGTTGTCATCAGTCAGACCTTGGGGCACCTGGTTGGGCTTCTGTTGGACCAGTCTGTGGGGTAACTGGTGGTGATGGCCCCAGCATTGGGCACAGGTGAGTGGGACTCTTCTCAGGGCTGTGTCAATGGAGTTTCCTGCATCAACTCAGCCTAGGAAGTGAGTCCTCTGGGCAGTAATGGAGAGAGACGTGTCAGCGGTCATGGGCTATGTCAGGACGGGACATAATATCTCCACCATTTTCTTCCTCTGTCACAGCTCAGAGTCTCCCCCGCATTTTTATCCTCACGCCAGTGCCACATTGTTTTGTTTACTGTAGATTTGTAGTAAGTTTACATATGAGTAAGTATGAGTCCTCCACCTTTTTTTTTAAGAAGTTTTTGCCTTAGGGTATGGGCGCTAGTCAGAGAGAGAAAGACAGAGACAGTGAAAGGGAAAGTGAGAAACCACCCTGCCCCCCCCCCCATCCCCTGCCCCGGGGATGGCCATGCTGCAATCCCTTCTCCTCCATTCTTCTCCTGGGATTTTGGGCACACACACATGCGTGCCCGGCGTGACTCGAACCACAGTTCGCCATGTGGGAGTCCCACACCTTAACTACTATGTCATCTGCTTACCCGTATTTATTTATTTATTTATTTATTTAATTTGGCCAGAAAGAAAGAGAAAGGGAAAGTGAGAAAGAAAGCCACGAGGTCTGGGACTTGAGTCGCAATTGGCCATGTGCGAGTTCAGCACCTTAACTACCATGCTACCTGCTGGCTCCCAGTAACATGATTTTAATGATATTAAGTCTTTCAGTCCATGAATACAGGATGAATTTCCGTTTATTTAGATTTTTTTAAAAACTCACTTTCAGCAATGTTTTATAGTTTTTAGTGTATGTGTGTACAACTTCTTTGGTTAAATTTCTTCCTAAGGGGACCAGCAGTTAGCGTAATGGCTATGTCACTGGACTCCCATGTAGTCGACCGCGGTTAGCATCCCAGACCCGGTGACTTAAAACTTACGCCGGGCAGGTGTGCATGCATGCCCAAGATTCCGAGAGGAGAATGGAGGAGAAGGGATTGCGGCATGGCCACCCCCCAGAGGGTGATTTCTCGCTTTCTGTCTGTCTGTCTGTCTCTGTCTGTCTGGTGAGCGCAGGCACCCTATAGCAAAAGCCTCTCCAAATATTATTTCTTCCTAAGTATTTTATTCTTTTTATGCTATTGTAAGTAAAATTGTTTTCTCCTTATCATCTCTGACATTCATTTCTAGAGTGTAGACATAAACTGACTTTGGGGACCAGGAGGTAGCAGGGTAGTTAAGGCACTGGACACTCCCACATGGCCAACCGTGGTTCAAGTCCTGACCTGGTGGCTTGCTTTCTCACTTTATCTCTCTCTCTCACTTTCTCTTTTTGTCTCTGGTCAAATTAAAATAAATAAATGAATAACTAAAAATAAAAATGAATAAATAAAAAATAAAAAATAAATAAACTGACTTTGTATGGTGATTTGGTATTGTACAACTCTGCTGAAATTGTTCATCACCTCAACTTTTTTTGGTGGATTCTCTAGAATTTTCTATACATAAATCACTTCTTCTGCAAACAGAAGAGGTTTACTTCTGTCCTTCCTCTTAGATGGTTGGTCATTCCCTGGAAACTCCCTGGCTCCGGAGCTGGGGTTGGACTCCGTTGGCTCTTTGTCTCCTACCAAGCTCAGTGCATGAAAGGCATGTGTCCTGTGGTGTATTATGCAAATCTGAACCCTTTTTCACCCCATTCCCCCACCAGGGTCCTCAGTCCTGAGAGCAGCTACACTGTGAGGGGCAGGCCCAGGTGGCCACGTGCTGTGCTGTGTCCCTGGGGGGAAACAGCTGCTTTGACGCTGTGTACTGGCCAGGGAGGATCATTCAGGGTCTAGAGACTTTGAACTGACTGAACCTCCTTCAGTCGTTCAGAGGATCCACAGTGCCCCCTGGTGGCTACCATGGATTGAGCTTGTCTGTCTCCTCTTACTCATTTAACTGCTGTTGATCATTTTGATGGCCGCTGTGTTTCTGAGGCCCTGTCACCCAATTTTAGGGTTCCATAGTCTTCTCTGAATGTTTTGGATGACTAAAGGAATTGTTTCCAGGGCCAGCTGGCCCTTTTGGAGTTACTTGTTGTGAGCCTCACATTGGATAAACTGCTGGCTTAGGTGGGAATCATTTTAATAATTTATGTTAAAGGATTTAAAATAACGGTGTTGGACTCCCACATGGTCAATCATAGTTTAAACCCTGGACCCAGCAGCTTGAAAATCATGCCGTGCACGTGTGCATGCATGCCTAAGATCCCAGGAGAATGAAGGAGAAAAGGTTGTGGCATGGTCATACCCCCTGGGGGGTGATTTCTCACTTTCCCTCTGTCTGTTTCTCTATGGTGAATGCATGCACCCTATAACAAAAACTGAAAAAGAAAAATCTAATAATTTAAAGTAAGAAAATGACTAAAGCCTGGCAGGTGGCTTGGTGGTTAGAGGTGCTGGACTCCCACATGGCCAACCACAGTTTGAGTCCTGGACCTGGCAGCTTGCTTTCTCACTTTCCTTCTTTCTGTCTTTCTGTCTTTCTCTCTTTCTCTCTCACTCTGTCCCTCTCTGGTCAAATTAAAATAAGTAAATAAAGTTAGTTAAATAAAATAATTTAAAAAATGACTGAAGACTTATGATTAAGGGGTCTTTTCTAAAAAAGGATTATTTAATTTTATCAATTATTATTTTAAAAATTTCCTGTAAGGCACATACTACAGAGAGAGAGGTAAAGTGAGAAGGCAAGCCATCAAGTCCAGGACTCAAACCGTGACTGGCCACGTGGGAGTCTAGCAATCTGACACCATGCCACCTGCCAGCCCCAAGGGCTTGAACTGCACAATTAGCCATTTGGGATCCAGTTGTTTTAATTTCCATGCCATCTGCTGGCCCTGAAACAAATATTTTTTTATTTGAGAAGTTTTTGCCAGAGAGGGGCCGGCAGATGAGTTTCAAGCTGCTGGATCTAGGACTTGAACCACAGTCAACCGAATGGGAGTCCAGTGTCTTAATCATTAGGCCACCCCTGAAACAAAATTTTAAAAGTGCTCAGTGCTGGTTACAGTTGATTGAACAGCAGTGTAAGATGCAAGCAGGCCTGAGCACCTGTCTCATGGCAGACCCTGAGCCTAGAGGGCTCCGGACTTCAGGGGACTGAGAAAATACAGTCTTGTGTTTTATAATCAAAAGAAATGTGAATCTGAGGGGTTGGCAGGTGATGTGGTGGTTAAGGGTGTTGGACTCTCACATGACTAACTGTGGGTCAGGTCCCGGACCTGTGGCTCGCTTTCTCATCCCCCCCCCCCCCCACTGTCTCTCTCTGATCAAATTAAAATAAATAAGTTAATAAAGTTAAATAAAATAAAAAGAAAAAAATAATTGAAATAAATGTGAATCTAATTCAACCTGGGTTATATATATATTTTATGCCAATGGAGCAAAACAATAAAACTTTTATAAAGAATTATTTAATTTTATTTGTTATTTTTATTGTTGTTACTTCTTAAATTTGCTATAGGTCATGTGTGCTCACCACAGAGAGACAGAGAGAGAAAGAGAGAGAGTGAGAAAACAAGCTGCCAGTCCAGGACTCAAACCATGGTCAATCATATGGGAGTTCAGCACCTTAACCACCATGCCATCTGCTGTCCCCCAACAATGGAATTTTTTAAAAGAATTATTTATTTCCTTAATCTCATTTGTTGTTGTTATTAATATTTTTTATTTTATCAGACAGAGAGAAAGGGAAAGCGAGGAAGCAAGCTGCCAGGTCCAGGACTTGAACTGCGGTCAACCATGTGGGAATCCAGCGCCTACCACCACGCCACCTACCGGCAACACCAACAATGGAATTTTAATGCCCACATTTTTATGGGGGAAGCCCCAGGATGGGAAAATATCCAGGACACAGAGTCGTGACATGTCCTCCATGGGATCAAGTGACATTCCATCATGACATCAAATGCCTCAAAAGGAGTGTGCATGGGGAAGGAGGCCAGGAGAGGGGCATTTGCTGTGTGACTCCATTTATAAACCTTGGACTTCAAAAACATTCAACTGGGACCAGCAGATGGCGTAATGGTTATGTCACTGGACTCCCACTTATCCGACCACGGTTCAAGTCCTGGACCCGGCCGCTTGAACTCACGCCGGGCTCATGTGCATGCGTGCCTAAGATCCCAAGAGGAGAATGCAGGAGAGGGGGTTGCAGCATGGCCATCCCCTCTGGGGGGTGATTTCTCTCTTTCTGTCTCTCTTTCTCTCTCTGTCTTTCAGGCAAGCGCACGCACCCTGTAGTGAAAACCTCTTAAAAAAAAACACCGAGCAACCAGCACAGAGAGGGGATCAGCAGTTGACTTGAGGGTTCTGTAGGAGGGGTGGAGGGAGAATTTCAAAGGGGCCAGAGGGACTTTGGGATGGGGGTGCATTCACTGACTTGATATTTGGATGTTTTCAAGGGTGTCAAATGAGCTGTGAAATCACGCACATAAGGGTAGAAAATGTGAGTGGTTTACTGGAGCTCAATCACTCCTCAGTAAGAGTTATGCTCGGGGCTAGTAGATGGCAAACTGGTTACATCACTAGACTCTCAAATGGCTGACTGTAGTTCGAGTCCTGGACCTGGTGACTTGAAACTCACATTGGGCATGTGTGTGCATGCCTAAAATTCTGAGAGGGGAATGAAGAAGGGATTGCAGAGTGGCCATCCTCCCTGGGGGATGATGTCTCACTTTCCCTCTCACTTTCTGTCTCTCTCTGGTAAGCACATGCACCCTAAGTCAAAAACCTCTTAAAAAAAAAAGAGTTATATTCAAGGCAGGCGGGAACAAAAAGCACAGGACATAACCCCATGGACCACCGAGAGGCCATCACAGGTCTGTAAACCCCCGGAAACAGGGAGGATGGGTGAAAGAGAGGTGGGATTCCCCACTCAGAGGTGGGGTCTGAGATGCCCATAGCTGGACCCGCTACCTCAGCCCTGATCCCCCAGTTCTGATCCCCCGGCATCTCTCACGAACTGGACCTGGGTGGTCCCTGGTTTCCAGGACAGACATAACATCCTGTGACCAGTGACCTAACTCCCTGAGAGACATCCCTGCCGCCCCACTGCCCTGTCAGTGATCAAGGCCCAGGTGAGCCTGCTCTGTGGGAGCTGAGAGGACCAACCAAACAGGGGATGGAGGAAAAAATGTCATTCTACTTAAAGGTGTCTGATATTCTGTTTAAAAATTAGAAAAAAGCATTAATCTCTGATCTGAACATTTATGCAGTATGAATTATTCTGTCAAAGATATCAAGTTTAGGGGCCGGCAGTGGCATGGTGGTTAAGGGTGTTGGACTCCCACATAACTGACTGCAGTTTGAGTCCCAGACCTGGCAGCTTGCTTGCTCTCTCTCTGTCTGTCTGTCTCTCTCTCTCTCTCTCTCTTTCTCTCTCTCTCTGTCTCTCTCAGGATAAATTAAAATAAATAAAGTTAAATAAAATAGTTCTTTTTAAAAACTCAAGTTTTTAATAAATCCAATTTACTTTTTTAGTAATTTTAAATTTGTTTAAATAATTACTTTATTTAACTTTATTTATCCATTTATTTACTTATTTTTGTAGTTACTTACTTACTTAAATTTGACCAGAGAGGGATAGAATGAGAGCGAGAGGTAAAATGAGAAAGCAAGCTGCCAGGCCCAGGACTCAAACCATGCTTAGCCATATGGGAGTCCAGCACCCCTAACCATCATGCCACCTGACAGCACTATGTGACTTTTTATTTTTGGATTCACTTTCTCACATTCAGCAGAATTTTCTAATAGTTATCCACATCATAGCTGCTGTATGGACGAAAAATATTCTTTTGCATGGATGTATCACATCTTGTTAATACACTAATTTAGTGATGGACATTTGATTTGTTTATCTATTTTGCCTAGTATGCTGTTAACATTTGTCTACACATTTTGTCTAAGTATGTGTTTCTAGTTATTTTGGCTTAGTAGATAAAGTGAAATTTCTGGGTCATATGATACATTGTTGGTCTTTTTTCTAAATAAATAATTACTTTATTTAACTTTATTTATTTCTTTGTTTTAATTTGACCAGAAAGGGACAGAGTGAGAAAGAGAGAGAGAGATGGAGGAGAAGTGAAAAAGCAAGCCGCCAGGTCTGGGACTCGAACCGTGGTTGGCCATGTGGGAGTCCAGCGCCCTTAACCACCATGCCATCTACTGGCCCCATTTTTGGTCATTTTTCAGTAATTGACATTCCTTTTCCATTTTAGTTATAGCAGTTGACATTCTGACCAGTAATTTTGGTGTCAGGGTAATTCTGGTTTAATAGAATGAGTTAAGGAATATTTTCTTTCTTTCTTTCTCTTCCTCCCTCTCTTTCTTTCTCTCTCTTTCTTTTCTCTTCTCTTCTCTTCTCTTCTCTTCTCTTCTCTTCTCTTCTCTTCTCTTCTCTTCTCTTCTCTTCTCTTTTTCTTTTCTTTTCTTTTCCCCTCCCTCCCTCCCTCGCTTGCTCTTTCTCTTTTTCTTCCTCCCTCCCTCCCTCCCTCCCTCTCTCCCCCTCTCTCTCTCTCTCTCTCTTTCTCTCTCTCTCTCTCTCTCTCTCTCTTTTCCTTCTTACTTTGAATTACTTTATTTAACTTTATTTATTTAAATTTTGACCAGAGAGGGACAGAGAGAGAGAGGGAAAATGAGAAACCAAGCTTACAGGTCCGGGACTTGAACTGTAGTTGACCATATGGGAATCCAGCGCCCCAACCACCTTGCCACCTGCCAGCCCCAAGTTAGGAAACAGTTCCACCTCTGCTATTTTATTTTATTTTTTTAGGAATGATAAGGAGGGGCAGGCAGGTAGCATCTTGGTTAAGGATGCTGGACTCTCCAGATGGCCGACTGTGGTTCAGGTCCCCGACTTGGTGGCTTGCTTTTTCACTTTCTCTCTCTCTCTCTCTCTCTCTCTCTCTCTCTCTCTCTCTCTCTCTCCTCCCTCTCTCTCTTCCTCCCTATGTGTCAGATTTAAATAAATAAATAAATAAGAATGATAAGGAGTAGATGTTCTACTTTTTTTTTTTTTTTTTTTACTTCTTTGGAGTGTTTGCATTTCCTGCAGTACATAGCTTTTCGTCAGTGTTTACTGATTCTTTGACCTCTAAAAGAAGGTTTCTGTTATAAACAAAATTAATATTGAATTAATTTCTAATTCCTTCTATGTTATATTATAATAGTATTTGTATATGCGTTACTTAGCTATGTTATGTTAGGGTGTTTTCTGCATGTGTACATAGATACCTCAATTTGGTGATTCCATGATATAAACACATTTTAGAAATCATGTTACATATTATAAATATATACAATTTGTATTTGTCAAAACAATTTAAAAATCAGAAAAAATAAATAGCTTTTAGTTCTATTCCATGTTTTGGCAAGAAGTTTTCTAAAAAAATTTTTTCTGACCTTAAGCGACCTTAGGACCTTTCTGCTTTGGGTTAATTTTTGCAAATACCTCTTTCTAATCACAAGAAAAGTACTTGAAGAAATGACTGTGTCCAGTGAGCTTGAAGAAAACACTTCGGAGACAGTTTTACTACCTTTCTTAACCTAAGGAGGAGGTAGTCTCAATTCCTTGGTCTGGAGCTGGATCTTGGCTCCGTCCTATATGTTAGATGTCTGGTTATAAGACCTCTCAGGCCAAGCCCTCTCATCCTCTCCCGCTGACCTCACAGCCTGTCTAAGGCGGAGGCTCTCAAGCTCAGCACCATGGATATTTGCAAAGAATAACTCCTTCTGGGGAGGGATCCCGGAGCTCAGCAGAGAGCAGCTGGGACACTCACATGGGGTTCTGGGAAGACCCAGCTTCTGATTCTCTGGGGAACTGCCTGGGAGTGGGGTTGGGGTCATCTTGAGACTAGTCCCTCCCAGCATTCCCAGCTCAACTCACCTGCCATCCCAGCAGGATCTGGGGGCTGGGCCTTTCTGTTCTAGCCTCTCCCTTCAGCAACCCCGCAGGAGGGCAAGAGGACACAGAAACCTGACCTCAAAGCTGGCACCTTGGGGCTGGCAGGTGGCATGGTGGTGAAGGGTGCAGGACTCCCATGTGGTGGACGGTGGTTCATGTCCCGGATCCGGTGGTTTGCTTTCTCACTTTCCCCCTCTCTCTTTCTCTCACTCTGTCCCTCTTTAGTTAAATTAAGATAAATCAATGAAGTTATGTGGAATAATTATTTCTTAAAAAGGATTTATTTATTTATTTCCATTTGTTATTATTATTTAATCTGACCAGACAGAGACAGAAAAAGAGAAAAGGGAAAGCAAGAAAGCAGATCGCCACGTCCAGGACTCACACGGCGGTTGGCTATATGGGAATCCAACACCTTTAACCATCACACCACCTGCCTGCTCCAAATGAATTTTTTTTTTCGTGGATTGGTTTTTGCTATAGGGTGTGTGCACTTGCCAGAGCGAGACAGAGAGACAGAAAGTGAGAAATCACTCCCCCGGGGAAATGCCCACGCGGCAATCCCTTCTCCTCCATTCTCCTCTCGGGATCCTGGGCATGCATGCACACGTGCCCCGGCGTGAGTTTAAGCCACGGGGCCCAGAACTTGAACCACAGTCGACTACATGGGAATCCAGCGACATAGCCATTACACCAACTGCTGGTCCCCAAATGAAATAATTCTTTAAAAAAAAAAATGGCACCTGAGGAAGGAGCTGCTGAGTCAGGAAACTGCTCCCCGGCCATCTCCCCTCTCCTGGGCGGCAGCAGGTCCCTGGCAGTGCTTCTACAGCTCTGGCACCTGGCTGCCAAGGAAGTGCCCCTGCCCAGCCCTGAGCTCATCACACTCAAGACAAACCTCCTCAGCCCGCAGCAGGACATCCGGGAGGGCAAGAGGGTGCGCGGGCGGACCTAGAGCCTCAGTGGGTCCTGCGTGTTTTGCGCAAGCACCTGTCTCCCTCTGCGCAGTCCTGCTGAGGGCTCTTGGTGCACAGTCTCCCGCGCGCCCTGACTGATCCCAAGCCTGGAGCGACCCTTTCATCTCAAAGCGGAAATGCGCGCCCTCGTTTCCAAGTTTCCGCGTGCGCGCGACCTGCGATGCACGTTCTGGGCATGCGCGCCCATTCTTTATGGGCTTTTCAAAAACGCGCTGAGCCAACTGACCCCGCAGAGCGCGCCCGCACTCTGGCGGTTGTGGCAGCCCGGAAAGAGCGTTCGGATCCCGATCGCAGATCCAGTATTGAATTCACCCAGCTGTTCCCATGGGAAGTTACCAGGGCAAGCTCTGCCCCTCAGCCCTGCCCCCGGCCCCGGGGAACAGGAACTTGCAGAGGGGACTCAGCAGCCTGGAGCCCACTGACAGCTCCCGCCCTGTGCCTGTGGCTGGCCGAGGTCACCCAGCTGTCTATGCCCCTAGACCCATTTATAGGCCATCCTCCAGGTTGTCAGTGAGACTGCACAGGCGGTTCCACACAGCAGCGGGGAGAGGGTGTTCCAGGATCCTGCGGACCCTGGGCTCCTGTCTGAGGGGCCTGAGCTCAGTGTGCAGGTGGGGGCTTCAGAGGAGGCCTGGGCTCTCAGCTCCCGACTTCAGGGCCTTCTGCAGAGCTCTCTGCTCGGCCCAGGGGCACAGAGTCACGCCTTTGCAGCCTGCAACACCCAGGGCTGCCCGAGACTCTTCCACCAGCATCTCATTGAGGGACCTCGGGGAGAGCAGACAAGGGGAGGCTGAGGGGGAGGGAGACCCCTCAGTGCCACAGAACCCCGAGGACCTTAGAAGGGGCCCCCATGGGGCTGGGCAAGCTCAGTCAGCATTTAGGCCTCTGGGGGTCACTGAAGGTCTCTGCTCCTTCATTCCTCAGCCTGGGCCTCTACAGAGAAAGGTCCCTGCCCAGAGTTCAGGAGAGAGGGCCAGGAGGGAGGCCCCGGGCTCTGGCATCATGTCCTGCTCCGTAAGAAACCCCATCACGAGCTCCTACAGCTCCAGTCAGGGGCTCCCCCCAGCCAAGAGGAGGAGGTGTCTGGCCACACCCCACTCTAGGGTGTCCCTCAACACCCCTAAGAAAGAGAGCGAGGAGGGGTCCCAGCCGCCCTCGGCACCCTCTGAGGTTTCCCAGAGGAAGAGCCCAGACTCAAAGGAGGCACCTGAGCCCAGGGAACGGGCAGGGCCACCCCAGGGCTCTCTACCCACGCAGGACAGTTCCAGGCCCCGAAAGCGAAGGTTCCCTCTCCTGCCACGCAGGGGTGGGGACCCTCTGGTGCTGCCGCCACCCCCTGAGCTTGGTTTTCAGGTCACTTCAGAAGACCTAGACCAGGAGAAGAGAGCAGCCTTCCAGAGAATCCTGAGCGCATTGACTGGTGAGGCCGAGGCCAGTGGGACCTGCAGCAGCTCCCAGCCTTCCAGTCTTGGGTCCCCACCTGCTGCCCCTTGAGCTCCCAGCCACAGTGCCCAGTTGGAGGGGGTCCAGAAAGGGCAAGCCTCGCAGGGCCCAGTGTCCCTCCTGGGAGTCTCTGCAGGGGCCCACTCAGTGCACCCTGGGTCAGGAGGGCAGCACAGCTCCACAGGCCAAATCTGCTCCTCCTCAGGATTTTTTCCAGGCTGCCCTCCACACTCCCTGCCCCCTGCCCCATCCTCTGTGCTGGCCCCAGCGCCCTTGCCGCGATCAGGCAGGGATGGGACAGGTCTGTTCCCTGGGGTCCCTGCTCCCTGCCCCACACCAGGGATGAGTGGCCAAACCCAAGGTCCAATTCATACCTCTACTTCTGCAGTTTCTATGGGGACCCTTCCCCACTTCCTGCAGAAGCCCATGTGGGGGCCCCCTGGGAGTGGAGAAGATGGAGGCCCTGGGCCCCCCGGAAGCTCAGCCAAAACTGTATCAGGTGCCAGTTCCACCTTCCTAACTGATTCCAAGTCCTTAGGAAGGAAGAGGACAGCTGCCAGGAGTGTGCACCCTCCTCTCTCCCATGCACAGAGCTTACCTGTCCCCACCCCGAGTGTGCCCCCTCCTGTTTCCTACTCACAGGGCCTCCCTGTCCCCAACCCGAGTGTGCACCCTCCTGCCTCCCATTCGCAAAGCCTCCCTGTCCCCCCTGGTCCTAGCATCTCCCGCATTTCTGGCCTGCCCTTCTCTGTACCTGGGGTCAGCTCCAGCTTCTCAAGCTGGGCTCCCAGGCCCGCATCTGAGTCACAGGTGACCCCAATGGACGTCACTCCCTCTCCCCGGATGACCCCCACGGATATCAGTCCCTCTCTCCATTTTTTCCTCTTTGGGTCTCTCCCCAGCTCCAGTGGGACCTCCCCCCGACCTGCCCAGTACCTTGTGACAGCCCCCAGTGGCAGCTCAGCCCCAGGCCAGGTCACCAGCACCCTGCCTGCACCAAGCACCTCCGACTACACCCAAAACGCGAGGCTTCCCATTTCCCCTGGGGCCACCTTCCAGCACAGCATTCCTGCAGGTCATCACTCTGTGCAGACTGCAAACCTGCTGGCTCCTGCCCCAGCCCTGACCCCAGCCTCTACTCCAGGCCAGCCAGCCTTAGGTGGCACGCCAGCCTCTACTCCAGGCCAGCCAACCTTAGGTGGCACGACATTTACCACATTTGGAGGTTCAGTACCCCCAAATACCTCTTCGGGCCACCAGGCCAGCACCCAGCCTGCCTTTCCTGCCACCCCACCTGTCCTGACCCCCAGCCCATCCACTGCCTCTGGTTTTGCAGGGACGCCCTTCACACCCAGCCCTGCCACCAGCTCTCAGCCCAGCCCTGGGCAGGGCCACTCAGCTCTTGGCAGCAGAGGCCCAGCCCCCTCCAGGCCGGCGGGTTCAGGGGGGAAAAGGCGCTGGAAAATGCGGCAGGATGTGGAGGATCTGTGCTCCAGCCTCGAGTCTCTCCACATCGCACCAAAGGAGAGAGGGTCCCTGAGCACACGCAAGAATGGGGGAAGCGTGGGCCTGAACCCCTGGGCTACCCCTAACCAGAGCACCCCCATAGTGACCTCTAATCCCAACAGCTCTGGGGACAACCCTGTGCTGGGGAGCCCTGCTGCCCCTCCCTTTCCTCACAGCACAGGGGGACAGCCCACGCAGAAACCACTCAGTTTGAGTGGAGGATCCAGCCCCCCTGCAAGCCAGGCTGCCCCTGTGCCGGCCTCGAACCTGAGCATCTCTGCTGCTCAGACACAGTCATCCGAGAGGTCCCTTGACCTTGGGTCTCTTTCTTCCAGAAGGAAGAGGCCCACCCCCGTGAGTGTAAGGCCTCCTGTACCCCCTTCTGAGAGTGTCCCATCCCCTCCTGGTCCTACCACCTCTAACACCCCAGGCCTGCCCTTCCCTGCACCCGGGGTCAGCTCCAGCTTATCAAGCTGCACCATACCCAGGCCAGTGTCTGACGTGCAGGTCACCCCTAAGGCTATCACTCCCCCTCCTGAACCTCTCCCCTTGGGATCTCCCCCAAGCTCTAGTGGGACCGTCTCCCCACCTGCCCAGGACCTTGTGACAGCCCCCAGTGGCAGCTCAGCCCCAGGCAAGGTCACCAGCACCCTGCCTGCACCAAGCTCCTCCCACCAGCCCCACCCTGTGATGCTTCCCGTGGCCCCTGGTCCCAGCCCCCAGCCTATATTAGGGCCCCCACATAACCAGCAGCATGGAGCCCCCAAAGTTAATCACTCTCAGCAGATTGGAAACCTGGCGGCCCCAGCTCCAGTCCTGCCTGGAACTTCTACTCCAGGCCAGCCAGCCTTGGGCGCCACAGTACACCCAGCGTTAGGGGCTTCCTTATCCCCCAGTGCCACATTGGGCAACCAGGCTAGCTCCCAGCCAGTCTTTGCTGCCCCCCCCACCTGTCCAGATTCCCAGCCTATCCCCTGCCACTGGTTTTGTGGGAACCCCTGCCACGCCCAGCCCTGCCACCAACACTCAGTCCAGCACCGGGCAGGGCCACTCAGCTGCTGGCAGCAGAGGTCCAGCTCCCTCCGTGTCAGTGGGTTCAGGGGGGAAAAGGCGCTGGAAGAGCCGGCAGGCCGTGGAGGATCTGTGCTCCAGCCTCGAGGGTCTCCACATCACACCAAAAGACAGCGGGACCCCAAGCACCACAGTCCACAATGGGGGGAGCGTGGGCCAGAACCCCTAATCAGAGGACCCCAAGGTGATCGTGCACCCCGGTAGCTCTAGAGCCGACTCTGCCTGGGAGCACTGCTGCCCCTCCCTTCCCTCACAGCCCAGTGAAAAAGTCCACGCTGAATCCCTTCATTTTGAGTGGGGGGCCCAGCCCCATTGCCAAAAAGGCTGCTTGTAGGTGTTCATTTGTGCCACCCTCAAACTGAGCAGCTCTGCTCTTCGTCCACACTCAGCCAAGAGGTGTCTTGCCCCTGGGTCCCCTTCCTCTCCATTTACGGGCCCTGCTGGGCCCGCAGCCGCTGGGCCTTCCACTACCTCACCCTCTGAGTCAGGCTTCATCTCCCGGGGTCTAAGAGGTGAATCCTGGACTGTGAGAACGGCTCCTACTTCCTACAGGAGCAACCAGTGTCCACGTTCCTCTGAGGCCAGACCTTGTGCAAGCCCCATGGTCATGTGAGACCTGGGTCTCCCCCTGACCATGAGATCCTGGAGGCTCAGAGCTGCAGAGGTTCCCTCCCACCCCTTCCCTGCGGTTTCGCCCTCCCTGGTGGGTGGTGTCATTTAGTCTGGGGTAGAGGGTGTTTGGAGATTGTTTAGTGAGTAGAAGAAAAGGAATTTTATAGAGAAGGGAGCTGAAATATAAGGGGGAATGGAGAACTTGTGTGTGGCTGAATTAAGTGAAGCTCTCTAAAGTATTCAAAGGTATAGTCAAGGAAGCCTAAAATAGTTTTTTCTTAGATATGTTTTTCTATTATATGATTGAAAATGAATATGTTGTTTTATTTTTCCTTTTAAAACCATTTAAAACATAAAGAAGGCGGGGGGTGGGGGACTTAGTTCTGTATGCTTCTGAGGTCTTAACCAGGTCATCTAGTTACTTTACATGAAAAGATTTGAGTCTCCTCTCTATCAAAGAGTACAGTTTTGTTGTTTTATTTTGTAGGTATGTTTTTAAGAGATAGATTTCTAAGTGTTGCTTTGTTTAAATAACTGACTAGGAGGTACTGGAAACTGTCATTCTGATTTGACCAAGTGTTTTAACCTTTCCTTGTTTGACAGACTTCCCAAATCAAATTTACATTCCACATGAAGTCTTGGAGGCTCAAACTAATTTTGGGGAGTTGTCAATGGGCCGCACGATTTTAGACTTACCTGATACATTGAAATTGTGTGGGAAACATCGTCAAACAGGAAATGGTTTTTAATATCTGTAAGTTACATTGGGTACATGTGTTACTGGTGTGTGTTCCAACATGATCTGAGAATCCCAGAAGTCTGCTGTGTCTCCTGCAGTGTGAGCCATAACTGTGCTGCTCGGCAGGTCTGAGGTTCGCTGTTCTCTGTCAGAGCAATGACCACGGGCGTCGACGGCTTCAGCTCCCCTGTCCCGGATGGAGCAACCTGGAACATGACAAGTAGTCAAGTTGCTCCCTTAGGAGGGTCAGGCTGAGTTGACCCCAGGAATAATGCACTGGGTAGTGGGACCTGGTTTAGTGTCGCCACCTGGAACCTTTCAGGAAATTCAGTTTGGCCCGGGAGCCACCCCCAGGACAGGGCAATCTCTGCAGCACCAATATCCCCTAGGCAGGCTTTATGCCCAAGCTCAGCACTGGTTTCTAAGGATGCATAATCTATTTCAACCCCACATTCACTTAATTGGATAAAAATAATAATCATCCTTATAGGAAGGATCCTCTACACATGACTGAACTCTTTGCATTGAGTTTTGCTTGGCATCCTCCCTCCTGGGCAGATACCAGCTCCCAGGAATATGATGCTACCTGGGGATGGGTGGAGGGTGGTTATTGACAAAGCAAGGGAGGACGCTCAGCGGCTCCATCTCGTGGATCCTACTGGAACAGCAGAAGCAAATCAAGCTGTCCCCATTGCTTAAGCAAATTGGAACTCGAATGATGACAGGGCAATGACTGGACTAGAACATTTTAAGACACGAATTCTGCCCCGGCTGTCAAAAAGTGCCCAGGATGAGGAGCCTAATAAATCAACGTCAGGAGCTGCAAGGTACTCCTAATGAAGATCCATCAGTTTCTAGAAACGATTAACCAAGCTTACAGGTAATGTATTGATGTCGACCCTGAGGAACCCGAAAGCAATAAAAAATGGCAAGCATGGGGTCCAGAAGATGGTGTAATGAGTACGGCACTGCACTTCCACTTGGCCAACTGCGGTTCCAGTTCCGGACCCAGTGGCTTGAGACGCAGGCCAGGTGCGTGTGTGTGCTTGACCAAGATCCCAAGAGGAGAGTGGAGGAGAAGGGATTGCGGCATGGCTATTGCCCTGGGGGATGATCTTTCATTTTCTGTCTCTCTGTCTCTCTCTGTCTGTCTGGTGAGTGCATGTGCCTGATAGCAAAAAATCCCTCTCCCTAAAACAAAATAGATAAATATTGCTTTTATAGGACAAAGTGCCCCTGAGAGTAAAATGAAATTGCAAACGTCAAATGGAGCATTTGGAGGAACCCCATTAGATAGTGGTTTTAAGGTGTCATCAGTAGGGACAGAGTCAAGAAGGAAGATGCAGAACAGAATACCGACCTTTACGGCTGCGGCCCTGGATAGAATGGAAACTCAGAAAGAAGATAACCCCTCACTGGAAAATATAACTGTGTTCCTTTATAGAAGAAGATCACCGGAAGAAAGAGTGTCCCACGTTGAATAGGGTGAAGGCAAAAGGTGAGAAAAAGCAGCCTCCCAGGAGGCAGAGAGTGGCAGATGCTCATATGAGGACAGAGGGGACAGTAAGAGTTTCTCCAGAACAATTCCTGACTCTTTTAGGGAAACTGGAAAAGAAATCCTTCCTCCCCCCCCCCCCAAAAAAAAAAACCAACTATACAGGTAGGTAAGTGGCCAAGTGTAGGCTGATGATACCTTGAACAAGTTGAAATAGGCGTGAACAAATTGGATCCCACTCAATGGGGGTGCAGAGACCCTGAATTCAAATCAGTACCTATTGAGGCAAGAAGTCCCAAAGGGCATATAAACAATTCTTTTTTTCTTTTTAAGAGATTTTTTCCTTAGGGCACCTGTGATTTCGGAGAGAGAAACAGAGACAGTGAGAAGGAAAATGAGGAATCATCCCCCGGGGGAATGGCCACCCCACAGTCTCTTCTCTTCCATTCTTCTCCCGGGATCTTGGGCAGGCGTACACACACCCAGGGTGAGTTTCAAGCCATCTGGTTCGGGACTCGAACCGTGTTTTGCCATTTGGGAGTCCAGCAATGTAAGTGCTATGCCATCGGTTGTCCCCATAATAACCTATTCTTGAAAAACTAGACTTCACCAAATCTTGCCATTCCCATATACACTCCTATTCTCCTGGGAAGAAGACCTAACTTGGCAGGCTTCCGTTCTGTCCTGGATCTGTGGCTCTAATGAGCCGATTCAGTACTTATACCCTGTGGTGTCCAGTCCATAGACTCTCCTCAACAGTATCTTGAGAGAAAATGGATGATTTTCAGTGATGGTTTGAAAAGGTGCATTCTCCTGTCTACCAGTGCCAGATGAGTCCCAGCAATTACTACTTTTCAATGGCAGGACAAGATACCCAGAATACCCAGCAATCCACTGGAATGCTTTAACTAATGGGTGATCAACAGAGTGGGTGAGTTCTTGAATTGGCCTGTTTTATTTGGAGAAATGCTGGCTGAGATCTTCAGAAGCCTTGGGTTGGATGAAGGTCTTTTACTTCAACATGGAGATCACTTGCTAATAGCCAGCCTTGCCATTACAGATGACTGTGAAATACCGTGAGGACTCTAGACTATCTGGCTGAAGGCAGGTACAAAGTCTCTCAGGAAAAGGCCCACATATGTAAGTAAAAGCTGCCACACTTAGTTTCCCCTGGGCTCATGTTCATGTCTGAGCTCTCTTAATCATCCTATGAAGGCTCATACATCATGGTCCCAATTAGGAAGGAACAGAATTCAGAAATTTAT
This sequence comes from Tupaia tana, assembly GCA_026018925.1. Lineage (NCBI taxonomy): Eukaryota > Metazoa > Chordata > Mammalia > Scandentia > Tupaiidae > Tupaia > Tupaia tana. The sequence goes on from JAKSZU010000021.1 coordinate 1,774,660, forward strand.
TAAAATATATCAGGGGGCATAAGTTGCCTAAGACTTTTTAACAGGTCCCTCAGAATTGCTGGATCCTTGCTAAGCATAACTCAGGGTCCACTACCAATCGTCCCCACGTAGAAATCCAACTTAAAGGAGCGAGAACTACTGAAGACTGGTATGATTTGACCAGATTCTCCACAATTCTGGAAATTTTAAGGACCTACAGGTTCTTATGGACACCTTTTCAGGATGGATGGAAGCATGTCCCATGAAGATGGAGAAAACCTCAGAAGTGATTCACGTTCTCTTGAAAGAAATCATTCCAGAATTGAGAACACCAAACCGCCATTAGAGGGATAATGGGCCCACAGTCATCTCTCCTGTTACTGAGCAGTGTCTAAAGCATTCTTTAGCACATGGAAATCATATTCCTCACAGAGAGCACAGTCTACAGGAACAATGAGAGCATCGAACATACTCTGAGAAGGAGCTTTGCTAAATTATGGTGAGAAACACATTTACCATGGGGTGGATGGTGCTGATTGCCTTGTTGTGGATTACGTGGCTCCCTGAAGTAGGCTTTATTTAAGCATTTGTGAAATTTTATATGGAAGCCATTCCAGGTCCTCACACCAGCTGAAGAGTCAGTTGATGTTTTAGGGTCGTGGTACCGAACCTTTTTGGCACCAAGGATTGGTTTTGTGGAAGAAAATTTTTCCACGGAGTATGGATTGGGTAGTTTGATGATTTATGAGAGCATGCAACATAGATCCCTCAGCATGTACAGTTCACCTTAGGGTTCACACTCCTATGGAATATAGAGCCGCCACTGACCTGCTAGGAGACGGTTCTCGGGCAGAAACGGGAGTGATGGGCAGTGGCTGTAAACACAGATGAAGCTTGGCTTGCTTATCTGCTGCTTGCCTTGTGTTGTGCCACCTGGTTTCTAACAGGCCACAGACCAGGTATTGGGACCCCTGCCTTACGGGATATAGCAGTACCCAGATATGTCAAACCTTGAGTGCTGTACAGACTTCTGTTCAGGAATTTGCTTGTAACAGATGCATTCACTCCACTTATGGGGCTCTGCATCTGTCCACCCAGGAGACCGAGTTTCAGTCCATGAACAAAGGATACTGTCCATGGGATCAGCCCCCGTAAGCTGTTCATGTGTGTTACTCAGAACCTCCCTAGTGGAATAGTAGACAGGGACAGTTACCTCCTTGGTTATTCCCTCTTCTCTCAGTGGGTATTTTGACACATCTGTGTTTCCTTAGAAATGTACCCAATATGTTTAACCTCATTTGTAGTGAAATTGCTGTGGCTCTTGTCGGGTTACAGGTATGATTAGATTTTCTTGCTAAAGCCATGCTTGACAATTGCCTTAGATTAAATGCACACTGAGCAGCATGAAGTTGGCATGGCTGCCTCTTCTATGCACATCAATTCTTCTTGCAATGCAGAAAGTCATACTGACAAAGACAACAAGCCACAGGGCCCCAATAGACTGTAGCATTAAAGTGATGTTGGATATTGGTTTACCAGTTTATTTCCATGAATCTCTCCCTTTTTCAAAGAATTGTTTCTTCAATTTTTCTTTATTATTTCATTTACTATAGGGTACAAATGCTCATGAGATAGAGAGAAGGAGGGAGAGAGGAAGAGAGAGAAGGTGAAAAAGCAAGCTGCTGCCATGTCCAGGACTTGAACTGCACTTGGATGTGTGGGAGTCCAGCACCTTAACCGTGCCCCCTGCTTACCCCTCATGGATCTCTTAAGAAGTGTTTTCAATCATAGGAAAAGTGTCTCAATCAAGTACCAACATTCTACCTGTGGCTGGTAATTTAGCACCATTTAAAAGAGTTGGTAGTTCTGTCACAAAAAGCTGGACACCGAGACTAAAATGTCAAGGCAAAAGGCGAAATGTCCAAGATCGCTCCTGAGGTTTCCCTGCCTAAGGGTGCTAAGGAATACCTTATAAATCATGTCATACGGTTTCATTCCACAATTTCCCCTCGGCATCCCCTTTCAGCAGGAAGTAGTCAGATGACAGACGACGTCCCTGATCCCTCAAAATTGTGGGATGAACCTTTGACAGTGGGGAATTGTAGCAGAGGGACACGATGACCCTAATGGGACTTCATCTTGTCTTTTTCAAGCTTGCCTTTCACTGTGACTTAGGGTAGTAGTGTTTACTGAACCTTCCATGTAGATATATTTGTTATTTAAGGCATTGTGCTCCTGTTGAAAATATTGCAAGAGCTCCTCTCCTGAAACTGCCTCCCCAAGGAGATTGAAGAAGCATGTGTGAAAAATAATGGTTCTTTGTTTAAGATGGACAGGAACTTCATGGTTAGATTCACAGTAACCTGAGTGAGGAAAACAGGAATGAAGATTCACAACCTTCCTGGAACTCTTTTTTTTTTTTTTTTTTTTTTTTTTTTTTTTTTTTTTTAAGAATTCATGTATTTAACTTTATTATTATTATTATATTTTATAGTTTGATTAGAGAGACACTGACGGAGGGCAATGAGGGAAAGTTAGAAAGCAAGCCACCAGGTGCAAGACTTGAACTGTGGTCGGCCACCTGGGAGTCCAGCAACTTTAACCAGCACGCCACTTGCCGACCCCCTTTCTGGAACTCTTGCTGGTGCCTAGAAGTCTGTGCTCCGTAGTCATCTCCTAACGTCTGCCTCATTTTTCCTCCTTCCTCTTACATGAAAGTAGTTTGTATTCTGCTGTTTCTAGATGGTCTTTAGGACACAAGTCCGCCATCTTCTCAGTTTGTTGGATTTCTGAATAAAATAACTTTTCTTGTCCTAAGAACTTCTCTCTTAAGTTATTGGTGGTTACGTCAGGTCAAGTGGAGATTGGGCTTAGCAACACTAATTGAATCAAACAATGCGTGTTCTCCCTGGACCCCTCAGTTGAGGGCAGAGAGCGACCCTTCATGCAAATCATCTCCTCTCCCCTAGGGTTCTGGGCCTGAACATGGTGAAAGCTGAGTACATGGTGGTGCTGGGGGAGCTTCTTCTCCCCTGTGAGGTTCCAGCTGCTGAGCGCCAGTCAGCCAGAGCAGAGGGCACAGGGCAGGGCTCCAGGGTAGCCTTTCATTTGAGATCCGTTCATGGGCCTTCAGAGACAGCCATAGTGCTCCTTCTGTCTCAGAGGCCAATTGCATCCTGACTGGAATGAATGCTCTCTTACATGTACCATTAGCACCTAATAATACTTTTACTCATTAAAACAAACAAACAACAGCAACAAAACCCCTCTTTATTATTAGGACCTTTTGCATTTTTAGAAATACTGCACAGAAAGCACAAATAGTTTCCACATATTTTCCCCCCTCAGCCTTCCTCCACACTCCCAATTCTATCATCTCCCGTGAGTTTTATACATTGGTAACATTAAGAACCATCATCGACGAACTACAGTCGATCATTTGCATTGGAGGTCACTGCCTCTTTTGCACAATCTCATGGGTTTTTCCAAACACAAAACGTCACATGTCCACAGTTACCGTAACATATGGAATAGACATGGACTCATTGCAGTAAATCTCCCAAAGGGGAGAATCCAGCTACATCTGTTCATCATTTCTTTCCTACCCAGGGACTCCTGGAATCCACTGATATTTTTACTATCATATTTTTAAAGATATTTTTTATAGAGATTTTTACTATAGACATGTACGCTTGCCAGAAAGACAGAAACAGAAAGCCAGGAAGTAAGAAATCATTTCCCGGGACCAGCAGTTAGCGTAATGGCTATGTCGCTGGACTCCCTCGTAGTCTACCGCGGTTTGAGCCTGCGGTTCGAGTCTCGGACCCATTGGCTTAAAACTCACGCTGGGCGCGTGTGTGTGTGTGCCCAGGATCCCGAGAGGAGAATGGAGGAGAAGGGATTGCGGCGTGGCCATCGCCCCTGGGGGGTGATTTCTCGCTTTCTGTCTCTCTGTCTCTCTCTGTCTGTCTGGCGAGCACAGGCGCCCTATAGGAAAAACCTGTATAAAAAAAAAAAAAAAAAAAGAAAGAAAGAAATCATTTCCCCGGGGCAATGGCCATGCCACAATTCCTTCTCCTCCAGTCTTCTCTCAGGATTTTGGGAATGCATGCCTTTGTGCTCAGCGTAAGTTTTAAGCCACCAAGTCTGGGATTTAAGCCACCTGGTCTGGGACTCAAATAACAGTGGACTACTTCAGAGTCCACAGTGTAACCATTTTGCCATCTGCTGGTTCCTATAGCATCATTATAGTTAGTGCTTTTAAAATGTCATGTTTGTGGAATTAGGCAGTTTGTATGCCTTTCACATCAGTATCTTTAACATAGAAATATACCTATGAGTGGCTTTCATGTTACTTTTTTGCCCAATACTTCATTTACCTTTAATCTTTAAATAATACTCCATTGTATGGAAATACCAGTTTATTCATCTCTTTTTCAATTCAAGGGTATTATGGTTGCTTCCAGGTTTTAGCAATTAGTAGTAATACTGCTCTGGGGCCAACCAGCATGGGAATTAAGGCAAGTGGAGCCCACATGGCCGACTGCATGGTTCGAATCCCAGACCTGACCACCTAAAAACACACAGTCCTGGGTGCATGTATACCCACATCCAGGAGGAGCATGGACAGGAAGGGAATGCAGTGGGGCCACGCCTCCTAAGGAGGGCTTTCTCACATTCCCTTTCTCTTTCTCTTTCTCTGTCTCTCCCCTGTGAGTGCGAGCACTCTGTAGGAAAAACTTAAATTAAATAAAAAACACTGCTCGGAGCATTTGAGTACAAGTTCTGTGTAAATGCACAATTTCAGCTGATTTGTGTGAAGACCTATTTTGACTGCTGGTTGGGGACACAAGAGGAGCTGAGCTTTGGGAGAACGTGTCTTCCGAGTTCCAGAGCAGCTGACACCACCCTGCATTCCCACCAGCCACAAAGGACACTTACTCCGTGACTAGTTTAATCCTAATCCTAGTTTGTCTTAGGGGATCAAAGGGGTCTCTCTACACTAGCAGGTTAAAAATCATATGTTCTAGAAAATGATGTGTTCAGAATTGCCAGTGGGCACATGTCCTCAGAAGAGACAGAAGGCAGGTCGGGGAGCGTCCCCACATTTGGACAAAATCAGACCACGACCTTTCTCTCCCATCTCTCCATCCTGTCGGAATATGGGGCACACATGCACATGTGCCCAGTGTGACTTTCAAGCTGTGGGGTTTGGGTCATGCCATTATCAGACATGTGAGATCCAGCTTCCCTTACCACTAGGCTGTGGGGCTAATGTGTTCTAAAACCCATTTGGATTCAATGTGTAAGGCCAAATCTCGTTACAGAGCTGAGTTCCCATGTTCGTCTAATCCACCATGATTGTCTTCTTGTCCCTCATCTGGGCAGTGACTATTAGGTGGTACACACTCTTTATTCAGCAAATTCCCACAGGCTCCAACCCCTGCAGAGAGGAGCACAGGGACCTTGAATCCCCCTGCAGACTCCTTGACGCTTCAGCACTCAACGTCCCAGCCAATCCTGAGCCCCTGTGAAAGATGCTCACATAATTTCTAGTGGTCTTTTACTAATAGTAATAAAAATGCATCACCTTTTATAACTCTCAGCAGCAAAATTATCCTACCACCCACATTTTTAATTACTGGACATCACTAGGAAGAGTTATGTTATCTCTGACTGAAACACTGGTCCATTCTTCTGGCCCCTAGTCCTGCGGCAGGGAACACAGAGCACTCAGTCCACCCCATCCCTCTGGATACGGATGGTCTGAGGAGCAACGTCAGAGCTGTCCTTCATTGCAGTGACTTCCTTGACCCATCTGATGGCCGTCACTAGGAAACCCAAGCTAGTACTGGAAGCCACATGGCCGGTTATAGGCTCACATCCTTGGATCAGCCTGAAAACCTGCCTGGCCCATGTCTGTGTGGGTGTCTAAGGTCCTGATGAGCTGGAGTGTGGGATAAAGGGGATCTCTGGGTGACAAGCCTCTGCCCTGGAACATATCCCTGTCACTCTATTTCATGGGCACATACAAGCAGTGTCATGAATAAAATAACTTTGTAAAAATGATGGAGGTCACCCTGTGTCAAATCCAGCTGCATTCCCTAGTTCTGCTCAAGTGACTGAGGTAACGGAAGTTTCCCAGCTGACCAGGAGACTCACACACCAGGCTACACAGAGAAGTGTCCCTACTGGTGACAGTCCTAGTGGTGTGCAGAATTTCTAGTTTGCTCTAGAAAGCCCCTTCTATGCTGGTGCATGAGCCCAGCCACCACAAAGATTCCCCCAAGCAGGACATTGCATGGTGACAGGCATCATATCAAAGGGGCCAGGATCATCCAATCATGAGGATAGTGATGAGCAGGGGCTCAAAAGGATTTCAATATGAAAGGATCAAAGAGCTCAGACCTGCTCCTGAACTCGTGATCCCAGCACAGCAAAGGGTGCAGAACTCTTATCCGGAGCCTAAGCCCATAACCATGAGGTCAGTGATGACTCCAAACAGAGAGCAGTCCTCCAGCACAGGAAGGGCATCTCCCCTAGATCAGCTGATCCACGATCTCAGAAACAGTACTCGGAACACATTTTCTCCTTGGGAACACCTTCAAATGCAGACATCACAATGTCATGTGGTGCTGGCCCCCATCAGACTTCACTGGGACAGTGGCAAGAACGGGCTTTGCTAGGTCCATGGAACCTCTATCATCTCAGGAGCCTCATTGGCTCCTCAGCCTGCCTTGACTGAGGCTTCTTTGGATCCAGAGAAGTTGCTGGGAACTCCAGAGCCCTGGTGTTTAACTGAGTCCGAGTCATAGCTCAGGATATAGCAGGGAGGGCTCCCTGGCTTCTGGGCGTACCAGTGTATCCCACAGTGACCAACTTAAGCCGCTGCTCAGGGTGCAGGAAAGTCTGGCAGTTGCTTCAGGAGATGCAGAGAGGGAGTGAGGCTGATCATCACAGGCTGGAAACAGAATCTGCAGATAGAGAAAGGTGGGGTAATGGGACCAGAGTGATGTTTCTCAGGGCAATTGGCAAGAATCAGAATGGGAGCTGCCCCTGATTCCCAAAGCCTGTCCCTACCTGTGCAGTGAGAGAGGAGCATGAGGAGGAGAGGAGTCCAGGCCATGGTGGGCACAACCCCTGGTCCCCACATGGCTAGGCTGCCCCAGAACCCCTTTCTTCCCACCCTCTGCCACAGGAGGGGCTCTCCATGCAAATGTGTGTCCATCCAGTGACTGCCCAGCCCCTCACTGAGCCCTGAGTTGGGGCTCAGCTCACACTGCAGACTGAGCAGGCGGGATTTTGTCTCTGCCCCTTGGAGAGCCCTGGGTGGAAGCACCTGCTGGGACAGAGGCCCACAGAGGCCTTGCTCAGGGTAATGTGTCTGTTGGTGAGGATATTTCCCCAAGTTTCCAAACTATTTTTCTCATTTTTGTAAGACTTCTTCAGAATGAGCTTTATGACCCGTGTTTCTTCCAAGGACCTCTTCATAACCACTAAGTAATCTCTAAGAAGACTGAGGTTGTCCCTATAGCGTCCCCCATTTCCTGAGCCCTCCCCAGAATAACCATTGAGGTTTCTATTACCAGAATGCACCTGAAAAGTCATTACATCTATCCATTACCCAGTGCAAAACCACCTCCACACTTCCGGTGTAGTATTTTTTTATAGCAGTACCCCCATTCCTTAGTAAGGTTCTGTCTTGGTCCTGTCATGCTCCTGGCCTTGGTGATGATTAAGTATAGAAAAGTGAAGATCGGGTGGGACCGACTTCTGAGATGGGGAGAGCCACAACCTAGATGAAAATGTTCTTTATCTACTCCCTCAAATAGTAACAGTCACTAATGACAAATAATCACTAGGTGGAGATACATATGGAGCAGTAGAAATTCCATTAGTGGGAATGAGGGAGCAAATGTTAAGTTTTGTTTAATTTTAATGAACTTAAATTGAGTGTAAATACCCACATATCACTACAGTATAGGTACTATACTGTATGGTGATACAGGGCAGTGTAGAGCCAAGATCAGAACCAGGACACGTGGTGAAAGAAAGCACATTACTATGCAGTCAATTATGCTCATGCCCTTACCGGTTGTCTCATACCCATCTTAAAGTGTAAACTACATGGGGCTGGCAGGTAGCATGATGGTTGGGGCACAGAACTCCAATGACCAACCCGGCTTGAGTCTTGGACCTATCAGCGTGCTTTCAATCTCTCTCTCTCTGTCTCTGTCTCTCTCTCTCCCTGTCTCTGTCTCTGGTCTAACTGAAGAGTAATAATAACAAATAACATTAAATAACTATTTCAAAAAATGTAAACCGTAAGAGTCCAGGACCTTGTCATATTCTTCACCTTTGCATCTCACAGTTGAGAAACTCTTTCTGAGCAATAAGCAAGGATAAATGTATTATATTTCCATGAGCTCTTGAAAATGAGTTGGTGCAGTGGTTAGGGCGCTGGATCCCACATGGAAGTCTGTAGCTCAGTGGTTAAGCATTCTGAGTGAGAAACTGGATCCTACATGGCCGGCTGTGATAGGAGTAAAAGTATGCCAGGTGATAAACGTGCTTGCCCAACCTGACAGGAAAATGCGGAGAAAAGACTTGCATAGTCAGAGCCGCGCCAGAGGAGGGAGGGACATTCATGGGGATGGCCCTGCTCCCCTTGCTCTGCTCGTGGCCCTTCCTCTCTCCTGCCCACCCGTTGGTGCGTGGAAGGCAGGGGAGCAGCATCTCCAGTTCGACCTCGCTCCCTTGCTCTCTGCTGGTGGGCAGGGGCCCCCTGATGTCAGGGACGTCCCTTGTTCGACCCCGTGTGGGCTTGTTCCTTGGGGACTGTTTCCACTCTGTGGCGGGGGGCCAGGGGGTTGCATGTGGTCACCCTTTGCTGGTGCCCCTGCAGCGCTCTGGGTCACCATTCAGATGCTGGGGCCAGAGGTGGCGTCGCTCTTCTCCATGCTCCTCCCCCGAGTTCTGCCTGTTACCCTTCTGTGTTTCTTGAGTAAGTCGAGGCGGCTTTGGTGTATTGGGGTGTCAAGGCGGTAAGAGAGAAAAGTGGCTGGGCCCTCCCCTTCGCCTTTCAGAACACGGGGTGGGTCCTCTTCAGGCTCGTCTCCTGGAGGAGGCTGAACGTGAACGGTTTTTGTGTGCATTCTCCTAGCCTGGGAATGCTGGCCGTGTGAGCCATCCTGGTGTGTGGGTCCGGCCTGGTGTCCATGTCGCTGCCCTTGTCCACGAGGCGGGGTTCCATGTCCCCTTGATCCCATCTCTCCCTGAAGTGAGGGTTACACTTTCAGACCAGAGGATGCTGACCCCGACCAGGGCAGTGAAAGATGCCGCACGCTCTCACTCATACTGCAGACCACCCCCACTTCCTAGGCGTCCCTTGAGGCTCCCCTCTCAGTGGGCGGCTTAGATGGGAGATGGCCTGCCCTCGTTCATCTCTAGGGATCTGAGAGGCTGCCTTGGGGTGCAGAACCCCCTCCAGCTGCCGCCCAACCATTTCACGCACAGTAGCCGCTAAGGCGACAGTCCTTGAGGAAGGCAGAGTTCCCTCTCCCTCCCAGAAGAGGGGTCCGCGGGCCTTGCGGCGGGGGCACAGCTTCACTCTTCGCATATCCCAGACAAAGCATTCCCCTACCCTGACAGCGCCTCCCCCTACCCAGAACAGCGCCTCCCCCTACCCAGAACAGCACCTTCCCCTACCATGGACAGCGGTTCCCCCTAGCCTGGACAGCACCTCCCCCTACCCAGCACAGCGCCTCTCCCTACCCTGGACATCACCTTCCCCTACCCTGGACTGCGCCTCCCCCTACCCTGGACATCGCCTTCCCCTACCCTGGACTGCGCCTCCCCCTACCCTGGACAGCGCCTCTAAGCCCACCCCCCACCCCCAGCGCCTTCCCCTCCCAGCGGGGAGGGGGCACACACAGGCATTGGGCTGACGTTCCGCACAGTGCTGAGTGCATGTGAGCGTCGTGGGCGGTTTCCGGGCACGGGGCGCCATTCCCCACCTGCGCTGCCCGAGAGCGTGGCTCTCCTCGGCATTCAGGCGAGGCCCTGGGAGCCCGCGGTGTGTAGCCCCCTCAGTGTGTGTCCCAAGGGAAGACAGGGTCGCATGTGGTTCCCACTCAGCGGATCCGGATGGACAGATAGACGTGGAGGACGAGGAAGGCAGGCGATGGCGTCTGCGGTTCCGGTGAGTCCCCCGGGGCCTCAGTGGTGGGGCCGGGCATGTGGGAGGCTCAGGGGGTCGGTCCCACGGACTTTGGCCAGGCAGTCCGGGAACGCCCGAGATCGCCATGTGGGTGCGTGGCGTCGGGACCCCCGTGCTGTCCCGGGGCCGAATCCGCCAGGCTGGGTCTCCTTGGGAGCCCTGCCCGTTGTTCTGGTGTCTCATCCCTACGGATGGGCGCTGGGCCGCGCCAGGAGCCTGCTGTGGGGGTCCTAGCGAAGGGCTGTGCGGGGGGCCGCTCTGGTGCGTGTCGGAGGCACCCTGTGCCCCCTGGTCTCCATCTCCCCCGCTGCTCCCGCGCTTCGTCTGGCCTGGCCTCTGTCCTCCACGGGCCCCGACGCCGCTCCCTGCTCCCCGCCGACCCCAGTCGCCCAGGACTCCAACCACCTCCCTGAGCGAATAGGCCTTAGCCACGCGGGTGTAGCTCTGGTCAGCTGCTGCAGCAGGTGGGGGGACCCCGGGATACGGACCTTCAGACCTGGTGGGGTTTAAGGTGCAGTGTGCTCGCCGGACCCTGCGAGGAGCGGTGTGCACGGGAGGGTGTTTCCGGGGGGGTGTGCCTGCCCTGGCGGGGTGTGTGGTCCCGGCTCCGTGGGGTGCCCAAGGCCTCCTGCCAGAGTCTTGAGGCTGTGCTGTGGGAGCCTCCCTGGAGGTGTGATCCGTGAACCGTGCCCCTCGGGCTCTTGCAGTGGCCCCCGGCCCTCCTTTCCCGCCGATTTTGATGCCTTCGCCCCCGCCGGCCCCTACCTTCCCGTTGCAGTCCTTTCGGCACCGCCCGGGTGAAGTAATCCTTGGAGCCCACGTGTTCTGTCTCTGCCGAGGGGTGCCGCTTTCGCAGGCTCGCCCAGACCCCGTGTGTCCTGTTATCACCCAGTCCCAGTGTTGCCTGTCGGAGGTCACAGGCGCTCTTGTTTTCCCCCTCCCCCCACCACGCGGTGTCCCTGGCTGCCGCACTGGACTCTGGACCCGCCAGCTGCTCGCCAGGCCCGCCCTTGTTTGCAACGCCACCTCCTCTGTCCCGGGTAGGGTCAGAACTGGGCCTTGGCGGGTTCTGCTCTATTTGCAGGGCATGGTGTGGGGCGCTTCCGGCCTCATCTGGCTCATGCGGGTTTCCCTGACCCCAGGATCTGGGTCGGCTTGTCCAGGGCGTGGTGCAGTCCTTGGCGGTTGGTGGGTGTGTGGGGAAGTTGTGCTCCCTCACGGCGGCTCCATGGCTCTGTGAATACACCATTCTGCACCCTGAAGGCTGGGGGTGGGCAGAGTAGTCAACCACAGTTAGAGGCCCGCACCAGCTGGTGTAAAAGTCACATCGGGTGTGTGTGAGTGCCCAGAATCCAGAGAGGGAATTGCGGTATGGCCAAACCTCCGTACCCCATGACCCCACCCCATGACTTCTCACTTTCTGACTCTCTGTCTCTCACTGGCCAGCACACACCATATAGCAGAAAATCTCTCTTACACACACACACACACACACACACACACACAGAGTCTTTTGCGATTTTGACTAGAGAGAGAGAACAAGCTGTAGGTCCATGACTCAAATTGTGGTCACCTATGTGGGTGTGGCCAGAGTGCCCTTAAACACAAGGCCATCTGCCAACCCCGCCAAAGGCTTCTTAAGAATGAAGAGTATGCTCTTTTTTTAAAGAATTATTTATTTAATTTGAATTATTATCATTGTGTTGTAGAATATGACCGGGGCAGAGAGAAAGAGAGGAAAAGTGAGAAAGCAAGCTGCCAGTCCAGGACTCAAACCACAGTTGGCCATGTGGGAATGGAGCTCCCGAACCACTATGCCACCTGCTGGTCCCAGACCATGCAATTTTAACACACTATTATTCCAACTTGGGCTATTTGGCCCCCAATGGGATATTTTACAGTGTCTGGAGATATTTTTGGAGGTAGGTCAGGTTTGAGTATTGGGAGTGATCAGCAGTCATCGGATGCATGAGACCTAAGGATGATTCCCGGCATCCTGCAATGCACAGAATAACAATCTCGCCAAGAATGACCTGGACCTCATCATCAGGAGGGCCAAGCTTCAAAAACCCTGTTTTAAAATAAATGTTCTCCGTGAAGTAATGTATTGCAAATGGAGTCAGAATAGTTTAGTCTGGCTTCCTCACCTCCTAACTTATTATGTTTGAACACCACATAGTAACCATCTTACGGTTTTTGTTTTTTTGTTTTTTTTTTTTTTTTTGAGACATTTTTGCTGTAAGGTGCGTGTACTCTCCAGAAAAACAGAAAGAGACAGAATGTGAGAAATCACCCCCAGGGGGATGGCCACACCGAAATACCTTCTCCTTTTTTCTCTCAGAACCTTGGACATGCACACACACGCGTCCGGCATGACTTTAAGCCACCGGGTCCGGGACTTGAACCACGGCCGAATACATAGGAGTCCAGCAACATAGTCATTATGCTAATTGCTGGTCCCCTCAACATCTTACTTTTTTTGTTAAAAGAATTATTTAATTTCATTTATTCATTCAGTTCAGTTTGATGAGAGGAGGGAGAGAGAGAGAATGAGAGAGGAGAGAGGAGAGAGGAGAAAGGAGAGAGGAGAGAGAGAGAAAGTCATCAGGTCTGGGACTTGACCTGAGGTCAGCCATGTGATGTCCAGAGCTTTAACCACTATGCCACATGCTGGCCCCAATATCTTATGTTTTTAATTGAACTGCACTTGCATGCTTATTCGGTAGGTATGACTGTGCTATTTTACACCATTGAGTATAAGGCACATGGCGTGTGCGACAGTTTGGTTTTGGCAATGAGCCGCTACTTTGTACAACCCATTGAGAGAAAGGAGCTAGTACTGCACTGTGTGGTCTTGTCTGATCAGGGGGTTGTTTCTCCCATTCCTCCTCTCTCTGTTTCTCTCTCTCTCTCCAGTGACTGCACAGGCCCTCAGGAAATTGTACGTGAACAAATAAATGATCAGTAGAAGACAGAGGATTATGTAAATTAACAAACCATTATGGAATCACAGGATGTCTGCCAGAACCTTACTTCAGGGGCCAGCAGGTAACATGGTGCCCAAGATCCTGAGAGGAGAATGCAGGAGAAGGGATTGCGGCGGGGCCATCCACCCTGGGGGGGGGGGGTGATTTCTCACGTTCTGTTTCTCTGTCTGTCTCTGTCTTTTTGGCGAGCACACGCACCCTATAGCAAAAACCTCTCCAAAAAGAAAAAAGAAAGAAAGAAAAGAAAAAGAAAAAAGAACATTCATGGTGACCAAATTTTGAGTTGGAATGTCATGTGCCTTATACTCAATGGTGTAAAATAGCAGTCATACCTACTGACCAAGCATGCAAGTGCAGTTCAATTAAAAACATAATATATTGGGCCCAGCATGTGGCATAGAAAAGAGACAACAACTGCAGGAGATTAGGAAGTCCTTCCATGATATGAAAGCAGAAATAGACAACGCTAAGAAAGAATCATATGGAACCATTAGAGATAAAGTCTGTAACACAGAAAATCAAAAACTCTCTTGAAAGAATTAAAGGTTGGTTAGACCATGCTGAAGATTGAATCTCTGATGTAGAAGACAAAACCTCTGACCGAGAGAAAACAACCAAAAAGATAGAGAAGATAACAACAACAACAAAAAATCAGGATAATATACAATAAATACTAGATTTCATTAGATGCCATAACATCTGAGTAATTGGTATCACAGAAGGTGACAAAACTAATAAGGGCATGGAAAATCTATTCCATGAAATCCTGAAAGAAAATTTCCCAAGTCTAGAGAGGCACTCAAACACCAGACACAAGTAATACAAAGGACCTGAAATAGAATCAACCCCAGAAGATCTTCCCCAAGGCATATGTTAGTCAGATTGGCAAAGACCACAGATAAAGACAAAATATTAAAACTGGCAAGAGAGAAATGACAAGTGACTTACAAAGGTCATCCGATCAGGCTAATAATGGACTTCTCAATGGAAACAATATAAGCAAGGAAAGAATGGGAAGATGTATTGAAAGTGTTAAGAGAGAAACAATTTCAAGCAAGATTATTATATCCTGCAAGATTATACTTCATATGGGGTAAAAGGATTACAATCCTCTCAGACAGACAAAAGCTGAGAGAATTTGTCAACACCAGAGGAGTTCTTGAAGAAACCCTGAAGAAAGTACTGTTCCAGGAAAACTAAAGAAATAACAGCCAGAAACAAAGGAATAAAAGTCCACCAAGACAATGGCCAACAAAAATGTCGGGACAGGTACGGTAACAATAACAACACTGAATGCTAATGGATTAAATTCTCCAATCAAGAGACATGGACTGGCTGAATGGATAAAAATAAATAAATAAATGAACAGACAAACAAACAAACAAACAAACAGAAATCCTCTCTTTGTTGCCCACAGGAAACCCACTTCATGGATAAAGATATACGTAGACTGAAAGTGAAGGGATGGGAAAAGCTTTTCCATGCAAATGAGAACCGAAAATGACCTGGAGTCGTGATACTAATTTCTGACAAAATAGGCTTTAAAACAAAAACTTCAGAGAGACAAAGTAGGGCACGATATTGTAGTAAATGGGTCAGTCAATCCAGAAAATATAATGCTTATAAACATCTATGCACCTAACACAGGGCCACCCAATGTGAAGGAAAGACTGTTAGATCTAAAAGGGGAGCTAGACTGCAACACACTAATTGTTGGAGACCTCAACACTCCACTATCCCCTCTGGACAGATCATCTAGGCAAAAAAGAGATAAAGAGATAAAGGATCTAACCGATACCGTAAATCAAATAGACGTAACAGGCATCTATAGAACTTTCCATCCCAAAACCACGAAATATACTTTTTTCTCACCCTCTGATAGGACGTTTTCGAAGATTGACCACATCATTGGACACAAAGCAAACCTCTACAGATTCAAAGGCATAGAAACTATATCCAGCATCTTCTCCGACCATGATGAATTAAACTTGAGTTTAATTTCAAGAGAAATGCTCAAAAATACTCAAATACACGGAAACTGCATAACCTACTCCTGAATGACTCCACAACTACCGAACAAATAGACTGACATCAAAAGATTCATGGAATCCAAGGACAATGAGGACACGAGTTTCCATATTCTTTAGGACACTGCTTAAGCAGTCATACAAGGGAAGTTTGTAGCAATTAGTGCCTCGGTGGACAGCTTAGATGGGAGATGACCTGCCCTCGTTCATCTCTAGGGACCTGAGAAGGCTGCCTTGGGGTGCAGAACCCCGTTCAGCTGCCGCCGCCCCCCTTCCAGACACAGGAGCCGCCAAAGAGACAGTCCTTAAGGAAGGCAGAGTTCCCTCTCCCTCCCAGAAGGGTGGTCTGCGAGCCCTGCGGCGGGAATCGAACTCTGCTCTTCGCCTATCCTGGACAACACCTTCCCCTCCCCGCACAGCGTCTTCCCATACCCGGGACAGCGCCTTCTCCCCCTCCCCCCACAGTGCCTTGCCCTCCTAGTGGGGAATGGGATCCAAGTAGGGCCTTGGGGCTACGTTCTGTACAGCGCTGTGTGTGCCGCGTGCGTGTGGGGGCGATAAGCTGGTCAAGTCCGGAGAAGGGGCGCCATTTCCCCGCCTGCGCTGCCTGAGAGTGTGGCTGTCCTTGGCGTTCCCAGGCGAGGCCCTGGGACACCAAGGTGTGTAGCCCCCTCGGTGCGTGTCCCCAGGGAGACAGAGTGGCGTGTGGCTCCCATGGAGCAGAAGCCGATGGATGGATGGGCACAGAGAATGAGGAAGGGAGGCGATGGCATCTGCGGTATCGGTGAGTCCTCCGGGGCCTCTGTGTGTGTGTGTGTGTGTGTAAGGGGGGGACACGCGTCGGAGGCTCGGGGTTCGGCCCCAAAGGCTTTGGTTGGGCAGTCTGGAGAGGGGACCTCCATGTGGGTGTGTGGTGCCAGGACCCCTGTGCTGCCCAGGGGGCAGTTCCACCTGGCCAGGGGCTTCCTCGGGAGCTCTCCCCTTTACTCCCGTGCCTTCTACCCACGAAGGGGCGCTGGGAGGCTGCTGTGGGGGTCCTTGCGAAGGGCCATGCGAGAGCTGCCCTGCTGCATGGTGGAGGCACCCTGTGCTCTCCCCGGGGCTCCGTCTGCCCCGCTGCTTCTCATGCTTCGCCTGCCTAGGCATCCACCCTCGTCAGGTCCCCATGTGCCTCCCAGCCAACCCAGGTCACTTAGGGTGCCAACACCTCCCCAACTGACCTGGCCCTCACCACCTGGGAGTCACTCTGGTCGGCCGCTGCAATCGGTGGGGGGGGACCCCGGGCGACGGACCTCCAGACCTGCTGGGTTTTAAGGCGCATCAGGCTCGCCTGACCCGTGAGGAGCAGTGGCCATGGGAGGGTGTTCCGGGGACGGTATGTGGTCCTGGAGGGGTGTGCAGTCCCCGTCCCCGGTGTGCCCAAGGCCTCCGTCTGGGTTCTCGAGGCTGTGCGGTGGGACCCCCTTCGTGCTTTTTGAAGAAAGCCTCCCTGAGGTGTGATTCCTGAACCGCACCCCAGGGGCTCTCGCTGCAGCCCCTGGCCCTCCTGTCTGGAAGATTTCAGCACCTTAGCCCCAGCCGACCTCTTAACCTTCACAGTCCTTTTGGCTCCGCCTGGGTGAAGTCCTTCTGGCGGCTCGCGCGTCCTGTTTCTGCCATGGGGTGTCGCTCTCATGGGCTCGCCCAGGCCCAGCATATCCTGTCGTCCACCAGCCTCAGTGATGCCTGTTGGCGTTCTGAGTTGCCATCATCCCCCACCACCACCACGCGGCGTCCCTGCCCCTGCACTGGACTCTGGACCCCATCAGCTACTTGCCAGGCCCGCCGTTTTTCCTGCACCTGCCTGCTCCATCCTGTGGAAGGTCAGGCCTGGGCCTTGGCGGGGCAGAGGCACGGGACGCTTCTGGCCTTGGTCTGGCCGGCCTGGGATTCCCTGGCCCCATGGTCTGAGTCGGCTTGTTCAGGGGTCATGCAGTCCTTGGTGGCTGGTGGGTGTGAGGGGTATTTGTGCTCCCTCAGGGTGGCTCCTCGGCTCTGCGCATGTGCCCTTCTGCAACCTGAAGGATGAGGGTGGGTAGAGTAGTCGAACACAGTTCGAGGCCCAGACCAGGTGGCATAAAAGTCACGTGTGGCATGTGTGTGTGCCCAGAATCCAGAGAGAAGGGATTGCAGCATGGCCAAACCTCCCCACTCCCACCCCCACCCATGACGTCTCATTTTCTGTCTGTCTGTCTGTCTCTTGCTGGCAAGCACACCCCATATAGCAAAAAATCTCACTTTATAAAGATATATATATATATATATATATATATATATATATATATCTACACTCTTTATCAAAATAATTCTTTATCATTTTGCAAATTTGACTAGAGAGAGAGCAAGCACCAGATCCGTGACTTAAACTGTGGTCACCTATGCGGGAGTAACCACAGTGCCCTTAAATACAGTGTCTCCTGCCAACCGCAACAAAGACTTTTCAAAAACTAAGACTATGCACTGTTTTTAAAAGAGTTAATCATTTAATTTGAATTACTATTATTGTATTGTATAATTTGACCAGTGACAGAGAGAAAGAGAGGAAAAGTGAGAAAGCAAACTGCCAGTCCAGGACTCGAACCACAATTGGCCATCTGGTAATCCAGCTCTCCAACCACTATGCCACCTGCTGGTCCCAGGCCATGCAATGTTGACACACTACTATTCAAACTTGGGTTATTTGGCGCCCATTGGTATATTTTACAATACCTTGAGATTTCTTTGGAGGTGGGCCATGTTTGAGCATTGGGGTGCTACAGTCATCTGATGTGTGGGACCCAAAGATGCTTCTCAGCATCCTGCAATGCACAGAACGATGATCCCACACAGAATGACCCGGACCTCATCATCAGTAGGGCCAAGTTTCAAGAACCCTGTTTTAAACTACATGTCCTCCATGAAGTGATTGACAAGGTGTATTGCAAGTGGAGTCAGAATAGTTTAGTCTGGGTCTCTCACCTTGTTTCTTACCATGTTTGAAAGCCACAGAGTAAACAGCTTATGTTTTTTTAAAGAATTTTTAATTTCATTTATTCCTTCATTTTATTTCAATTTAATTAGGTGGGGAGAGAGAGGAAGAGGGAGAGAAAGTGAGAGAGCAAGGCACCAAGTCTGGCACTCAAACTGAGGTCAGCCATGTGGTGTGCAATGGCATAACCACTATGCCACCTACTGGTCCCAACATCTTATGTTTTTCATTGTAGTGCACTTGCCTGCTTGTTCGCTAAGTATGAGTGTGCTGTTTTACACCACTGAGTGTAAGACACATGTACATGTGCTACAGTTTGGTTTTGGCGGTGAGCCGCTCTTGTGTCCAGCCCATTGAGAAAAAGGAACTAGTACTGTACTGCAATAGTGGTCTTGGTTTGTCCCTAATGATCTTGGCGTGGCTCAGCTGAGCTGCATACTCTGTGAACTCCAAGAGGGAGGAAAGTGCTCTGTGAGTATTCACCCTGAGCATTAATCATGCTCCAGGTAAGAGGAAGCGTTTGTGAGCACAAAGCGCTCTGTGAGCCTACTAAGACCTCTGTGAGCTCCCAATAACAGCCGATAGACAGCCTGACACCAGGGCCTTGCATCTTTTTCCACCTCCCTGCATCTGTTTGACTCACCCTTTTGAATAGGAAAAAAAAGTTAGTAAAGTTACAAAACAGCAAGTTTTTTATCCCATGTCTCCATCTGCCAATGTCACTATGGGAAGCAGCGCTGTGCCCAATCGTACAGTAATAGTTGGCCTCATCCTCAGGCTACAGCCCAGAGATGTGCAGAACTCCAGCACTGGTCAAGATGTCTTCCAATCCAGAGAAGTAGCTGGGGATCCTGGAGACCGGGTGCTTACTGGAGTCTGAGTAATGTCACAGGGATAGCGGGGAGGTCTCCCTGGCTTCTGCTACTATTAGCATATGGTCATGCCATGAAAACTGGTATCACTGCAAGATTGCAGATGAGTCTGGCAGATGCTTCAGGAGATGAGAGAGGGAGAGTAGGTGAGTCAGCACTTGCTGGGAGAGGGAACCTGTAGACACAGACACATAAGAATAAAGAGTAGAGATTAGGGTGATGATTTTAAGGAGTCTCATTCACGAGACTGAAGTAAGGCTGGGCCTACCTTGTGTCCCCAAGGTCTGTCCTACCTGTGCAGTGAAGGAGGACGGAGGAGGAGAGGAGTGTAGGCCAGAGTGGACACAGCCTCTGGTTCCTATATGGCTGGGCTGCCTTTACTTCGCACTCTCTGCCACAGGAGGGGCTCTTTTGTTCAAATATGTTGCTTGTGGATGGTCATGACTATATGTGCAGGCCCAGGGAGGAGGCAGTGCTGGGACAACAGCCAGAGAGCCCCAGGAGCTGAGCTTGCATCAGTGAGCTTAGCTCTCATGGTCCAGCCTTGGGAGTGTGAGGAGGGCCCAGCTGTGGGGCACCTGCTGTGCAGACAGAGACAAACCCAAAGCACCCTCTATTGCCTACTGCACAGAGCTCCTCTGTCAGGGGAAGTCCTGGCAGTAGTTCAGCCTGAGCCTGTTCACTGTCAGTCCAGAACACCCACAGGCCGTGCCCCTGCTCTGTCATGAGGACACTGATGTTAATAACTAGCCTTTTCCAGGGAGGACTTCTGAGTTACCAGGAGCACACTTGGGAAATATGGTGACTATGTACTTTGAGGAGGCTGCAGGGAGGTGAGAATGCTGAGGGCTTGAGAATGAGATCTGAGCAGCTCCTTGTTCAGGGGCGAGGGCTGAGGTGACTGTGGTCAGTGTCTGAGTGAGGTGGGTGATCCTGCTTGAGAACAAACACAGCAAGCACTGTTTATAGATGCGGGGTGAGTTCTCAGAAAGTTTCAATATGCACAAATATTCAGACATCAGAGAGCCTGGGGTGTCAGGGGATGGCCGGCCTCTCACATTTTTGGAAGAACCTGTTTCAGGGTACAGGAGTGTGTCTACAGAGGTGTTTCCCAGTTCAGAAGATACATCCTTTCTTCCTTCCCTCTTATCTATCTTCCTTCCTTTTTTTTTTTTAATTTTTCCTGTGCTTTTGATGTTGGATAAAAGAAAACTTTTCAAAATCCACTGCTGTGAATCTTTTTCCTAATGTTCCACTAAAAGGTCTATAGTTTAGTATTTACACCTCGAATTTGCATGTTGACACCCAGTTTTCTCAACATTAGTTTTGAAAAGACCATCCTTTCCATAGTGATTGGTCTGAGCTGCTGGACTGAAAATGGTTTGAACATACGGGTTTAATCTGGGCTTTCAGTGCTTTTGCCTATATGTACATCTGGCTGTATGGGAGAACCACTCTGTTTTTACTATTGTAGCTTTGTAGTATGATTTGAAATCAGGAATTGTGAGACCTTTCAATTTGTTCTTCTTTTATAAAATAGTTTTAGCTGTTCAGGATCTTTAATTATTTGAATTCTATGTGAATTCTTAGGGTGTATATTTCTCATTGGTTGTCGGGAAATCATGATGCATTTTTGTGTAGAAAAACAGAAAAGTGTGTTGTAATGTTCCTGTCCTAATATTTGTACCAAATTACATTTTGGGAATGTCAATAGCAATTTCAATGAATCTGTAGATTACTTTGGAATGTACTGACATTATAACCATACTATTTGTTTTGTTTTGTTTTGCTTAATAAGCATGCACCCGTTACAGAGACAGAGAGAAGAAAAGTGAGAAATCACCTACCAGAGGGGATGGCCTTGCTGCAGTCCCTTCTCTAGTCTTATCTCAGGATTTGGGGTATGCATGCCGTATGCCCAGCAAGGTTTTCAAGCACCCAGGACTAAGATTTGAACCACAGACAGAGCCATGTGTGATCCATTGTCTTAACCTCCACACTAGCTGCTGGGTCACCGATATTTTTATTTCTTGAGAGGTTTTTGCTGTAGGGCGCGTGCGCTCACCAGAGAGAGAAAAAAAAAGCTAGAAATCACTCCCCTAGGGCATGGCCACGCCGCAATCCCTTCTCCCCCATTCTCCTCTCGGGATCTTGGGCATACATGCACACGTGCCCGGCGTGAGTTTTAAGCCACTGGTTCCAGGACGCGAACCGTGGTCGACTACATGGGAGTCCAGCGACATAGCCATTACGCTAACTGCTGGTCCCAGGTCACCGATTTGTATTCTTGAAATCTTTGAGCATTTGTTTGACACTGAAAGTAGTCTGATTACCCTGGACCATGCCTTCCCCCCTCCTGGACAACACCTCTCCCACCCCCACCCTCCCACACAGCGCCTTACCCTCCTAGTGGGACTCGGGGAACCCGTACAGCATTGGGCCGATTTCCAACACAGTGCCTCGTGCGTGCGTGTGTGCACGCGTGGACAGTTCACCGAGCACCTCCGGAGAAGGGGCACCATTCCTCCACCTGTGCTGCCCGAGAGCATGAAACCTAGCTTCAACTAGACCTGGCTCTCAACAAGTAGTCTAGGGAGAATCACCACGTGTCCTGACCTGTGTCCTCATCCTCATCCCGAGTAGCTTGATGTTAATTATATTTACACACAGTGCCTTTCTGGTGTGAAGTTTCCAGTGGCAAGGCAATGCCACCAGGGAGGGAGCCACACAGGCTGTGGCTCACAGGTGGCAGCTGCATCAGTCCTGCCTTGGGGAATCTCAAGGAGGCCTTTCCTTTGACCCTGAGCTCAGTCTCTAGTTTGTGGCCCTTTCTCTGTCTTTCCCAGCCCTCTTCCTTTCCCTACGTTATCTCACCCCTTGTTGCCCTGAGCACAACTGGGGGCTTTCATGTGTCTTTTCTTCAGTTGGGGCCTCAGGGAGTGATGAGAGGGGTTTCTGTAGCAGGTGCCCCTGCAGCTGTGTGAGGGACACAGACAGGCTTGCCTTCAGAACTGCAGCGCTTTGACCCTAAAGCTGATGTCAGCTCCCCATCTAAGGCCAGGTGACTATGGGTCCCACCTGTGCACACCTGATTTGATGCCACTTCCAAGACCATGAGGACGAGTGTGTGAGGTATTGTCAATCAACACAGATCTCCCACTCCCTCATTCTCAGCGTGGCAGCACTGGCCTTTCAGTCTGTAGGTTCTTGTATTTCCTTTGCCTGTAAAAACACAGGCCAGGGGAGGGCAGGGGATGTCCCATGTCAGTTTCCTCCACAACTCCTGCAGCACTGGGCCTTCACAAACCCAAAATACAACTGGGCCTTCACCTACCCAAAATCTTCTGTCCCTTTTTTTCTTTCTTTCTTACTTACTTACTTACTTACTTTACTTATTTTATTTTATTTTTTTGCTTTTTGCCTTAGGCCATGTGTAGTTGTGGAACAGGAGACAGAGAGGGAAAGTGAGAAAGTGAGAAATAATCCCCTAATGGGGATGATCACCCCATTATCTGCTCTTCCCCGTTCTTCTCTTGGAATTTTGAGCACACACACATGTACTCAGCATGATTTTCAAGACACTGTGTATGAGACTCAAACCACTGTTGGCCGTATGTGAATATAGCACCTTAAACACCACACCAAATGATGGCCCAATACTTCTGTTTTTGTTTTTTTGTTTTTATTTTGAGAGAGATTTGCCTATAGGGTGCATGTGCTCACCAGACACAGAGAGACCGATAAAAAGTGAGAAATCACAACCCCAGTGGGATGGCCACACTGCAATTCCTTCTCCTCCAAATTCTTCTTGGGGTTTTGGGCATGCATGCACATGCACTTGAAGTGAGATTTTAAACCGTCAGGTTCTGTACTTGAACTGCAATTAAGTACGAAGGAGTCCAGGAATGTAACGGTTAGGCCATCCACCGGTACCTCAGTGCTTCCGCTTTTATGATTTTGTTTCTAGAAACTGTCACGGGCAGACAGCACGGTGAAGATGCGGTGAGGTCGTGAGTGAATCTGAGGCTGCTAGGAATGGAGTTTGCAGGACCATAGCTTATCACATTTTCTCGGGTCCCAACATTTCAAGACACTCTGGCCACATTTCCAGTCTCAGCGTCCATAGCTTACCTCTCAGGGGACCTGTCACCCTTCCGAAAGTGACTCTGCCTCTGTCTACAGCATGCTAGGTGCTGGGAGGGTGGTCCTCTGGAAGCTCTCCCAGCCCTTGACAACGGGTGCCTCCAGTGCTGAGGATGAGGCACATGGGGATGGCCTGTCAGATGGACCCCCAGAAGATCACCTGGTTCTGCATTCATGGAGATACCCTGCTCCTCAAGGTCTAGCCCTTGATGGGTCTTACATCTCCCTCCATTTCTGTGTGGCTCCCCTTATGGCAGACCTAAATGGGAGCCCAGGTGTGGACCTGCACAAGTAGGCTGAGTCCAGAGCAGCTCCTGAAGCTATTCATTAGGAGCAGTGGGAGGGGGCAGGGCTGTGTTATTGGGGGATCAACTGGGCCAGGTCTCCTGTAGGTGTCAGGGCAGGTGCTGGATGTGCCGACCATAGATCTGCTATGATGGAAGGGTGAGTAGGGGTCTGTGGGGGTCGCAGAGGGACAGCAAAAGGGTGGGGCCAGGTGCCAGTTGAGAGAGCACCCTACCCCAGGGTGCCCTGTGCCCTGTGTGCAATCTGAGACCCTCCAGGGATAGGGGGAATCTGAGTTTCCTTGTAGTATGGGGGGACTGGATGAATAGAGACCAGCCTGTGGAAAGGATGGTGGAGCTGATTGAGCTGGTGCGCAAGGGAAGCCTCTGTTCAGGCCCTGGTGTGTGGGATGCATGAAGGACCCTCATGGGGGTAGATGGGGCAGAGGTGTATGTATCAGAAAAGACTTGCCCAGTATCTTTGGCATGATGCTTACGGTAGACCTGAGTTGGTTTCTGTGCCTGTTGTTGTCTCTCCTGCCTGTGTGGGATGGGAGGGCCAGAACAGATGGACCCTCAAATGCAGTGAGCCAGGACCCAGGTTTTCCAACATCCTCCCAAGGTGCCCCTTTCTTCAGTCACACTGGGGATTGGGCATTTCTACTGAACACAGGGAAGACCCAGGATGAGGAGATGCCTGGACAGGACCAGAGCAGATCACAGACTGAGCTCAGACCCCTGTGACAAGACCCACAGCAGACCCTGGTGTCCCTGTGTGGGGACAGTGGGGACACAGGGGATTGAACAAAAGACTGGAGGGCACAGTGGGTTTGGGACACAGGATCGCAGGCAGAGTCCCCTCTCTGTGGGGTCATGAGGATCTGCCACTCTGGGAGACTCTTCAGGTGCCCAAAGGTTTAAACTCAGGGCCTCCACAATCAATCTGAGACATCTGCTGTAGGTGAGGTGGCAGGTGAGCCCCAGTGGGTTTCCTGCACAGCACTGCTCTCTGCCACACCGTGGGCTGGGGTGGCAGGGACAGGGAGCACAGGGTGGGGCTGGGGATGAATAAAGTCAGGTCACAACACAACTGACTAGCCCTGGGAGGTGAGATAGCAGGGGAGGGCACTGTGAACCATGGGCTACCCTGGGGACACCCTAAAGTTCAGGTAAAGGCCCTGGGAGGACTTTGTATGCTGGAGGTGCCAGGTATTCTTTCCATATCTGTGGGTCCCTGTCCCATCACAGCTTTCATCAGGTTGGTCTAAGACCTCAGGAAACCCCACTTGGCAGCTTGGTGTCAGAGGGCCACCTCCCCTGCCCTGACCATCCCCCATCGATCTTGCAGCAAGCTGAGGGAGCTGGACTGGCCACCTGGGAAGGTCTGTGCCCACTCCTGAAGCTCGGCCCAGGCAGCTCCTTTATTGCCTTGTGGACTCAGTGCTGACACTCTGAGAGGTTCTGGCCTGTGTCCAGAGCTGGGGAGAGGACAGGACCAGGAGGTTCCAGGCAGTGGGCAAGTGAGGGGTCTAGAAGGACCGTGGGTGGGTGGGAGTCAGATTCAGGGAAACTTCCTCAGGAGTGAGCTTTCCTGAGAACTTCACCACATTCTCCTCCACAGTGAAACCCATGCTCAGGCTGCCACCACCAACCCATGTGTGGGAGGTCACCAATCCAGATCTATTCTCTGCCAGGAGGACCAGGCCTCTAGTGGAGGTGAGCCCTCTTGTAGAAGGCTCTACAAGATTTTAGGCTGCCAGTGCCTCTCTTATAAGCACTCAGAGCCCAGCCTGCTCCCCAGAGCTGTGACCTGGAGGGGCTAGGGTTGCCAAAAGACTAACAGGACACAGATTTCTCCAGGCCAGGATCTCGAGTTGGACCCTCAGCCTGACGTCACTTCCTAAAACAGGGTCCCAGGCCACCGCCAACCATTACACAGTCTCGGTCCTTTCCCCGACCTGTCTAGTCTAAGCTCACGTTCTTTTTTTCTCAGTGGAAGGCACGTGTCCTGGGTTGCCATGTGTGATCAGACTGAGGGCAACAGTCAGGAACAGGGTCTTCAACTCCAAGCCTGTGTTCATGGCCAGCAGCATGGCACTTGAGAGCCCAGGCAAGGTTGTGTTGCTCGTCACAGAGGACCATTTTATCCCCATGCCTAGTGGCCGTGAGTACTGGGCACAGACCACACCACTCCAACTCCATATCTGGGTCAGATCCGAGAAGCAGGGAAGGGGTTTTGTTCACTCTGATGAACTCAGTGAAGCTGCCCAGAGGATGACACGTGCAGAATGCAGTCCCTGTTGGCTCACAGAGGTGCTCACTCGACTCTGGACGTTATGGCAGATGTGGGAGAGCCTGGCCCCAGGTCTTGTGCTATTGAAGGTGTTCTCTAAAAGGATGGACCTGAGGACATATCCCTGGAACCTTGGAGGGAACATCTCCACCTAAGGACAGGCAGTGTCTAGGGTTTGGAGCACCATAAGGACCTGCTGAGATGAGGCGTGTGGCATAGGACAGAGAAGGCCTCGACCACTGGTTGCTTCTGCACCTTCCTACAGAGTGGGAGTAGGGTCGGGTCTGGCCACTGGCTGGCACAGGCCCATGCTGTGCAGCCCCTGAGCTCTGGGTCCCTGGAGTGACAGAGTCTGACTCCCCAAGGACATACTGGTCAGCACATGATGTTAAAAGTTCATTAATTTCATGAAAGGAGACAGAAACATGGAGACTGTAACTGCTGAGGGCCTGACACCAGGCTCCATCTCTCATCTCTCACCTCAGCCTGCCTGGGTCATGGGGTGTGAGTCCACTGCAAAGTCAGAGATGTCTCTGTCAAAAGCTGCAAACCACCCTGTGGGTGTGTTTTGCAAAGAGCCACATTTATGACGTGCCATGGACTGGCCTGCTGATAACTCTGACCTCCCCCATCAGGAAAAAAAAAGCCTTGAACCTTCACTTTGGAGAATAAAATGATTAAAGAGTGTCTACATGCTCTTACTTACTACAGGAAACATGAGATACGGTCCACTCTTTTCTCTGAGGGTTGTCAGGAGGACTGAGTCCTGGTTGACCATAATGGAATCCTTCCTCAAACATACCACTCATGAGGCATTCTACCTTCCCCAGCTCATTGATCTTAATCTCCTGACCTCTAGGACTATGAGGGAATAACTTTCTGTGTTTTGAGCCATTGTTCTTGCTATGGCAGCCATGGAACACTAACCCAAGCCTCGATTTGTTAATCGTTGTATTCAATATCAGTGTGGCAACTGAGGTGGTCCCATGCCAAGACTTTCAGGAAGCCATATCCCACATGGTTGACTGCAGTTTGAATTCAGGACAAGGCAGCTTGTGAAATAGGCCAGGCATGGATCGTGCAAGACCAAAATCCCAACCAGATGATGAAATGGAAAAGAAGGGATCACGGCATCACCACGTCCGATCAGGGGTTGTTTCTCCCATTCCTCCTCTCTCGGTTTCTCTGTCTCTCTCCAGTGAGTGCACAGGCCCTCTGGAAATTGTACATGAGCAAACAAATGATCAGTAGGAGACAGGTGATTAAGTAAATTAACAAAGTGTGATGGAATCACAGGATGTCTGCCAGAACCTTCCTTCAGGGGCCAGTAGGTGATGTGGTTGTTGAGACACTTGACTCCCAATGGCTGAACCTGGTTCAAGTCCTGTACCTAGACTTACTTTGTTTTCTCTATCTCTCTCTCTTTCTGTCTTTCATTAATGAGAAAATCTATTCTATAGCAAATTTTAAAAATAGTTATTATAGGGACCATCAGTTGGAGTTATGTGTATTTTGCTGGACTACCATGTAGTCGACCACTGTTTGAGTTATATACCCGGTAGTTTAAACTCATACTGAGCATGTGTGTGTGTGTGCCTTAGACCCGTAGAGGAGATTGGAGGAGAAAGGATTGTGGTGTGGCCATCCCACTTGGAGGGTGAATTCTTGCTTTCTTTCTCTCTGTCTCTCTCTGTCTTTCTGGTGAGCACACACGCCCTACAGGGAAAAACAAAACAAAACAAAAACAAACAAAAAAAACCTCTCTAAAAGAAATAAATAATAATAGTTTTGATGTAGGCAAGCAGAAGGCTATGGGTTACATTGAGGGCCTCCCACGGAGTCATCTGCATATCAGTTCCCGGACCTGTATGCTTGAAACTTATCTCAGCGTGTGTGCACACATGTTAAAATCCCAAGATGAGAATGGAGGAGAAGGGATTGCACTGTGACCACCTACCCTAGTGGATTATTTGTCACTTTCTGTCTCTCTTTTTCTCTGCTGAGCACATTAGATCTATGGGAAAAATTACCTAAAATATATTAATGATAATAATAATATACAAAGTGAAATAAACAATACTATTTTCAAAAAGACCCTACCTCAAATTCCAATGGCTGCAGGTTCAAGGTAAAAAGTTGGAAAAAGTTAAATGTGGAAACAGCAATGAAAAAAAAGCTGAAGTGGGACCACAGATGGATCACCAATTGGAGCCAGATGAGAAAGGTCCTGGGTTCGCCCCAGATCCTTTTAGTGCACATTGGGTGTGCCTGTGCCTGTGCCTGT
The DNA here is from genome assembly GCA_026018925.1 of Tupaia tana. Taxonomy (NCBI): domain Eukaryota; kingdom Metazoa; phylum Chordata; class Mammalia; order Scandentia; family Tupaiidae; genus Tupaia; species Tupaia tana. Next base: position 1,802,755 of record JAKSZU010000021.1, read on the forward strand.
CCCTGTTCAGGACAAGCTGTGACTGGGGGTGGATCATGGCATAAAGACACTGGTGAGTGAGCTTTTCTTAATGACTCTTTCAGTCTTTCGCTCTTGTCTCTGTCTCTGTCATTGAACAAACAGGCAAACAAACTTTAAGAAGATAAAAAGAAATTAGAGATTTTCTTTTGAGAGAATTTTGCTACAGGACAAGTGCTCACTGCAGAGACAGACAGAGAAAGCATGAAAAATCTCCCCCAAGGATGAATGGTCTTGCCATAGTCCCTTCTCTGACAGTCTTTTCTCAGGATTTTGGGCACACAGGCACACATGCACAGTGTGAGATTCAATCCACCAGATATGGAAGCAGAAATATGTCTGGTAGCCCAGCACTGTAACCACTATGCCACCTGCTGGCCCCAGAAATTAGAGTATTTTTAAATATTACAGAAATATGTATCTGATGTATGAAAATGGGCAGAAAGTGAGAGGTAACATAATATGTCGGAAGGGTCCTTCCTCCTTGCAGACTTATCAATTCTAAATGTGTATGCACCAAAGAGCTGCCTAATCCTGAATGCAGAACTGATAAAAAAATGAAGGGAGAAATAGACAAAAGCACAATGAATTAGGAGACTTCAACACTCCAACTCCACGACTGATAAGACAAGTAGGCAGAAAACAGGCAGCTTCAAAGAAGAGCTCAACTAAGTCATCGACCAATATAGTCTAACAGGTAATGGCAGTAATTCCACTTGGAAACTACTTCACACCATCCTCCAGGTAGCCCACACAACGTAGGCCAAGGTAGACCAAATCTTGAATCACAGAATGAACCTCTACAAAGTCATAAGAAATTATTCCATAGAGTGTGTTCCTAGGCCACATGGAATCAAAGCAAATCAGTACGAAGAAGGTAACAGACAGCTTTCTCCAAACACTGTGAAACTAATAAGAAATTCCTAAACAACTGTGGGTGACGAAGAAAGTCTGAAGATACACATAGTAAGTCACCGAATGAGGACCAGTTCCGTGCTGCAGTGGTTACACACAGTGCACAGGGAACCAGACCCCATATAACTGACTGTGGTAGAGAGGACACCAGATCCCATTTGGCTTTCTGTCGTTTGAATCTAGGTCTGAGCAGTTTGAAAGACAAAGCATGTGTGTGTATGTGAGTGCCCAAAATCTTGCAAGGATTCAGAAACGGAGGGATTTCCTTCCCTTTCTCTTTCATAAGCACTTATGCCTCCACAGTAAAACAACAAAACAGTGAATGAAAGAAAACTATGTTTCTGGGACGAACAGTTAGCATAATGGCTATGTCGCTGGACTCCCATGTACTCTACTGTTGTTCGAGTATCAGACCTGGTGGCTTAAACTCACACCAGGTACGTGTGCGTGTGTGCCCAAGATCCCAAGAGGAGAATGGAGGAGAAGGGCTTGTGGCATGGCTACCCCACCTGGGGGGGGGGTGATTTCTCACTTTCTGTCTCTCTGTCTCTCTCTGCCTTTCTGGCAAGCACATGCGCCCTATAGCAAAAACCTCTCCAAAAAAAAAAAAAAAGGTAAAAGTAAAGAAAACTATAATGCTTCATAATTTGTGGGAATCAGCTAAAGCAGTGCTGAAATAAAAGTGTGTAGTAAGAAATTCACACATTTCAAGAACTGAATGAAGTTACTCTCAAAAAAGTTATGCTCAAAAACCTTGAAAGCCAAAACAAGATAACCCAACATATAGAAGAAAAGCCATGGTAAGGACAAGAGCAGAAATCAGTGAGACTGCAAACAGAAAATCAGTAGACAGAAATAATAAAATAATGATCTTCCTCTTTGAAAACATCAATATATCCAGACAATTCTGAATGAATGAGAAGAAAAATAGTAATAGTACCAACATCAGAAATAATAGTAGAGGCTATGACCACAGATCTCAAAGTACAAGGCAGAACTGAAATGAATAAGGAAAAATGACAAACAGACTAAATAAGATAATGTGCTCGTAATAAACCAGTTCATCCATTAGCACAGACTGCTACAAATCGTACAGAATTAGAGAGTGTGAAGAACCCCTGACTTTTTTTTCTTTCATATTTTAAAATAGGGAACGTGCACTCATCACAGAAGGAAAGGGAGAAATCCTCCCCCAGGGTTGAGGACTGCACTGCAGTCCCTTCGCCTGTGCTAGCCTCTGGGGAATTGCGGCACAACACGCCCAACGTGATTTCAAAGCCATCGTGTTCAGGACCCCAACGATAGGTGACTGCCTGAGGGTCCACTCTTTTAACCACCAGGCCACCTGCTGCTCCGTTGACCTCTTTTAAAGGGACACATCGAAAAGTGCTTTTAGAGTGACTTTCAGCTTGCTCTTCCTCGTGCCTGGACAGAGTCTCATGGTCATCAAAGACAGGCGTTTGAAGCCAGGGCAGAGAAGGAGCGTCATGTATGCCTTTCTGCGTCTTCTGAAGGGGCCCAGGACAGTGTCTCGTTCCATTCCTGCTTCCAGATGTAGAAGGGGAAAGGAGGGTAGATACCCCGGTTAGGAAATAGGGCATCTGAAGCATAGTAATGAATAATGAATAGAAACTAAGTTTCATCTGAACTACAGAAAATGAAAGGAGTCATGGGAAATACTAAAGAAAGAAAAATAAGGGGAAAAGTAACAAAAAGACGTTTTCTGGCTCCCAGGATACAGCAGGGACAGTGGAGCACAGAGATCATGGGGGGTGGCTGGAGCCAGACCCTGGGCAGCATTTGAGGCCTCTGAGAGCAGCAGAGGAGGTTAGGCTCTGGGAGGGAGTGGGTGGGAGCTGCCTCAGCACAGAATCTGCTGCAGAATCAACAGCACTCACTGGGGGTGGTGGAGAAGGATCCTTTGTGAAGGATTGTGGCATCAGGGTCAGTGGTCAGCATGGCCTTTGGAGCCTCATGTGAAGGCTAGGTGCAGGGGACTGTGGTTTCATCGTGGGCTGACGTCTCAGTGGCCTTGAATGAAGGCTCTGGAGTTGGTGCAGTGGCTGGGCTGGCTCGCTGGTGGAGATAACTGTGCGGTACCAGATGGCCCTGTGGCTGCAGGAGGAGCAGATGACAACATACCCCATGCCTACCTGGACACAGCAGATGACATCCCCAGTCTTCAGCCCACCATGGTCCTTCCCCGACTGTAGAATGTCTTCCCATCCTGCAGCCTCTGCTCAGGTGGGCTGTCATGGCCTGGCTCCTGGGAGCTCCAGCCTCTGGAGACTCCTGGAGGAAAGCTTAGTTCCCTCCTCTAGCAGTGAGAGAATTCCCAGTGCAGCTCACCCTCAGGATCGGCATCATGGAGGGCTGAGCTCTCGAGGTGTGCCAGGAGATGACGGGCTCGGTGTTCTAGGTCTGAGCCAGGCATGTTGAGGGTCACGTAGGCCAACAGCTGCTTGAGGCACAGAAAATCCGGGGTTGCTTGAAATCTTCTGAAAAGTGGTCCACCCAGGTGGCCAGGATGGAGTACATGTCTCTGCAGGTAGGTGCGGGCAGAAGGGTCAGACGCATGGCCTCTTTTAGACAGGTTGGAGACTGAAACCCGCCTCTCACCACAAAGCCCAATCACTTTTTTCACTGGTCCTGGGGACCGCTGTCCTCCATTGAATAAGGAATGATGCATCCATATCTAGAGGAAGCCAGAGAGGGTCACAGCTACCGTACCTGTTGTCACTCTGTGTTAGGGACTGATTCCTAGCCAGGTGGAGCCAGGAGGGAGGGAGTTTCTTCTGTTTTTAAAATTCAATTATGCTAGTGCCTAGAAAACTGCTGAACATACAGTAGGGGCTTCATGTATGTTTGCCCAGGAATGAGCCCAATCAGCCCCTTTCCAGATGGCTGACTAGGCATGGGGAATCTCTGCTAGCCCTGGAATTCCTACTCTGGCTGCACCAAACATGGGAATCCTAGATGGACTCTTCTCCTCCTATTCACAGGGGAACACTGCTTTGACCAAAACCACTGAGCTTGAGGCCAAGGCCAAGTGATTCCTCCAGGGAGAGGAAAACATGGGTGAGAATTCACCCACAGACAGCCCTTCCTGCATGCCAGCCCTTGGGCTCACCCTACCTAATCTTCAGAAAAACCACATGAGATTAGTATTTGTAGCATTCTGTTAACCTCAGGAGTAAAGGTTAACCCTCGAGGAGCTGAGGGACCTCTCCATGAAGTACAGCCCTGTTGGACGGGGCTTACTTCATGAAGAGCTGGTCGAGCGGCTGCTGGGTGCTGCCACACTTGCGGTAGTTCTGCAGGAAGGTGTAGCCTGTCTTTTCTTGGTTCGTGGCCATCTTGGTTTCATTCTGAGAAGGGACAAAGGAGGAACGAGGATTCAAATGCATGAACAGTACAAACCGTAGCATATGTTAGAATACTGTGCATGGAGCATGTTTTTCGTTTCCTGCAAATATTCCAAAGTTGCGCTCTACCTGGCCAAGGCTATGCTGGATGATGGTGTGGAGGAGGGCAGGGACGCAGATATGTGGAAGCTGGACTGTGACCTCTCTAAGGACAAAGGCTTGAGAGAGCCCTGGGAGTCCCCTGCTGGGGTCTGCACAGGAAGCCTCTGACAAATCTGGAACTGGTTGGGAGTCCCTTCCTCGCTGCCCTGACCCTGTTGGTCCCACCTCTAACTCAGGGAAGTGGAATGGGTCAGGCCTTCTGACTGGCTTCTTCCGGTGTCCTGCGTTCTGATTGGCAATGACAGAGATGTAGGAGGCCCAGGGCAGTAGAGCCCTGCCTTGCCCTCCCACTTCAGCCCTGTGACCTTCTGTTGCCTAGAGGACACACAGTCCTGGGTGGACCCAACTGCCACATGGATTGCACAAGGACCTGCTCCACCTCATGGCAGATATCAGGCAGAAGATGAGCCCAGGCTCCTCTATCATTTAGAAACCAATGATATTCATTGGCCGTTCTAACTACCTAAAACCCTTAACTGCCACCTGCCCAGAAGGCCCTCCCATGTTTCCCTCCTGACACTTGCACACCGGGATGGGTATATGGCATCTCAGGTGAGACCTGAGCGGGGCCCTGGCTGTGCTGTGCTGACCAGTCCTGACTGTCCTGTGTCACCTTTGGCTTCTTCCAGGCAAATGTCCAGGGGTGTCAGTGATGAAGTCTGACCCAGTGCCTCCAGCACTGCCAAATGCCCTCAGCCTGGTGTGGGAATCTCGGGAATGGAGGACACAGTGTAGAAACATGCTGCCCCCTCCAGTATCTTTAGAGAAATGATCCTGGTAGGGCTGTTACTGGAATCTGGGCGCCAGGAAACCAGTGCTCCGGGTTCTGTTGGGGTCTGCTGGCAAGTAAGTGAGGCTTCACTTCCTGGGCTCTTCTTCCTGGTCTCCTTGCCTTGAACAACATCATCTGAAGGCCTCGTACAGTACCAGCTGGTCCCCCTCCAACCTGGGCCATGTCCACACTGTGCACCCACACAGACACATTTAGGGTCCTTAGCAGGGTCTGGCTGCAGTCAATGCCACAAGAGTGGAGGGACAGAGCTGTTGTTAGACCTGTCATTCCTTCCAACCACTTGGACAGATCATGGTGCCTTTAGGAGGTTCTCATCCCTGTGTGCTGACAGGATCATTCTGGCATCTGCTCCCTATGGGGAATCATGCCCTGACTGACCTGTAAATACCCATAGTCCCTGGAAAGCCAAGGTCTGGTGACATAAATATCACAAATGCATAGAGATTAAGAATTAGCAAAGGGAGAGTCAAAGGGAGAAACCCAGCTCTGACTAGATCTGGTTCTTCCTCTTGGTCCAGGGAGAATCACTTCCTGTCCTGGCCTCATGTGTTCATCCTCTCCATGAGAAACATTAGGCTAAGTGAAACTTAGACATCATCCCCCTCTTCCATGAAGCTTCCAGTCTGCTGTGTTATTTTGGGGATTGTTGGTCTGTGTGGTCAGGAGCCTGGATGGTTCCCAGATCTCTGTCCCTGGTACCAAGCTGTGCAATCCCTTCCCCTTAAGGGCTGCCTGAATGCAGTTTCTCCCTTATAAGGAACAAAATATCAGCACATATGAAAGAAAGATGCTGTATGTATCCACTCCGTATATACCGACTATCTGCACTCTATTGTAGAGAGCAACATATTGGAGGACATAAGAGCAGTGAAGATACTTAACGAAGATAAGACAGAGTGGAATCGGTGTGGGGGAGAGAATAGTATAGAGAAAGCTAGCAAGAGAACAAATAGAGAAGCGTGACATTAGTAGGACACATATATGGTTTATTACTTGTTGGTGATGACGTGAATAATATTCTCAACTGGATTGGTCTGAGAAGTATTTCCTGTTGGGCAGTAGTTTTATAAGAAAAATGAGAAATAAGTGATTGACTGTTTAAAACATAATTGGAATAATAATAATAATCAGGAAAAACAAGGAAAAGATATTGGATGATGAAAGGGATTTTAATGTCTCTGTATTGACTGACATGCATGGTATTCCTTCTGGAAAAAGAAATGTAATACACTGTAAAGTTATATGCGAGTCAATGTAATAATTACCAGATCATCATGATAATAAGAAAGGAAGAAAGAGAGAGAGAGAGAGAGAGAGAGAGAGAGAGAGAGAGAGAGAGAGAGAGAAGGAAGGAAGGAAGGAAGGAAGGAAGGAAGGAAGGAAGCAAGGAAGCAAGCTTCAAAAAAATAATAAATACTGGGAACCAGCAGTTAGCGTAATGGCTATGTCGCTGGACTCCCACGTAGTCGACCGCGGTTCGCGTCCCGGACCCGGTGGCTTAGAACTCACGCCGGGCGCGTGTGCGTACGTGTCCAAGGTCCCGAGAGGAGAATGGAGGAGAAGGGATTGCGGCGTGACCATCCCCCCTGGGGGGTGATTTCTCGCTTTCTATCTCTCTGTGTCTCTCTGTCTGTCTGGCGAGCGCACACGCCCTATAGCGAAAACCTCTCAAAAAAGAAAAAATAAATAAATACTGATTGAGGAGCAATCTGAATTCTCTGTGGTCCTCTCTCTATGGTGTTACCCCTTCCCCTGCCTAATCCACACTACCAGGCAAGCTGAGATATCACAGGTTACCCATGGACTGGCCTCAGGGTTAAAGGGATCCCCATAGGGAACCAGGCAACAGAGAGATCCTCCATCCATCTTCCACCCAGAACACTTTAGGGACCTCTAGTCATGAGGTGAGTGTTGCTTGTGGTCTTCACTACTGAAACGCCCTGCATCAACTCCTGGGTCACATTCACCCTGCATCAAGTCCTCAAGAAACCAGTTGCTGGGAGCAGTGCCCCAGAGAAAGCACAAGTGCACACGCTGAGAGGTGCTCTGTGGGGAGAGCCTTGAGCACCCGCTGATTCACCTCCCTGTAAATCTGCATCCTGACTTCAGGATGGGGAATTAAACGATGCTCATCAGCCAGTGCGGTCCGCCTGGAGCTCAGATCCCTGTACCTCCCAAATCTCAAAGCTCTGACACCAAGTGGACCAAGGACCTCTACCATGTGCTCCCAACCCAGCCTCAGCCAGCAAGGAGAGCGGTCCCTGGTGTTCGTGTCTAGTGTGGGGCTCAGCTGTGCTGGCAGAGGTGACACAGTAATTTAGTCACGTGAGGGCCTGTCTGTCCAGGACCCATTCAGACCCTGCTACCCAGACTCCCCACAGATTGGCTCCTCAGGGCGGTTGTGTGGGAGGAGAGTGTAAGTCCTGAGAGCCACGAGGAGGGCTCTCAGGGAAGCTGCCCTCAGTGCATCCTTGGACAAGGCCATGTCTGCAGAGATGAGGGGAGGTTAAGATTCCATCAATAAGAGCCCAGTCGTTCCTAAGCAGTGAGTCTGCTGGGGTGAAGACCATGCTGTGGCCTATGGCAATGGGCTGACCGTGAAGAGCCCTTGGTACCACGGTGTCCTTGGCACACACTGCCACGTTACCTCCCAAGGTCAGGGTCTCTACTGTGTCTCCAGTGGGGCCCCAGCAGGTGTCTAATGAATATCATGCCCTGAGAACCAAGCACACAAAGCAGAATACAAAGCTGCAAGCCCCATTTAGCAGCCGTATGCTGTATGTCCTCTGAATTCTGCCATGGAGACAGGCCCATCCCAGCCAGTCTGGTGCTTCCAGTGGCTCACTTGGAATGTCCAAACTAGAAATTGCCCTGAAGTATGCCCATTGGAAAAGAGCCAAGTGACGGGGAGTCTTCCTACCGAGAAAAGTATGTCTATTCAAACCTCGCAGGAAGACCTAACAATCACACTATCCAGAACCCAACCCAGGACTGTCACACCTGTCAGGGCACAGGGCCAGGAAGGTTATACCAGTTCTGAAGAGGCTTGGTGTACCTGATGTGGGAGGATGGGTGGCACATCACAGAGAAGGGTTCAAGTACAGCACAAGGATGGTCAGCTCTGTCCTGACCCTTGGCCCCCTTTAAGCTGAGCTGGTGAAGGGATTGACCTGGTTTTGCTTCACCTGGCCTGGCTGAGGGTCATCGTGAAGAGGTGCAGCACAGAGGACGGAGGGAATGATCCAGTGTGTCAGGAGGGAGTACGTGATGAGGGAGGGGTGCGCTGCTGTCCAACCGCCCCGTGGGGACATCTATCTTAGGTGTTTCTGTCATGGCCATGTGTGCGCAGATGCTGCTGAGCGTAGGCAGCATGACAGGGAGGTGTGGCATTCATACCTTGGTGCTGGAGGGAAGGGACATTAGGCAACCAGTGCCCTTGAATTTGCGGGTGTGGGTGCAGTGGTCACAGTCTTGGGTGGGCTCTCAGTCAGGGGTGTGAGCTGCTGATTGTGGCTTATTACAGGATGACACCCTCCCATGGTTGAGGCCACAAGTGGAGTGGAGGTCAATCCCTTGGAGGCTAGAGTCTCCTCCCACAGATGTCCTGGTCCAGGCACCTCCTGGTGAATTTCACCTTTACAAACCTGCAGACACCGACAAGGCCATGCAGTGGGGCCCATGAGGACAACTCCATGGACCTTCCCTCATACACAGACACTTCTGGAACCCCCCCCCCCCCCCCGTACACTCTGAGGGCTCCTGGGCCAGAGGCATAATAGGCAGCTACTCCCTCAGAGCAGAAACCCCAAGCTGCAGGCCATGCCCCAGTCTCAGGGAGGGCTCCGTCTGTCTGACCCACCTCCTGCATTGGATCTTCACAGACCTGGCCCTCCTGAACACCAGGAGGTAGAAACCTGAGGCCAGTAGGGCACGCAGCCCAGGGCCACTTCTGTTGGTGTCCAGTCTGTGATCCTATGGACAAAATTTCTCTGTAGTTTAGCCAAGGGACCGTCAGGGACATGTGCACATGTGCACAATTATGTGTCCTCTGAGCCAAATGAATTTAATACCAGGGCAGGAGCTGGCCAGACCTGGAAGGGAACCTTGAGGGCACAGGCCCACTGCTGACCTGGGCAGAGGTACAGCAGGTAATGGCAGACGTTCCACTGCCCAGCACAGATCAGGTCATTCGTCCATATAGTGGCCCCAGTCCTCACCCCACCCACTCTTCAAATGGCTCCCAGTCGAATCTGCCTCCACCCACATCCGGCTGTGGTCCAGGTCCAGATGACCCACACCAGAGAGAAAGCCACACCTGCTCAGTTGGCAGCTGAATCAGTGCAGCCAACAGGTGGGAGCTTCCCTGGAGATCTCAGAGGGTCTTTCATTTGACCCTGAACTCTGTAGTGTCCTGCTCATTGCTCTGTCCTTCCCACCCCTCTTCCTTTCTATGACTTATCTCACCCCCAGAACTGGGGGCTTCCACCTGTCTTTTCTTCAATTGGAGCATGTTAGTGATGGGAGGGTTTCTGTTGCAGATGCCCCTGCTGCTGTGTGGGGGACACAAACAGGCTGGACTTAGGAACTACAGCACTTTCACCCCGAAAGCTGAGATTTTCTTCCTGTCTGAGGCCAGGTGGATGTGGGTACCACCTGTGCACATGTGATTTGATGCCACTTCCAGGGCCATGAGGACGAGTGTGCAAGAAATCCTAAAATGAAATGGACCCCCCCCCACTCCCTCATTCTCAGCATGGCAGCGTCGGCCTCTCAATCTGTTGCAGGTTCTTCTGTTTTCTGTGCCCGTGAGAACACAGGCCAGGGGAGGGCAGGGAATGTCCCATGTCTGTTCCCTCCACAACTCCTGCAGCAAATGGCATTCACCTACCGAAGACATTTCTGTTTCTTTACTTTTTTTTTCTTTTGTGCAATTGGCCACATGTACTCATTACAGAGAGACAGAGGAAAAATGAAATATAGTCCACTGGGGGGGATGGCCGCACCATGATCCCCTCTCCTTCATTCTTCTCTTGGAATTTTGGGTGCACATATATATACCCAGCATTATTTTCAAGCCACCATGACCGAGAGTAAATCCGTGGTTGGTCATGTGGGAATCTAGCATCTTGACCCCCATGCCAATAGCGGGCCTAATACTTCTGTATTTATGACTTTGTTTTTAGAAACTGTCACAGGTAAATATCACTGTGAGATGTGGTGAGTGCATGAGTGATTCTGAGGCTTGTAGAGGTGGACGTGGCAGCTGGGTCAAAATTTGTCACACCCCATGGGTCCCTACATTTTAGGACACTCTGGCCACATTTGCAGCCACAGTATCCACAGCTTGTCGCTGATGGAAGGTGTCACCATAAAAACCCACTCTTTCCCTGTCTGTAGCAGGCTAGCTGCATTGAGGCAGATCCCATGGGTACACTCCCAGTCCATGACGAGAGCGGCTGCATCCCACCCTCTAGCTCTTCACCCCTCGAGAGGGAGATGCCTGAGCCCCAGGTGGTCTCAGAACAACGTGAGGTCGTTCCCCAGTGTAGACCTAAGGACGTTGGGCCCCACCTGGACTTTCTTTCCTGAGATGTCCCCATCCCAACACTGCAGGTATTTTGGGGATCACCTCTCAGATAAAGTGCTTGAGCTTTTCTATCTCACCAGGTTTGGGACCCACACTGTAGACCCATTGCGAGATTGACAGGATCCAGTGTTGGGTTTTTCCATCCTAATGTTTGTTAATAGCTCAGCCTCTCTTAGAGTGCAGTAGAGAATGGAGTTAAATGTTCAAAAGGTTTCAAAGTCACACTTAGAAAAAGGACACTTGGGACCTGTAGGTGGTGAAATGGTTGCTTCTCTGGTCTCCAACCTGACCCACCGAGATTCGAATGCAGGGGATTTCTCACTTTCCTTCTCGATTTTTCTGTCTCTCTCTTTCACTTGTGAGTGCATATGCCCTTAGGAAAAAACCTCTACAAAGAAAAGGAAAAGTGAGAGTCCATAAGAAATTAGAATGGTAGTTGCTTGGAGAGCCCATTCCAATTGATTGGCAGTTTCTGGGGGTGCTTTCATGATCTGAGATGTGCTGGCTTCTCCTCTCTTGCTGTGGTCACCATCCCATCCTGCTGTGGTCCCTGTGTCAGCACAGACTGTGGGGTTTGACTCCTGTGTGGAGCAAGGGGAAGGCCAGGGTGGGGAGGATTCCTGGAGGCAGTTGTGTCTCTGTCTCATCGAGAGGGTGATGGGAGATAGTGGAGACTGTTTCTTCCACCCTTCTCCTTAGCCAAGGCTTCTCAAAGTGGGGTGACTAGGTGGGTTCCTCCAGTGTGTGTTGGGCAGGAGCCCTGCCATGGACCCACACACTTTCTTCAGGCATGACCCGCCTCCCATCTAGTATCTTCCAAATGCTCCTGTCAGGATCTCTGTCCTGAGCTGAGTCTTAAAGAAGGGGTTTGGATGTACATAAGAACCCCCAGATGATCACATGGCCCTAAAGGGATGGGGACACCCTGCCCTTCAGAGTCGGGGCCCCGGTAAGCATTACATCTCCCTCCCTTACTTTCCCCTGCTACAGACCTAAAGGGAGACCTCATGAGGACATTCACAGATAGGCTGAGTCCAGAGCAGCTGCTGATGCTCTTCATTAGGAGTCAGGGGGAGGGGAAAAGTCTATGCTGTGGGGGACCTGGGGGGCCAGGGCTTCTGGCAGATGATAGGTGAGGTGCTGGAGGTGCGTAACCAGGATCTGCCATGATGGAAGGGGAATTGGGAGTAAGTGAGGGCTGCACAGGGACAGCAGAAGAGTGGGGTTAGATGCAAGCTGAGAAAGCATCTGGTACCCCAGTGGCTTGAGCGCAATCATGGCCCCTCCAGGGATGGAGCGAGTCTGAGTGCCTTTGTAGTATGGGGTGGACTGGATGAGTGTAGACCGGTGTGTGGGAAGGATGGTGGAGCTTACTGAACTGGTGCTCAAGGGAAGCCTCTGTTGAAGCTCTGCTGTGTAGGATGCATGAAGAATCCTCATGTGGGTGAACATGACAGGGGTCTTGGTAGCAGAGAAGACTTCACCAGTGTTCTAGGCATGAAGTTATGGCAGATCCCTGAGTTGGTTTCTGGGCCTGGTGTGGACTCTCTTGTCAGGACAGTTGGACCCTAAAATGCAGGGAGCCCAGGACACACGTTTTTTAACATCCTCCCAAGGTGACCCTTTCCTAAATCTCACAGGAGATCATGTATTTCTATAGAAAGCAAGGAAGACCCAGGATAAGGAGATGCCTGGACAGGTCCAGACCCAATTACAGTCTGAGCTCAGTACCCTTTACTAAGACTCACAGCAGGCCCATGTATCCCTGTAAGAGGATAAGAGGGTACAGAGGGGACGCAACAAAGGACTTGATAGGCACAGAGTGTTTGGGATACAGGATCTCAGGCAGAGACCCTGTCTGTTAGCATATGAGGATGTGTTGCTCTGGAAGACTTTTAACGTACCCAAAGTTTTACAACTCATGAAAGCCTTCGGGATCTCTCTGCAACACACCCTGTGGGTGCAGTGGCAGGTGAGACACAGTGGGGTTCCTGCATATCATTGTTCCCTGCTTGTTTTGGGGCCAGGATCAGAGGGTAGGCCCCAGAAGGACATGGAGCACTGGGGTAGGACTGAGGAATGAAGAGGTCTAGTGACCACCCAACTGACATGTCCCATTAAAGTGAGATATCAGGGGAGCACACTGTGAACCACATTCTTCCCTGGGACTCCTGAAGGTTCAGTCAAATTCCCTGGAAGGACTTTGTGTCCTGGAGTTCCCAGGTGTCATTTATACATTGGGAGATGTCCCTTCATATTTTGCATTGCAAAATTTATTTGCCAATACAGAGCTGCTTCTTAAAATTCTGTATCTGATCATGTCCTAAGGAACAGAGAGAGCCACAAGGGCCGACTGTGTTTGGTTGTCCCGGAAGGCTGCCGAGTTGTGTAATAGCAGATGTGTCAGCCTATTCATCAGGCATCATTTCATCTGCTGCTCATTTAAAAGGAGGTGTTTGCTTTTAAAAAGCTATGGAAAGTTGGATATTAATATCTTGGCTGTTAATTTAGGAATTCTTCTCACATAGTTGCAGAAATAACTCAGTCCAAAGGTTATTTGTTTTCTGGTCGCTTTCCCTGTGTACTTTTATTTTTAAACTTTTTTTTTCCCAGTCACCTTCATTTCAGTATTAGGTGCAGCCTCACCCGGCATATTAAGAGCCTTCTCGAGTAGTCCCATTGCTTTGAACTTTTTGCTTACTCTCACTTTTTCCTTGCCAGCCATCTCCTGGATTCTGTCACTCAGCCCTATTGATCTGGGCTCTGTAGTGTTCTATACCTGTCCCAGTGGAAACAGCCATGTACCACTATGTCAAAGTAGTCTCTGTCACCCCTGTAGTCAGGTGCTCCATTGCAGTTGGGAACGGGTGGGATCCATTTTGTATTCCTGGTGATGAGCACTGTGCTGGCTCCTAGTGAGAAGTCAGTGCTATTTTTGATTGAATGGTTGGCTCAATGAACAGATGAGAAAAAAAATTAAGAAATTTTTTTTCTCCCCAAGAGTAATAGATTATTATCCAATTAAAAAATTATTATTTAAGTATCCACGAAAAAAAATATTGAAGTCATAAATTCCTACAGATAAGTGGCAGAATACAAAATTAATTCTAAAAATCTGCAGCAGAGGCCCTGCCTGTGGGACAGTGAGGCAGGGCCCTCACCCCAGCTCCAGCCCTGACATCCCCAGGTCCAGAGACCCCCATCTCTGTCAGCCAGGTAGGTCTTTTATTTTTTTCACTTCTTTCATTGGTTAATTTCACACTTCTCCTTACCACACAGTACTACCCCCAGCTCTACAGCAGACTCCACTTCCTTTTCCAGACCCACTGGCCTAAGGGACTCTGGGGCAGGGTCCACTGCCCCAGCTCCAACCACAGCACCCTGAAGGTCAGAGGCGCCCATCTCTGTCAGCCAGGTAGGCCTTTTTTTCTCTTCTTCTTTCATTTTTAAATTTCGAACTTCTCCTTACCACACAGGACTGCCCCCAGATATACAGCAACCGCACCTGCATCCAGACACCTGGCCCTAAAGTACCCTAAGGCAGGTTTCCCTGCCTTAGTTCCTGCCCAGCAGCTACCATGTCCGGAGACCCCCTATCTCTGTCAGCCAGGTAGGGGTTTTTTTTTTCTCTTCTTTGATTTGTTAATTTCCCACTTCTCCTTACCAAACAATATCGCCCCCAGATCAACAGCAGACCCCATTTCTATCTCCATACCCCTAGTACAGTGCACAACTTTTTGTTTATTCTCCTTACTTTCTTCATTCTTATTTGGCCCTCTCTTCCTCTTCCTCCCCCTTCCCAGACATTCTAGATAGGTCTTGAATAAGAGTTCTGAAACATCCTAGTATTGTAAGACTCCCTGGGTTCCTCCTTTTTACTGAACCACCTGTGATAAATGAGATACTACCCTTTAGACAGCTGAATAGAATACTCCTCCTTGGACCACATTGCTACACACAACAGAAGAGAGACTTTGGCACTCATGAGCCCACATCAAAAGGGAAACACAATTACTCCTAATTTAAGAAACATTCTCCTAAAAAATATTCCAAATTGAATACATCTCCCCATGGCTATAAATAGATGAAGTGTCTGAGGTCCAAATAAACCAGGAAATATGTCTCCATCAAAAGAACACAGTGACTGCCCTCTATTTCTCGAAGAAACAGAGGAAGTTACCAAAATGTCAGAGAAAGAGTTTAGAACATTCATGGTGACCAAATTCTATGAGTTGGAAGAGAAAAGAGACAAGGAAGAGAAAAGAGACAACAAGCTCCAGGAGATTAGGAAGTCCTTCCATGATATGAAAGCAGAAATGGACGCGCTAAGAAAGAATCAGACGGAACTATTAGAGATGATGTCTGTAATATAAGAAATCAAAAATTCTCTTGAAAGTATTAAAGGTCGATTAGACCATGCTGAAAATTGAATCTCTGATGTAGAATAGAAAACCTCTGACCAAGGGGAATCCACCAAAAAGATAGAAAAAATTAAAAAAAAACAAGGATAATATATGAGAAATACTAGATTCCATTAGATGTGGTAACATCCAAATAATTGGTATCCCAGAAGGTGAAGAAACTAATAAGTGCATGGAAAATCTATTCCACAAAATCCTGGAAGAAAATTTCCCAAGTCTATAAAGACACTCAAACATCCAGACCCAAGAAATACAAAGGGCTCCAAATAGAATCAACCCAAGAAGATCTTCCCCAAGGCACATCTTATTCAGACTGGTAAAGGCCAAAGATAAAGACAAGATATTAAACCTGGCAAGAGAGAAACGACAAGTGACTTACAAAGGTCATTCGATCAGGCTAACAATGGACTTCTGAATGGAAACAATGCGAGCAAGGAAAGAATGGGAAGATGTATTGATATTGTTAAGAGAGAAAGAGTTTCAACCAAGATCATTATATCCTGCAAGATTATCCTTCATATGGGATGACAGGATTAAAATCTTCTCAAACAAAACCTGAAAGAATTTGCCAACACCAGAACAGCTATGGAAGAAACCCTGAAGAAAGTACTGTTCCAGGAAAACTAAAGAATTAACAGTCAGAGACAAAGTGTAAAAGGCCACCAAGAGATTGGCCAATGTAAACATCGGGACAGGTACGGTAATATCGATAACAACTTTGAATGTTAATGGATTAAATTCTCCAATCAAGAGACACGGACTGGCTGAATGGATAAAACAAACAAACAAACAAGACCCAGAAACCCTCTCTTTGGTGCCTGCAGGAAACCCACTTCATGGACAGAGACATACATAAACTGAAAGTGAAGGGCTGTGAAAAATGATTTCCATACAATTGGGAACCAAAGAAGAACTGGAGTTGCAATGTTAATTTCTGACAAAATAGGCTTTAAAACAAAAACTTTGAAGAGACAAAGAAGGGCACTATATTGTAAAAAATAAAATATCTATGGATCTAGAAGATATAATACTTATAAACATCTATGCACCTAACACAGGAACACCTAATGTGAAGGAAAGACTGTTAGATCTAAAAGGGAAGCTAGACTGCAACAGCCTAATTGTTGGAGACGTCAGCACTCCACTATCCCCTCTGCACAGATCATCTGGACAAGAAATAAGTAAAGAGATAAAGGATCTAAATGATACCATAAATCAAAAAGACTTAACAGACATCTATAGAACTTTCCAATTAAAAATCACAAAATAGATTTTTTTCTCACCTCCACATTGAATCTCTTCAAGGATTGACCGCATCATTGGGCAGAAAGCAAACCTCTACCGATTCAAAGGCATAGAAACTATATCCAGCATCTTCTCTGACCATGATGGAATTAAACTTGAATTTAATTTCAAGAGAAATGCTCCAAAATACTCAAATACATGGAAACTAAATAACCTACTCCTGAATGACTCCACAACTGCTGAAGAACTAAAGACTGAAATCAAAAGATTCGTGGAAGCCAATGACAATGAGGACATGCGTTTCCATAATCTTTGGGATGCTGTTTAAGCAGTCATAAGAGGAGAGAAGATTCCTCATGGCTCCTGCAAACTAGATTGAACGTCAAGATCTAGAAAGAAATACACCATCCATCAGATGACAAGAAATCACCGCTGGACCAAAGAAATATGGGAAAGCGAAAACATACCTATCCTCCAAGGGAAAAGAATAATTCCTCTTCATCCACAAGCAGTACAATGGAAATCATGGAAATGTCTGATAAAGAATTTAGGACATTCATAATGGCAAAGCTAACAAAGATGGAAGAGAAGAGAGACAATGAATTGCTAAAGAGAAAGGAGAGAGAAGTTGACGAATTCTAGGAGGTTAGGAAATTCTTGCAAGATCTAAAAGAGAAATTACACACTTTAAAAAAGAATCAAACGGAACTGTTAGAGATGAAGTATGTAATACAGGAAGTCAAAATCTCCCTTGAAAGTATTAAAAGCAGACTAGATCACACAGAAAATACAATCTCAGACGTAGAAGAGAAAATTGCTGGCCTCGAAAAATCCACCACAAAGACTGAGAAAATGGCCCCAAAATTTGAGAATAATATATGAGATGTACTAGATGACATCAAACGTCCAAACATTCAGATCATTGGCATTCCAGAAGGTGAAGAGTCCCATAAGGGCATTGATAATTTATTTCATGAAATCCTGCAAGAAAACTTTCCAAACCTAGAGAGGCATTCAAAGATCCAGTCCCAAGAAATACAAAGAACCTCAAATAGAATCAACCCAAGAAGATCTTCTCCAAGACACATTATAGCCAGGTTGACCAAAACCACAGACAAAGACAAGATACTGGGATTGGCAAGAGAGAAACATCAAGTTAGCTACAAAGGACATCCCATCAGGCTAACAGCAGACCGCTCATCGGAAACAATGCGAGCGAGAAAAGGGTGGGAAAATATATTCAAAATGTTAAGAGAAAAGCAATTTCAGCCAAGAATATTGTACCTGGCAAGATGATCTTTCATGTGGGAAGAAAAGACAAGAACATTTTCAGAGAAACAAAACCTGAAAGAATTTACCAGCACCAGACTGGATCTCCAAGAAGTTCTCAAGGGTGTGCTATGTCAGGAAAATTAAATACAGTCACACAGAAATAAGAGTTAAAAAACTAGGAAAGTGGCCTACCAGAGATAGTGTGAGAAGAGAGTGGGAAAAGACAGAGGGTCAGAAAGAGGGGTAAAAAATTCTAGAAACCAGAAATGGAAAATTTTTGATGATAATATGCATGATTAAGTCACTGCAGTCTATTCTGGTTGGCAAATCACATTTTGTATGCTGTGATGATGCTTAGGGAAAGAATGTAAATGAAGTTAGAAAAAAAAAGTTTCAGAAAAATAATATATTCGAAGACTGTAGTAAGATATATATCTCCAGCTAGGTGCTACTTTATAGGATGTCTAAAGTTAGACTTTTGTTCATGGAAATGTATATATCAGCTGTGTTTGCTATGAAAATATTTAGATTAATTAAGATCTTTAATAATTCAATAAAATGTGTGTGGGGGGAACAGTATAGAAAGCAAACATAGATACCAGAGACAGTGGGGAAGGAGAGTGGGAAATGGCAGAGGGTAAGAGACAGGGAATCTAGGATGGGGAGAAAAAGGCAAAACGTACAGGAAACAAGAAATGGAAAATTATTTGTTGACAATAGCATGTATGTTGATGTGCTTGATTGAGAATATACAGTGTACTGTGGATGGAAAAAAAAAAAGCAGTCATGAGAGGAAAGTTCATAGCAATTAGTGCCTCGGTGGGCAGGTGCGATGGGAGATGACCTACCCTCATCTCTAGGGACCTGAAAGGGCTGCCTTGGGGTGCAGAACCCCCTCCGACTGCCGACCCCCCCTTGCACGCACAGTAGCCGCCAAAGAGACAGTCGTTGAGGAAAGCAGAGTTCCCTCTCCCTCCTAAAAGAGGGGTGCGCGGGCCCTGCAGCTGGGTGCGAGCTTCACTCTTCGCCTGTCCTGGACAACACCTTTCCCTCCCCAGCATAGCGGCCTCCCCTACCCTGGACAGCGCCTTCCCCCCCAGCCCCACCCGCACTCCCTGCCCTGGTGCCTTTCTGTCTGGGGAGGAGGCGGTGGGCGGACGTTCCGGACAGCGCTGCGTGCCTGCGAGCATGGGCGGTTCGCATGGGAAGTCCGGAGAAGCGGTGCCATTCCTCCCGCGGCGCTGCCCGAGAGCGTGGCTCCCCGTGTTCCCAGGCGAGGCCCTGGGTGCCCGAGGTGTGCAGCCCCCTCAGTGCAGTCCCCGGAAGACAGGGTCGCGTGTGGCCCCCATGGAGCGGAACCCGACGGACGTGGAGGACGAGGAAGGTAGGCGATGGTGTTTTTGATATCCAGGAGTTCTCAGGGACCTCTGCGGTGGGGCTGGGCTCCTGGGCGGATCGGATGTCGGCCTGGAAGGCTTGGGCGGGCAGTCTGGGGACGACCAGGACAGCCATGTGGGTTCGTGGGGTGGGACCCTTGTGCTGCCCGGGGGCGGGTTCCGCCGGGCCAGGGTCGCCTGGGAGCCCTCCCGGTTGCTCCGGTGCCTCGTCCACACGGGTGGGCGCCGGCCGTGCCGGGAGGCTGCTGCGGGGGTCCTGGCGAAGGGCCGTGCGTGGGCTCCCCTGGTGCGTGGCGGAGGCACCCAGTGCTCTCCCCGGGGCTCCGTCTTTCCCCCTGCTTCCCCTGCTTCGCCTGCCAGGGCCTCCACCCTCCTCAGGTCCCCAGACGCCCCCCTGCTCCCCGCTGAGCCCAGTCCCCTGCGGCACCACCCGCCACCTCGACCGACCTGGCCCTCGCCACTTGGAAGTCGCTCTGGTCAGCGGCTGCAGCCATTGGGGGAACCCAGGCGATGGACCTTTGGACCTGGTGGGGTTTAAGGCGCAGTGGCCTCGCCTGACCCCGCCAGGAGCGGTGGGCACGGGAGGGCATCCTGGGGAGGGTGTGCCCGCCCAGGCGGGGTGTGCGGTGCCGGCCCATGAAGGAGCCCAAGGCCTCCGGCCTGAGTCTGGAGGCTGTGCTGAGGGAACCCCTTCGTGCTTTTCAAAGAAAGCTTCCCCAGGTGTGATCCGTGATCCTTGCCCCGGGGGCTCTCAGAGCAGCCAGCGGCCCTCCTGCCCCGCCGATTTCCGCACCTTCGCCACCCCCTCCCTCCCCCACCTCTTAACCTTCTCATCACGGTCCTTTGGGAACCACCCGGGTGCAGTCGTCCTCGTGTCCTGTCCCCGCGGTGGGGTGTCGCTCTCATGGGCTCGCCCAGGCCTCGCATGTCCTGTCCCCACCAGCCGCGGTGGTGCCTGTCAGCGTTCCAGGACGTCCTCGTGCCCCACCACCATCACGCAGCATCCCTGGCCCTGGCAATGGACTCTGTACCCCATCAGCTGCTCGCCAGGCCTGCCCTCGTTCCCACTGCTGCCTCCTCCATCCTGGGGAGGGTTAGAACTGGGCCTTGGCGGGGCAGAAGCACGGAGCGATTCTGGTCTTGGTCTGGCCTGTGTGGGTTTCCCTGGCCACAATGTCCGGTGGCCTTGTTCAAGGCGTCATGCAGTCCTTGGTGGTTGGTGGGTGTGTGGGGTACTTGTGCTCCCTCAGTGCGACTTGATGGTGCTGCCGATGCTACCTTCTGCTCCCTGAAGGCAGAGGGAGGGTGGAGTAATCGACCACAATTCGAGGCCCGGACCAGGTGGCGTAAAACTGACGTTTGGCATGTGTGAGTGCCCAGACTCCAGAGAGAAGGGATTGCGGCATGGCCAAACCTCCCCACCCCACCCCCACCCCATGACTTCTCACTTTCTCTCTCTCTTTCTCTTGCTGGCGAGCCCACGCCATATAGGAAAAAATATCTCTTTAAAATAAGACATATATCTACACTCTTTTTCAAAAGAATTCTTTATCATTTTACAATTTCAACTACAGAGAGAGAGAGCAAGCCCTAGGTCCGTGATTCAAGCTGTGGGCCTGTGGGCACTTATGTGGGAGTGACCACAGTGTCCTTAAACACAGTGCCACCTGCCAACCCCATCAAAGACTTTTCAATAACTAAGACAATGCTCTTTTTTTGTTTAGAATTGTTTTTTTAAGTTTGAATTGCTATTATTGTGTTGTACAATTTGACCAGTGACAGAGAGAAAGAGAGAAAAAGTGAGAAAGCAAGCTGCCAGTCCAGGACTTGAACCACAGTTCGCCATGCGGGAATCCAACTCCCCAAACGCTATGTCACCTGCTGGTCCCAGACCATGCAATTTGAACACACTACTATTCAAACTTGGATTATTGACCCCCACTGGGATATTTTACAATGTCTGGAGATTTTTTTTTTTGGAGGTGTGTCAGGTTCGAGAATTGGGGCGCTACAGTCATCTGATGAGTGGGACTGAAGGATGCTTCTCTGCATCCTGCAATGCACAGAACAGCAATCTCACAAAGAATGACCTGGACCTCACAATTACTAGGGCCAAGGTTCAAAAACCCTGTTTCAAAAAAATGTCCTCCACGAAGTGATTGACAAGATGTAATGCAATTGGTGTCAGACTAGTTGAGTCTGGGTCCCTCACTTCCTATCTTACCATGTTTGAAAGCCACTGAGTAAACACCTTATGTTTTTGTTTAAGAGAATTACTAATGTAATTTTATTTATTCATTTATTTTATTTTAATCAGATGGGGGGAGACAAAGAGGGAGAGAAAGTGAGAGAGCAAGCCACCAGATCTGGGACTCAAACTGAGGTCAGCGATGTTTGTCCAGTGCCATAACCACTACGCCACCTTATGGTCCCAACATCTTATGTTTTTCACTGTGGTGCACTTGTCTGCTTGTTCAGTAAGTATGGCTGTGCTGTTTAACACCATTGAATATAAGGCGTATGTGCGTGTGCTACTGTTTGGTTTTGATGGTGAGCCACTATTATGTACAGCCCACTGAGTGAAAGGAGCTAATTCTGCTCTGCATGGCCTTGGTTTGGCCTGCAGAGCCCTGATGGCCTTGGCTTGGCTCAGCTCAGCTCAGCTGCACACTCTGTGAGCTCCAAGAGGGAGGAAAGCGCTCTGTGAGAATTCACCCTTAGCTTAATGTGCTCCACGAGGGAGGAAGTGTTTTTGAGCACTGCTAAGGGCTCTGTGAGCCTACTAAGAGCTCTGTGAGATCCCACTAACAGCCAGTAAACAGCCTCACACCAGAGCGTTGCATCTTTTCCCACCTCCCTGCATTTGTTTGACCCATCCTTTAGAACAGAAAAAAAAAAAATGTACAAAACGGCAAGGTTTTAGTCCCATGCCTGCATCTGCCTATGTCTCTGTGGGAAGCACTGCTCTGCCCAGTCGTTCAGTAATAGTTGACCTCATCCCCATGCTAGAGCCCAGAGATGTGCAGAACACCAGCACTGGTGAGGTGTCTTCAAATCTAGAGAAGTAGGTTTGCATCCTGGAGACCGGTTGCTTACTGGATTCTGAGTGATGTCACAGGGATAGTGGGGAGGGCTCCCTGGCTTTTGCTACTATCAATATATGGATTGGCCACCAACACTGGTGTCACTGTAATAGTGCAGGTAAGTCTGGCAGATCCTTCAGGAGATGAGAGAGGAAGAGTGGGTGAGTCAACATAGGCTGGGATATAGTTGATCATGCTTGCAAACACAGCAAGCACTGTTTCTAGATGAGGGGTGAGTTCTCAGAATGTTTCAGTATGCACAAATGTTCAGACTTCATGTAGTGTGGGGTGTCAGGGGATGGGATGGCAGGCCTCTCACATTTGGTTCTCACATTTTTGTATGAACCTGTTGTCAGGGCACATTAGTGTGTCTACATAGGTGTTTTCCAGTCCAGAAGATACGTCCTTCCTTCCGTCTTATCTATCATTTTTCCCTCCTTTTTTTTTTATTTTTTTTTCCTGTGTCTTTGATGTTGGATAAAAGAAAGATTGTCAAAATCAACTGTTGTGACGCTTTTTCCTAATGTTTTACTTAGAGGTCTATATTTAGTTTTAAACATCTCAAATTTACATATTGACACCAAGTTTTCTCAACATTCTTTGTAAAGAGACTATCCTTTCCATAGTGAATGGTCTTAGTCGTGAGGCTGAAAATCATTTGAACATAAGGGTTTATTCTGGGCTTTCAGTTCCGTTGCCTATATGTTCGTCTGGCTTTTTGTCAGAATCACTCTGTTTTCACTATTGTAGCTTTGTAGTATGATTTGAAATCAGGAATTATGAGACCTTCCACTTTGTTCTTTTTTTATAATATAGTTTTAGCTGTTCTATGTGAATTTTAGGTAGTATATTTCTAATTGGTTGTCAGGAAATCATGATGCATTCTTCTGTAGAAAAACAGAAAAATATGTCATAATGTTCCTGTCCTAATTGTACAAAAAGCATTGTTGGAATGTCAATAGCAAGTTCAATGAATCTATAGATTAGTTTGGAAAGAACTTACATTTTAACCATACTCTTTTTTAAAAATTTTGCTTAAGATGCATATACCCATGACAGAAAAAGAGAGAGAAAACTGAGAAATCACCTACCAGAGGGGATGGCCTTGCTGCAATCCCTCCTCTAGTCTTATCTCAGGATTTGGGGCATGCATGCCATATGCCCAGCATGATTTTCAAGCAGCCGAGCCTAAGATTTGAACCACAGACTCAGCCATGTGGGATACATTGTCTTAACTCAGCACCAGCTGCTGGCTCACCCATTTTTATCCTTTCCATCTTTGAGCATTTGTTTGACACTGAAAGTATTCTGATTACCCTGGACAGCACCTTTCCCCTTCCTGAGCAGAGCCTCCTCCCCACAACAGTGCCTTTTCCTCCCAATTGGGAGAGGGTGCCCATAGGGCATTGAGCCAATGTTCCACAGGGTGCTACGAGTGTGCATGCATGCATGGATGGTTCTCTGGGCACATCCAGAGAAGAGGCGCCATTCCCGCACCTTTACTACCTGAGAGCATGAAACCTAGCTCCAGCTAGACCAGGTTCCCAACAGGTAGTCCTGGGAGAATCACCACATGTCCTGATCTGTGTCCTCATCCTCATCCCGAGTAGCTTGATGTTAACTGATATTTAGACACAGTGCCTTTCTGGTGTGAAATTTCCAGTGGCAAGGCAATGCCACCAGGGAAGGAGCCACAGGCTGTGGCTCACAGGTGGCAGCTGCATCAGTCCTGCCTTGGGGAATCTCAAAGAGGCCTTTTCTTTGACCCTGAGCTCAGTCTCTAGTTTGTGGCCATTTCTCCATCCTTCTCACCCCTCTTCCTTTCTCTACCTTATCTCACCTCTTGTTCCCCTGAGCAGAACTGGGGGCTTTCGTGTGTCTTTTCTTCAAGTGGGGCCTCGGGGAGGGATGAGAGGGGTTTCTGTAGCAGATGCCCCTGTGCTGTGTGGGGAACACAGACAGGCTTGCCTTTAGAACTGCAGCACTTTCACCCAAAGCTGAGATTTGCTCCCCATCTGAAGCCAGGTGGCTATGGGTCCCACCTGTGCACACCTGATTTGATGCCACTTCCAAGATCATGAGGACGAGTGTGCGAGGTATTCTAAATCAACACAGATCTCCCACTCCCTCATTCTCAGCATGGCAGCAGCGGCCTTTCAGTCTGTAGGTTCTTGTGTTTCCTGTGCCTGTAAAAACACAGGCCAGGGGAGGGCAGGGGATGTCCCATGTCAGTTTCCTCCACAATTCCTGGAGCACTGGGCCTTCACAAACCCAAAATACAACTGGGCCTTCACCTACCCAATATCTTCTGTCTCTCTCTTTTTTTTTTTTTTTGCCTTTTGCCTTTTGCCTTTTGCCTTTTGTACTTGTGGAAGAGGAGACAGAGAGAGAAAGTGAGAAATAGTCCTCCAATAGGAATGATCACACCATTATCCGTTCTCCTATGATCTTCTCTTGGAATTTTGAGCACACACATGTGTACTCAGTATGATTTTCAAGACAGTGTGTATGAGACTCAAACCACAGTTGACCATATGGAAATATAGCACCTAAACCACCATGCCAAATGCTGACCCATTGCTTCTGGGTTTTTTTGTTTTGTTTTGTTATGATTTGATTTTGAGAGAGATTTTCTATAGGGTGCATGGGCTCACCAGAGACACAGAGAGACCAATAAAAAGCGAGAAATCACAACCCAAGTGGGATGGCCACACCGTAATCCCTTCTCCTCCAAATTCTTCTTGGGGTTTTGGTCATGCATGCACATGCACTTGGAGTGAGTTTTTAAGCCGTCAGGTTCTGTACTTTAACTGCAATCAACTATGAGGGAGTCCAGGAATGTACTGATTACGCCAATCATTGGTACCTCAGTGCTTCTGCTTTTATGATTTTGTTTTTAGAAACTGTCACAGGCTAACAGCACTATGAAGATGTGGTCAGGGCATGAGTGATTCTGAGGCTGCTAGAAATGGAGGTTGCAGGGCCATAGCTTGTCATACCTTCTTGGGTCCCAACATTTCATGACAGTCTGGCCACATTTCCAGTCACAGCATCCATAGCTTACCTCTGAGGGGACATGTCACCCTTCCTAAACTGACTCGGCCTCTGTCTACAGCATGCTAGGTGCTGGGAGGGAGGTCCCATGGAAACACTCCCAGCCCTTGACCATGGGTGCTGGACCCAACCCTGTAACACCTTCCCACTGGAGAAGGAGATGCCTGAGCCCCATGTGGTTTGGGACAGAGTCCAGGTGTCCCCAGAGTTGAACTATTGATCTCGGGCCCTACCTGGGTTCTTTTCCCTGAGATGTCCCCTCCCAGTCCTGCAGGTATTTCTCGGATTGCCTCCCAGATAAACTGCCTGAGCTTGCTCTTGTTCAGGGACTCACACTGCAGACCCATCATGAGGTTGGCCCGGTATGGAGTACTGGGATTTGCCACCATCTGGTGGGTGTGAATGCTTGTTACCTCATTCTCTTTCAAAGTGGAGGAGAAAATGGAGTTAGATGATCAAAAGGTGTCATAGTCACATTTTGACAAATGACACTCCAGCAGAAATAAGAGCATTGGCCATGGGGGAAGCCTGGTCCTGTGGATTGGCAGTTTCTGGGGTGCTTTCCTCATTTGAGATGTGATGGCTTCTCCTCTCCTGCTGTGGTCCACATCGCCACCCCTCTGTAGTCCCAGTGTCAGCAGAGACGGTGGGTCTGACCACTGAACAGAGTAAGAGTAAGGCTAGGGTGGGGATGAGGACCTGTAGAGGTGGTTGTGGCTGTGTCTTGATTCAGGGCGTGATGGGAGGTGTTGGTGACTCTTCCTGCAACCCTTCTACTTGCTCAGGCTGCTCAGAGGGCATTGACCAGTCTTGGGTGGCAGGAGCCCTGCCATGACCCCACACACCTTGTGCAGCTCTGACACCATCTCCCACCCAGGGTTTCTGAAACATCACTTACAAGACTAGTCCCTCCTGAGCTGAGGCTGAGACACATGGGGATCACCTGTCAGATGGACCCCCAGAAGGTCACCTGGCCCTGCAGGCATGGGGAAATCCTGCTCCTAAGCGTCTAGCCCCTGATGGGTCTTACAACTCCCTGCATTTATGTATGGCTCCCTTTCTGGCAGACCTCAATTGGAGCCTATGTGAGGACCCGGACAGATAGGCTGAGTCCAGAGCAGCTCCTGAAGCTATTTATTAGGAGCAGTGGGGGGGGAAGGGCAGTGTTATCGGGGGAACAGCTGGGCCAAGTCTCCTGTAGGTGTCAGGGCAGGTGCTGGATGTGCAGGCCCTCCATCTGCTATGATGGAAGAGCGAGTCGGGGTCTGTGGGGGTTTCAGAGGAACAGCGAAAGGGTGGGGCCAGATGCCAGCCGAGAGAGCACCCTACCCCAGGGTGCCCTGTGCCCTGTGAGCAATCTCAGCCCCTCCAGGGATGGGGGGATCTGAGTGTCCTTGTGGTATGGGGGGAATGGATGAGTGGGGACCAGCCTGTGGGAAGGATGGTGGAGCTGACTGAGCTGGTGCTTAAGGGAAGCCTCTGTTCAGGCCCTGGTGTGTGGGATGCATGAAGGACCCTCATGCGGGTGGATGGGGAAGAGGTGTATGTATCAGAAAAGAATTGCCCAGTATCCTTGGCATGGTGCTTACGGCAGACCCCTGAGTTGATTTTTGGCCCTAATGTGGTCTCTCCTGCCTGTGTGGGATGGGAGGGCCAGAACAGATGGACCCTCAAATGCAGTGAGCCCAGGACCCATTATTCCCAAGATCCTCCCGAGGTGCCCCTTTCCTCAGTCACACTGGGGATTGGACATTTCTACTGAATGCAGGGATGATCCAGAATGAGGAGATGCCTGTACAGGACCAGAGCAGATCATAGACTGAGTTCAGACCCCTGTGACAAGACCCACAGCAGGCCCTGGTGTCCTTGTGAGGGGACAGTGGTGACACAGGGGATGAAAGAAAAGACTGGAGGGCACAGAGGGTTTGAGACACAGGATCGCAGGCAGAGTCCCCTCTCTGTGGGGCCATGAGGATCTGCCACTCTGGGAGACTCTTCAGGTGCCCAAAGGTTTAAACTCCTCAGGGCCTCCAGGACCAATCCGAGATATCCACTGTGGGTGAGGTGGCAGGTGAGCCCCAGTGCGTTTCCTGCACAGCACTGCTCTCTGCTACTCCATGGTCAGGGGGTGGCAGGGACAGGGAGCACAGGGGTGGGGCTGGGGATGAAGGAAGTCAGGTCACCACCCAGCTGACTAGTCCCCGGGGAGTAGATAGCAGGGGAGCACACTGTGAACCATGGGTGACTGTGGTTTCTCCTGAAGGTTCATATCAAGGCCCTGGGAGGACGTTGTGCCCTGGAGGTGCCAGGTATCCTTCTCACACCAGTTGGTTCCTGTCCCATCAGAGCTTTCCTCAGGATGGTCTAAAACCTAAGGAGGCCCCACTTGGCAGCTTGGTGTCAGAGGGTCACGTCTCCTGCCCTGACCATCCCTCCTACGACCTTGCATCCAGCTGAGGGAGCAGGACTGGCCACCTAGGAAGGTCTTGCCCACACATGAAGCTTGGCCTAGGCAGCTCCTTTACAGCCATGTGGACTCAGTGCTGCCACTTTGAGAGGTACTAGCCTGTGGCCAGAGCAGGGCAGAGAAAAGGACTGGGAAGTTGCAGACATGGGGCGAGTGGGAGACCTAGAAGGACCGTGGGGTGGGCAAGGCTCAGGTTGAAGAAAACTTCCTCAGGAGCGAGCTTTCCTGAGAGCTTCACCACAGTTCTCCTCCACAGAGAAACCCATGCTCCGGCTGCCACCACCATCCCAGGTATGGTATGTTACCAATCCAGATCTATTCTCTGCCAGGAGGACCAGGCCTCTAGTGGAGGTGAGACCTCCTGCAGAGGGCCCTGCTAGACTTTAGGCTCCCAGTGCCTCTCTCATAAGCACTCAGAGCCCAGCCTGCTCCCCAGACCTGTGACCTGGAGGACTAGGGTTGCCAGAAGACTAATAGGACACAGTTTTCTCCAGGCCAGGATCTCGAGTTGGACCCTGAGCCTGATGTCACTTCCTAAAACAGGGCCCCACGCCATCGCCAGCCACTACACAGTCTGCACCCTTTCCCCACCTGTCTAGTCTGAGCTTACGTTCTATTTTTCCCAGGGGAAGACAAGTTGTAGTGTGTGATCAGGCTGAGGGCAACAGTCAGGAACAGGGTCTTCAGCTCTGAGCCTGTGTTCATGGCCAGCAGCATGGCACTTGAGAGCCCAGGCAACGTTGTGTTGCTCGTCACAGAGGACCATTTTATCCTGCTGCCTGGTGGCCATGAGTACTGGGCACAGACCACACCACCCCAACTCCATATCTGGGTCAGATCTAGGAAGCAGGAAAGGGGTTTTGTCCACTCTGATGAACTCAGAGAAGCTACCCAGAGGATGACACATGCTGAATGCGGTGCCTGTTGGCTCACGGAGGTGGCCACTCAGCTCTGGAGGTTATAGCAGATGTGGAAGAGCCCGGCCCCAGGTCATGTGCTAGTGAACATGTGCTCAGAAAGGATGGACCTGAGGACATATCCCCGGAATCCTGGAGGGTCCTTCTCCAGCCAGAGACAGGCAGTGTCTGTGCTTTGGAGAACCATGAGGACCTGCAAAGTCATCCTGGTCAGGACCCCAACAATAGCTGTCTCCCTGGGAGTCCACTGTTTTAACCACCAGGCCACCTGCTGGCTCCTTTGAACTCTACTAAAGGGACACTTCGAAAAGTGCTTTTAGAGTGACATTCAGCTTGTTGTTCTTCATGCCTGGACAGAGCCTCGAGGTCTTCAAAGACAGGTGTTTGAAGTCAGGGCCCAGAAGGAGCGTCATGTATGCCTTTCTCTGTATTCCTGAGGGGTCCAGGACACTGTCTCATTCCATTCATACTTTCATATTTAGAGGAGGAAGGAAGGGAAGAGACCCCGGTGAGGAAATAGGGCATACGAAGCAATGAACAGAAACTAAATATTATTTGAACTACTAAAAATTAAGGGTGTGACATAAAATACTAAAGAAAGAAAAATAAGGAAATAAGTAACAAAAAGATTTTTCTGGCTCCCAGGCACAGCAGGGGCAGTGGAGCACAGAGATCATAGGGATGCTGGGGGCCAGAAACTGGGCAGTGTTTGGGGCCTCTGAGAGCAGCAGAGGGGGTTTGGCTCCAGGGTGGGTGGGGGCCGGTCCTAGCACAGAATCTTACTCACTGGGGCTGGTGGAGAAGGCTCCTCTGTGGAGGCTTGTGGCATCAAGGTCAGTGGTGAGGATGGCTTTGGGAGGATGGGACTGTTGTTGCAACGTGGGCTGATGCCTCAGTGTCCCTGAACGCAGCCTCTGGGTCGGTGTAGTATCTGGGTTGGCTCGCTGGTGGATATAGCTCTGTAGTACTAGGAGGCCCTAGGGCTGCAGGAGGAGGAGATGACAACATGCTCCATGCCTACCTGGCCACAGCCAGATGACATCCTCAAGCCTTCAGACCACCATGGCCCTTCCCCAACTGGAGGACGTCTTCCCATTCTGCAGCCTATGCCCTAGTTGGTTGCCATGGCCTGTCTCCTGGGAGCTGGCCATGGCTATATGTGCAGGGCCGGGGAGGAGGCAGTTCTGGGACTACACCCACAGAGGTCAAGCCTGCATCAGTGAGCTCAGATCTCATGGGCCTGCCCCAGGAGTGTGGGGAGGTCCCACCTGTGAGTACCCCTTGTGCAGCCAGAGACAGACCCCCAGTACTTCCTGCTGCCCACTGTGCAGAGCTCAGTCTCTCAGGGGAAGTCCTGGCAGTAGTTCAGCCTGAGAGCCTGCCCACTGTCAGTCCAGGACACCCACAGGCCATGCCCCTGCTCTGCCCTGAGGTCACTGATTTTAATAACTAGCCTTTTCCATTGAGGACTTCTGAGTGACTAGGAGGACACATGGGAAATGTGATGACTGTCCACTTTGAGGAGGATGCAGGGAGGTGAGATGCAGTGGGCTTGAAAGTGACATCTGAGCAGCTCTTTGTTTAGGGGCCAGGGCTGAGGTGACTGTGGTCAGTCTGAGTGAGGTGGGTGATCCTGCTTGAGAACAAACACATCTAGCGCTTTTTCGCTATGAGGCACGATTTTTCGGAATGTTTCACTCTGCACAAATATTCCAAGACATTGGAGTGTGTGGGATGTCAGGGTCTCACAGTTTTGGATGATCCTGTTGTCAGGCCACATATATGTGTCTACTTAGATGCTTCCCACTCCAGAAGATGCGTCCTTTCTTCTTTCCCTCTTACCTGTCTTCCTTCCTTCCTTCCTTCCTCTCTCTCTCTCTCTCTCTCTCTCTCTCTCTCTCTCTCTCTCTCTTCTGTGCTTTTGATGTTAGATAAAAGAAAACTTTTCAAAACCCACTGTTGCCTTTCTTTTGGCTGGGACCACCATCTTCCAGTAATTAACCAAAATGACGAACACAAAGGGAAAGAGGAGAGGCACCCGATATATGTCCTCTAGGCCTTTTAGAAAACATGGAGTTGTTCCTTTGGCTACATATATGCGAATCTACAAGAAAGGTGATATTGTAGACATTAAGGGAATGGGTACTGTTCAAAAAGGAATGCCCCACAAATGTTACCGTGGCAAAACTGGAAGAGTCTACAATGTTAACCCAGTGTGCTGTTGGCATTGTTGTGAACAAACAAGTTAAGGGCAAGATTCTTGCCAAGAGAATCAATGTGCGTATTGAGCATATTAAACATTCTAAGAGCAGAGATAGCTTCCTAAAACGTGTGAAGGAAAATGACCAGAAAAAGAAAGAAGCCAAAGAGAAAGGTACCTGGGTTCAACTAAAGCGCCAGCCTGCTCCACCCAGAGAAGCACACTTTGTGAGAACCAATGGAAAGGAGCCTGAGCTACTGGAACCTATTCCCTATGAATTCATGGCATGATTGGGTGTTAAAAATAAACTAATCTGCGTTCTATTAAAAAAAAAAAAACACTGTTGTGGGGACCAGCAGTTAGCATAATGGCTATGTTGCTGGACTCCCATGTAGTCAACCACGGTTCGCGTCCCGGACCCGGTGGCTTAAAACTCATGCGGGGCGTGTGTGCGTGCGTGCCCAAGATCCTGAGAGGAGAATGAAGGAGAAGGGATTACAGCATGGCAATCCCCCCGGGGGGTGGGTGATTTCTTGCTTTCTGTCTCTCTGTCTTTCTCTGTGTGGTGAGCGCACGTGCCCTACAGCAAAAATCTCTCCAAAAAAAAAAAAAAAATCCACTGTTGTGAAGCTTTTCCCTAATGTTCCACTAAGAGGTCTATAGTTCAGTTTTTACATCTCGAATTTGCCTGTTGACACCCAGTTTTCTCAATATTATTTTTCAAAAGACTGTCCTTTCCATCGTGATTGGTATTAGTTGTCAGGTTGAAAATGATTTCGCTATAATGGTTTATTTCTGGGCTTTCAGTTCCTTTGCCTACATGTACGTCTGCCTGTATGTCAGAAACACTGTTTTCACTTTGTAGAATGATTGGAAATCAGGAATTGTGAGACCTTCCATTATGTTCTTTTTTTATAAAATAGTTTTAGCTGTTCAGGATGTTTAAATATTTGCATTCTATATGAATATTATGGTATATATTTCTAATTCGTTGTCAGGAAAGTCATGATGCATTTCTGTGTAGAAAAACAGAAAAATATGTCATAATGTTCCTCTCCTAACATTTGTACCAAATAACATGGTTGGAATGTCAATTGTAATTTCAATGGATCTGTAGATTACTTTGGAAATATCTGACATTTTAAGCATAGGTTTTTTGTTTGTTTTCTTTTGTTTCGTTTTAAGAAGCATGATCCCATTATAGAGACAGAGAGGGGAAAAGTGAGAAAACACCTACCAGGGGGGTTGCCTTGCAGCTATCCCTTCTCTGGTCCTAGGTCAAGATTTGGGACATGCATGATACGTGCCCAGCGTGATTTTCAAGCAGCCGGGCCTAAGATTTGAACCATAGACTCAACCATGTGGGATTCATTGTCTTAACCTCCACACCAACTGCTGGCTCACCCATTTTTATTCTTCGAGTCTTTGAACCTTTGGTTTACACTGAAAGTAATCTGATTATAGATATGGTTAAGCAAACGTGTTGTTCTTTTTGTTTATTTTTCAACTTTGTTTTGGCAATATTTTTGTAGTATAACATAGAGGAGCGTTTCACCTTCTTGCTTATGTTTAGGCCTAAGTATTTTTGTTATTCGTGATGCTGTTATTAGTTGAATTGTTTCCCTAGTGTCATTTTCATGATCTATGGTTCATATATAGAAATGCAAAGGATGCCTTTGTGCTAATTTTGAATTTTGAACCGTTGCTCAATTCATTTGTTAGTTCTCACAGTATGTGAAGGTTTTTGTTTTTTATTTTTTGTAGTTTCTACAGTGACAGTTTACCTGAAAGCAAATATCATTTTACTTCACTTTTTTCCTATTTCTTTTTCTTTTTGTTTTTCTTTTTCTCTATTTCTTCCCTCTTTCTCTGTTAGATCTTCCAATACTTTGCTGAGAAAAAGTGATGAAAATAGGGGTCCTTGTCTTGTTCTTTCCATTAGAGTAAAACATTATGGTCTTTCCTTTGCATATGCTCTAAGCCCTAGGTTTTTTTGTATCTGTCCTTTATTATATAGAGATAGATTCCTTCTAATTTGATTCATTGAGGATATTTATTTATTTATATTTATGGTAAACAAGTGTCATGTTTTATTAAATGGTTTTGCTTCAGCCAGGGTCTCACTGGTTTGCATTTGAGAGTGCCATATGCACAGTGTCCAGTATATAGATTCTTATTTATTAATGGTTCATGGATTGCCAAGTGGTGCTCATTTAAACAGATGGGGTCACCAACATCATCTCAGTTGGCTGCAGCTCACCCACACTCCGTGCATCCCTGAGAGCCCAGCCTGGGCTCCTCTCTCCCACACCCCTTCTTCAACCCCACAAGCCTCTGACACAGGCAGATCTTGACCACCTTCTCCACCTCACCTGCTTCGGTCCTCATCCAGGTCTCTATAGTCGACAATCATATCAAAACCGGACCTCCATCTGGCCCTGCCTGACTCTCATCCCCTCCTCATTCATTTTATGTGCAACAGCTGGCCTCATTTGGATCTTCCTGGTCAGCTACTCTGTGCCCACCATCTCCACCCCCCACAATGGCCTCTCTTCATTTTCCTGAAATATGAGTTATTCTTGTAGATATTTTTAAGTACAGCCTCTGTCTCTCTTTAGATCATGCCGGCTTCCAGGACACAGGGCCTTCCCGTCTGGCGTATCCTGCACAGATAAGATCTGGAACTGGGCACGTGGAAGGGGCTTATCACATGGGTGGGTGCGTCTCTGCAGAGCTGGCATCCTGGTCTGACATGGCTGAACTAACTGGCCTGCGTTTCTGTCTGAGCCACCACTGTGTCTTTATTTGATGTTTGGGCCTTGTGGAGCCAATGTAGGTTGAATCAGGTCCCTAAGTGCAGGTCCCTAGGCTGAGAGGAATGACTGCTTACAGGAAGTATGGGTATAAACAGCACTTGGCCCTGAGGTCACTACAAGAACAAGGTCAGAAGACAGGATTCTGCAAGCAAAGCAGAGAACCTGAGAGAAAGCAGATGGCCCCACTGTGACCTGTTCCTTCTAGCCCTGGAACCCAGAGAGACTGAGCATCTGTGGGTGAAGAGGCCAGGCCTGTGGCATTTGACTCTGGAAATCACTGCAAACTATTGCACCTCTTGAACTCTGACCCCAGGCTGCTTGTCCCTGGCATTTGGTAATAATTGGCTGTGCTCAAGAAATTACAAACTGTGTTATTGAAAATGCTGGCTGCTTTTTCAGAAAGAATTTGAGAGGGTGCCAACATATTTTCTAGAGAAATTTTTTGGAGAGGATCTCAGATCCAAAACTGAGAACAAACAGAGAAAACAAAGCAACTGACTGGGTCCCGGGTGGGTGCTGAGCAGAGGTGCCCTGGGTTCAGCAGACAGCAGGTTCTTGTCTCATTTCAGCTCTGGCCTGGAGCTCTGTGGGAGCTTCAAGGTTGTCATCAAAAGATTGGCAGTGATCATCAGCCTTGTCCTCAGCTTGGAGCCCTAAAATGGTCAGGGAGGCTGAGGCCCCAGACTTGGAGCCAGAGAATCAATGAGCGACCCCAGATGGTCAATCGCTGTTCCTAGAGATGAGGAATCTGGGGGCCGTCCCTATGAACAGTCAGTACCAGTGCACAGAATTGCCATCTATTTGTCACTATTTCCATTGCAGGAGATGGTGACCCTCTGATCTGGGGTGCCAAAAGCTGAGGGCGGACGAGTCATCACTTACTGGGCCCAGGAGTCTAAAAATGGGAGAGCCACAGAGAGGGTGATTCTGAGTCTAGAGACAAGGGGAAAAAACAGGGTTCATGGTCTTCCCAGACACTTCCCTGCCTGTATCAAATCACCTGTGCCCTTTGCCTGAGGACGTCAGGAGTGGGAGGGTGGGACTGAGTGGGCCCAGGTGGGAGGTCCCAGGTGTGAGCCCTGAGCAGAAGGCAGCAGGCAGGACCTTCAGCTCTAGGTGGGAGCTCCCAGCTCTGATCCCTGTAGACTTTCATAAACTGGACCTGGGTGCCCCCTGGATTCCAAGAATAAACTGAATACCTGTGACATGGTGACCTAACTCCCTGAGAGACAGCCCTGCCTCCCCACTGCCCTGTCAGTGATCAAGGCCCAGGTGAGACTGCTCTGTGGGAGCTGAGAGGACCAACCAAACAGGGGATGGAGGAAAATATGTCATTCTACTTAAGGCTGGCTAATATTGTTCTGTCTACAAATGCCTGAAAAGCTTAAAAAAATCTAACTTGCTTAAAGTGCCAAAATGAAGAATGGTTTGTGCGTCAGTGGAAGTCTATACCCCTCACTGAAACCCTAGTTTTCCGTGTGGAGTCATAAGGGCTTAGAGAAGGACAGCAGGGTCATGCATATGGCCTCTGTATTAGAAAGTGTGTGTCCATGGGATTCCATCACTTGAGATCTTAAATTTATTTAAAAGTTTTAACAGATTATTATCATATATATTAGTCACCTATTAAAAATTGGCCTATGAGTTTATATGAAAGAGAATCTATGGTGCATTTTAATTTTTCACTTATAATCATAACCAATTTGAAATGTTCTTTAAGTCATGTTCATTTTGACTTGCAGTTGTTTTTATTTTTCTGTGTTGTACATATAGACAACAGACATTTCATGAAATTTTATTTATTTTTATTTATTATTTTTTGTAGAGATTTTTGCCATAGGGCTTGTGTGCTCTCCAGACAGACAGAGAGAGACAGAGAGACAGAAAGCAAGAAATCATGCCCCAGGGGGAATGGCCGTGCCACAATCCCTTCTCCTCCGTTCTCCTCTTGGGGTCTTGGGCACTCACGCACATGCGCCTAGCATGAGTTCAATCCACCGGGTCCGGGACACAAACTGCGGTTGACTACATGGGAGTCCAGTGACATAGCGATTACGCTAACTGCTGGTCCCTGAAATTTTATTTATTATCAAGTTGAAATGAATTTTGACAAATAAACTTGCAACCTGTGTGACCTCAGTAGTCCTTGCTCTTCAGTGATGCCCTCAGTGCCCCCTGCTGCCCGGGACCCAGATTCCTCCAGATCTCCGATGCACAGCAGGGGGCTCTGGAGAGACAGCTGGCCTGACCCCTTGCTTGTCCCCTGTTCCCTCCTCAGATAGGCAAGACCTCTTCACTGCCCAGGAGCCTCCTTTGCAGGCTGTAGAGGCTGTTCCATTGACTTTTATTTTTCTTAATGAATTGAAATTCACATAACTTTAAATGAACCATTTAGAGTGTACAACTCAGTAGTCTGTTGTGAACTACCACCTCTACCTAGTTTCAAAGACTGTTGCTGCCGTGAAGGAGACCCCACACTATCAATGCCGTCATCTCGTCCTCACACCTATACCCTGGGAAACACTCGTTTTTCTGTGTCTGTGTAAATTGACCTATTCCCAATATTTCATATAGATTCACTCACACATTATGTGACATTTTATGTCTGGATTCTCTTTCTCACACTTGGCAGAATGTTCTAACATTTATCCACATCATAGTTGCTGTATGAATGAATAATACTCTACTGCAATGACATATCACCTCTTGTTTATCCACTAGTTAACTGATGGACATTTGATTTGTTTATCTGTATTGGCTGTGTGCTGTTAGGAACCATATTGTCATGGGTATATAGGTAAGAGTGAAATTGCTGGGTCATACGATATGGTTTTGGTAATTTTTCAGTAATTGGCATTCCCTTGTCCATGTTAGTTTTAACAGTTTTATTTCTTACCCGTAATTTTGGTATCAGGGCAATTCTGGCTTATTAGAATGAGTTAGGGAACATTTCCACCTCTGCTAGATTTCTTTTTTTTTTAAGTCTGACAAGGTGTAGATGTTTTATTTGTTTTGACTTTCTTGGGCTGTTTGCAAATCCTCAGTACATGGCTTTTTGCCACTCCTCATTACTGATGCTTTGACCTCTAAAAGGAGGTTTCTATGATAAGCAAAATTAAAATTGGATATTCCACTTTATTATTACTTCTATATTATATTTGCATATATGTTACTTAGATATGTTACATTAGGAAATTTTTATACGTATATAGATATACCTAGATTTGGGCCATTCAACAATATAAACCTATTTTAACATTATGTTATACACTGTAATATGTACAGTTTGCACTTATCAAGTAAAACACTAAAAAATCAAAACAAATACCTTTACTTTCTGGTACATATTTTGGCAAAAGTGTTATTTTTCTTTTACCTTTGTTTGTTTATCTGTTTATTTATTGAAATTCTGATCAGAGAGGGACAGCGTGAGAGAAGGGAAATGAGAAAGCAAGCTGCTAGGCTGGGGCCGGCAATCCACCCTGTGGAAGTTCAGCCCCCTTAACCACCACACCACCTACCATCCTGTTGACAAAAAGTTTTCTAAAATATTTTTTCTAGTCTCAAGTGGTCATAGGATATTTCTACTTTGGGTTAACATATTTCTGCAAATATATCTTTACAATCAAAGGGAAAAGATGGAAGAAATGGCTGTGTCCAGTGAGGATTTAGAAAACTCTTCTGAGATCGTTTTGCTGCCTATATTGATCTAAGCAGGAGACAGTTTCAATTCCTTACTCTGCAACTGGGTATTGGCTCCATGCCATGTGGGTAGGTGTTAACCCCTTATTATTTGGTGAAAAGACCAGCCAGGACCCCTCCTTCTCCCCCGCTGACCTCACAGCCTAAGCGGAGTCTCTCAACCTCAGCACCTCTGACATTTGGGAGGAATAATTCCTTCTGGGGTGGGATCCCGGAGCTCAGCAGAAAACATCTGGCACACTCACATGGGCTTCCTGGAGGACCCAACTTGTGCTTCTGGGAACTGTCTGGCAGTGGGGTTGGGGTCATCTGGTGACTAGTCCCTCCCAGCATTCCCAGCCCTCTGCAGCTGCCACCCCAGCAGGGTCTGGGGAGCTGGGCCCTTGTGCTCTAGCCACTCCCTCCAGCAACCCCACAGGAGGGCAGGAGGACACAGAAGCCTGACTTCAGAGCTGCCACCTGGGGAAGGAGCTTCTTGGCTGGGAACCTGCTCCCCAGCAGTCTCCCCTCTGCTGGGCTGCGACCCTCCCTGACAGTGCCCCTACAGCTCTGGGACATGGTGGCTGAGGAAGTACCCCTACCCAGCCCTGAGCTCATTACACTCAAGCCAAACCCCCTCAGCCAGCTGCAGGACCTCTGGGAGGGCAAGAGGGTGTGGTGTGGTGGGCGGATCTAGAGCCTTAGCTTCCAAGGTGGGTCCTGCATCTTTTTGCGCGGGCTCCTCTCTCTCTCCACAGCCCTGGCGGTGCCTCTCAGTCCACGTCTTGCACATGCCCTTACTGATCCCATGCCCCTGAAGGACCCGTTTCTCTCAAAGCGAAGTTGCCTGGGCCTTTGCAAGTTCTTCGCAAGCGGGCCTCATTTGCATGTTTTGTGCACGCGCGCACTTATTTGCATGTTCTGCGCAGGGGCGGGCGTCCTCATTTGCATGGTCTGTGGGAGCGCGCATTCTTTACTGGCTTTTCTAAAAAGCTCTGAGCAACTGACCCTGCAGAGCTCGCTGGCACTTTGGCGGTTGGGGCAGCCCAAGAAGCGCACCCCATCCGGATCACAGATCCAGTATTGAATTCACCCAGCAGCTGCCATGGGAAGTTACCAGGGCAAGCTCTGCTGTCTGCCCTGCTCCCAGCCCTGGGGGTCAGGAATTATTGAAGGAACTCAGCTGCCTGGAGCCCACTGACAGCTCCAGCCCTGTGCCTGTGGCTGGCGGGGAGGTCACCCCGTTGTCTGTGCCCTTAGACCCACTTATAGGCCATCCTCCAAGTGGCCAGTGAGACTGCACAGGCGGTTCCACACACCAGCGGGGAGAGGGCATTCCAGGATCCTGCAGACCTTGGACTCCTGTCTGAGGGTCCTGAGCTCAGTGTGCAGGCAGGGGATTCAGAGGAGGCCTGGGCTCTCAGGTTCCTACCTCAAGGCCTTCTGCAGGGCTCTCTGCTCGGCCCAGGGGCACAGAGTCAAACCTTTGCAGCCTGCAATACCTAGAGGTGCTCAAGACTCCTTCGCCAGCATCTCATTGAGGGATCTTGGAGAGAGCAGACAAGGGGAGGCTGAGGGGGAGGGAGACCCCTTCAGTGCCACAGAACTCAGTTTCTATGGGGGCCCTTCCCCGCTTTCTGCAGAAGCTCATGTAGGGGCCCCCTGGGTGCTTTGGGGGCTTGCTTTGCTGGTTGTGTGGGGGCACTAAAATAGGCTGAGATGTGGCCCCAGGGGCAACTGGGAGCATCACAATGTGGGTGTGGTGGCAAGAGTTCGGTGCAGGCAGGGTGCTAGTGACTTTGCCTGGGGCTGAGCTGCCACTGGGGGCTGTCGCAAGGTCCTGGGCAGGTGAGGGGAAGGTCCCACTAGAGCTGGGGGAGATCCCAAGGGAGAGGCTCGGAAGGAGCAGTGGTTTCCTTAGGGGCGACCTGTACTTCAGACCCTGGCCTGGGTAGGGTGCTGCTTGAGAAGTTGGAGCTGACCTCAGGTGCAGGGAAGGGCAAGGCATGGGGTGTTAGAGGTGGTAGGACCAGGAGGGGATGGGGAGACTCTTAGAAGGGGATACAGGAGGCCTTACACTCACAGGGGTGGGCCTCTTCCTTCTGAAAGAAAGGGACCCAAGGGCAAGTTACCTCTCAGCTGATTGTGTGTGAGGAGCTGGGATGCTCAGGTTCGAGGCCGGCACAGCGGCAGCCTCGCTGGCAGTCGAGCTGGATCCTCCACCCAAAATGAGTGGTTTCTGCGCGGGCTGTCCCCCTGTGCTGTGAAGAAAGGGAGGGGCAGTAGGACTCTCAGGCATCGAGTTGGCCCCAGAGCTGTTGGGATTTGAGGTCATTAAGGGGGTGCTCTGTTTAGGGGTAGCCCAGGGGTTCAGGCCCATGCGTTCCCCCATTGTTGTGTGTGCTCAGGGTCACTCTTTCATTTGGTGAGATGTGGAGCGACCTGAAGCTGGAGCACGGATCCTCCACTGCCTGCTGGCTTTTCAGCGCCTTTATCCCCTGAACCCACTGCCCTAGACGGGGCTGGGCCTCTGCTGCCAAGAGCTGAGTGGCCCTGCCTCGTGCTAGGCTGAGAGTTGGTGGCAGGGCTGGGTGTGAAGGGCGTCCCTGCAAAACCAGAGTTGGTGGATGGGCTGGGGTCAGGACAGGTGGGGTGGCAGGAAAGGCAGGCTGGGTGTTGGCCTGGTTGCCCAAGGGAGTATTTGGGGGTACTGAACCTCCAAACGTGGGATGTATCATGCCACCTAAGGCTGGTTGTGCTGAAGTAGAGGCCGGGGTCAGGACCAGA
The DNA here is from genome assembly GCA_026018925.1 of Tupaia tana. Classification (NCBI taxonomy): domain Eukaryota; kingdom Metazoa; phylum Chordata; class Mammalia; order Scandentia; family Tupaiidae; genus Tupaia; species Tupaia tana. The sequence goes on from JAKSZU010000021.1 coordinate 1,842,935, forward strand.
GCAGGAGCCAGCAGGTTTCCAGTCTGCACAGAGTGATTAACTGTGGGAATGCTGTGCTGGGGCGTGGCCCCAGGGGAAATGGGAAGCTTCACATTTTGGGTGTAGTGGGACGAACGTGGTGCAGGCAGGGTGCTGGTGACCCTGCCTGGGGCTGAGCTGCCAATGGGGGGTGTCGCAAGGTGCTGGGCAGGTGAGGGGAAGATCCCACTGGAGCTGGACAGAGTCCCTAAGATGAGAGGCTGGGGAGGGTGATTGACGTCCGTGGGGGTCACCTGGGGAGGGTTAGTGACTTCCATTGGAGTCACCTGCGATTCAGATGTGGGCCTGGGAGCCCAGCCTGCAGAGGTCCTGCTTGAGAAGCTGGAGCTGACCCCAGGTACAGGGAAGGGCAGGCCAGAAGTGCGGGAGATGCTAGGGCCAGGGGGTACAGGGAGGCTCTGTGAATGGAAGACAGGAGGGTGCACACTCATGGGTGTGGTCACAGGAACGCTCTGTGAATCAGAGACAGGAGGGTACACACTCATGGGGTTGGTGCCAGGGAGGCTCTGTGAGTGGAAACTAGGAGGGTGCACATTCATGGGCGTGGGAACAGGAAGGCTCTGTGAATGGAAGACAGGAGGGTGCACAGTCATGGGTGTGGTGACAGGGAGGCTCTGTGAATCAGAGACAGGAGGGTACACACTCATGGGGGTTGGTGCCAGGGAGGCTCTGTGAGTGGAAACTAGCAGGGTGCACACTCATGGGCGTGGGGACAGGAAGGCTCTGTGAATCAGAGACAGGAGGGTACACACTCATGGGCGTGGGGACAGGAAGGCTCTGTGAATCAGAGACAGGAGGGTACACACTCATGGGGGTGGCGACATGGAGGTTCTGTGAGTGGAAACTAGGAGGGTGCACACTCATGGGCATGGAGACAGGAAGGCTCTGTGAATGGAAGACAGGAGGGTACACACTCATGGGTGTGGTGACAGGGAGGCTCTGTGAGTGGAAACTAGGAGGGTGCACATTCATGGGCGTGGGGACAGGAAGGCTCTGTGAATGGAAGACAGGACGGTATCCACTCATGGGTGTGGCGACAGGGAGGCTCTGTGAATCAGAGACAGGAGGGTGCACACTCATGGGTGTGGGGACAGGTAGGCTCTGTGAGTGGAAACTAGGAGGGTACACACTCATGGGCATGGGGACAGGAAGTCTCTGTGAGTGGAAACTAGGAGGGTGCACACTCATGGGTGTGGCGACAGGGACGCTCTGTGAGTGGAAACTAGGAGGGTACACACTCATGGGCGTGGGGACAGGAAGGCTCTGTGAATCAGAGACAGGAGGGTACACACTCATGGGCGTGGGGACAGGAAGGCTCTGTGAATCAGAGACGAGGGTACACACTCATGGGGGTGGTGACAGTGAGGCTCTGTGAGTGGAAACTAGGAGGGTGCACACTCATGGGCGTGGGCACAGGAAGGCTCTGTGAATGGAAGACAGGAGGGTACACACTCATGGGGGTGGGGACAGGAAGGCTCTGTGAATCAGAGACAGGAGGGTACACACTCATGGGTGTGGCGACAGGGAGGCTCTGTGAGTGGAAACTAGGAGGGTACACACTCATGGGCGTGGGGACAGGAATGCTCTGTGAATCAGAGACAGGAGGGTATACACTCATGGGTGTGGCAACAGGGAGGCTCTGTGAGTGGAAAATAGGGTGCACAGTCAGGGGGGTGGGGACAGAGAAGCTCTGTGAATGGATGACAGAAGGGTATGCACTCATCGGAGTGGGGACAGGGAAGCTCTGTGAATGGGAGGCAGAAGGGTACACACTCTTGTGGACGTGGACAGGGAGGCTCTGAATGGGAGGCAGAAGGGTACACACTCATTGGTCTGGCAACAGGAATGCTCTGTGAGTGGAAAACTGTTGGGTGCACACTCACGGGGGTTGGGAACAGGGAAGCTCTGTGAATGGAAGACAGAAGTGTACTCTTCGGGGTGGTGACAGGAAGGCTCTGTGAATGGGAGGCAGAAGGGTAACACACTCATGGGGATGGGGACAAGGAGGTTCTTTAAAGGGAGCCAGGAGGGCACCTACTCCTGGGGGTTGGCCTCTTCCTTCTTAAGGACTTGGAAGCAGTTGGGGGGTAGAAGTGGCACCTACTCCTGGGGGTTGGCCTCTTCCTTCTTAAGGACTTGGAAGCAGTTGGGGGGTAGAACTGGCACCTAATATGCTTGTGGCTGAGGTCCAAGGAGGCTGTTCCACTGCCTGTGCTCCGGATCTCTGGCCCAGAGGTAGATAATGCTTTCTGGGCATGAGAGATAGAGAGTGGTCATGAGCGCACCCCTTCTCTCCCCATCTCCCAAAGATGTCGGTGCACAGAGGTTGTCTGTCTGTGCTATTTTCTTGGGCATAGCCAAGACTCCTTAGGAGACTAAACCTCTCTAGGAAGGAAGAACTAGTTGGGGTGTGTGCTTTGGTAAATCCTTTGGGAATGGTGGTGGTTGCTGTTTCTTTGACCTCCCCCCACTCCTGATTTGAGATTGCTCAGGGTGATATCTGCCTGGACGCTCACCTTGAGGCCCTTTCTCCTCACCCTTCAGGAATTCTGTGCCAGGGTCCCCTCCCTGAACTTGGAGGAAAATAGGTCTGGTTACTGTCCCCCTCAGCAATTTCTCCTCCTCCTGAGCCTGCAGAATGGTGGAGAGCAGGGGAAGGTTCAGATGTTGATTTTCTCCCTTTTTCTCTGGGATACACTGTCCTTTCTTTGACCTCCTGGACTGTACTCATGTGTGAGCCTCACATCCTTTTTCTCTCTTCTACAATCTCTGTGGGTCCTCCCAGACCTTGGAGCCAGAGAGTCGAAGAGTCACAGAATAAGTAAAAACAGAGGAAGGGGGGGGGAGGGAGGGAGGGAGGGAGAGGGAGAAATGGCAGGTCCGTTCTCTTTCCACTCTGCCTTTTTGAGATAATATTGCAACATACCTCCAATGGGCTCATGGGGAAGGGAAGACTGTGTACATGTGTGCATATGTGCATGTGCCTGTGTGTAAGGAATGACTGTGTGTGTGTTGTGATGGATGATATACCTTTTGCTGCTGGACTGTCTAGGTGGGGAGGCAGGGATGGGACCCCTGCAAAACATGGGGTTGAGCTAGGTGGTGCTCGTGTAGAACAGTGGTTATTATGAGATTTTGAAACTCTAGGATAGACAGAATGAGATTCCTTAACAATTCACTGTAAGGTGACCTCTGAGCAAGGCTGTTTAGAAACAGGTGCTATGGTCCCATGTAAAGGCCTGGTGGTCTAGGTGGCCAGTCCCACCTGGCTGACCTGATGGTTCTAGCCCAGACACATCAGCTTGAGAAGCATGCTAGGCATGTGTGTGTGTGATTGCACGAATGCATGCCTAAAATCCTGAGAGGAGGGAGAAGCAGAGGACAAGGGATTGCAGCATGACCATTTCCTGTGGAGTGTACTTTATCCCTACCCCCGCTCTTTCTCTTCATCTCTCTGATGTGTGAATGTGCCTTCTGGCAAATTGAAGGAGAGAGAGAAATAGGTGCTGTATGCACTTCTGTACTCTGTGAGAGACAACTGTGGACACCACTGCACTGGAGTGCCAGGTCTGGAACTCTAAGCACCGGTTCGGTTTGGCCCCAAGGGATCTGGCCACATTCACTTCCAAGTGAATCTGTCCCTTTTACTGTCATTGTACTTGCCTGGGGTTGTCCAGTCCCTGCACATGGGTTCTGTTAGTGCACATGTCAGGTTTGACTGCTGCCCTTCATGGAGAGACTAAAGGTGACGCAAGGTATTATGCTAAGCTACAGGGGAGCAGGAGAACGTGGCAGAAAATTTTCTAGCTGCTCTACTTCAGCAACTGGTCCCTGAGTTTCTGCTGCACCATATGATGGAATTTGGGAAAGCAATGGTGGAAGGTGCGGGACAGAAAAAGAATCCAAAAGCCCACCAGTGTGGCAAGGGAACACCAGCAGACAAATATCCAGTTGCTCTCTTTCAGGAGCTGGTCCCTGTGTTTCTGCTGAACCAGTGAAAAGAACTTGGGAAGCCAAGGAGGAGGATGTAGGACAGGAAAATATTTCAACGTTCCACCTTTGGTGCAAGGGAACACTGGGTTCAAATTCCAGTTATTCTGAAAATTCTCAGCTTGGCTCTGTATTTCTGCTGCACCAGTAGGTAAAATTTGGGAAGGCAAAGACAAGACGGGAAAAAATCCAAAAGTCCACCTGTGGAGCTCAGGAACACTGATGGAGAATTTCTCAGCTACTCTTCTTGAATTTTTTGCCGTAGCTGGTCCTTGTACGTTTTTGCTACCCCAGGGGATTGATTTGGGAAGGCAATAGTAGAAGATATGAGAAAGTCAAAGTATCCAAAGCCCACCTGTGCAGCATAGGACATCCAGTGGAAAATATCCCAACTGCACTCTAGCAGCAGCTGGTCTCTATGTTTCTGCTGTACCAGTGGATGGAAATTATGGAGGCAATGGTAGAGGATGTGAAACAAGAAAAGAATCCAAAAGCCCATGTGTGGAGCAGGGTAACTCCATTGGTGAGTTTCCCAGAAGCTCTCCTTCAGAAGCTCTCCTTTCTTTTCTGCTGCACCAGTGGCCATATCTTGGAAAGTAAATGGTGAAGGTTGTGGGGCAAGAAAAGAATCCAAAAGTCCCATCTGTGGAGAAGTAGCACTCCAAGGAGGATCTCTGAGTCACTCTCCTTCAGCGGAGAGTGGTCTGGTCCCTGTGTTTCTGTTGCACTTGTGGGAGGCACTTGGAAGGCAATGGCATAAGGCATAGGACAGAAAAAGAATTCAAAAGCCCACCTTTGGAGCAGGGGAACCCCAGCTGATAATTTCCAAGTCACTCTCGTTCAGGGACTGGACCCTGCATTTCTGCTGCACTAGTGGATGGAACATAGGAAGACAATGGCAATGGGAGCAAGACAGGAAAATATCCAAAGACAGCATTTGAAGCAGGGCAACTTGGGTGAGATTTTCTCAGCTACTCTTCAGCAGCTTGTGTCTACAACCCTGGTGCACCATACAAATAGAGAAAGAGGTGAAATTATTTCTATTTGCAGATGACATAATTGTATACATAGAAGACTCAAGGGGATCCAAAAAATTAATAAGAAAGAAAGAAACCTTCTGAAAGTAATAAATGAATATAGTAAATGGCAGGTTACAAAATCAACATACAAAAATCTATAGCATTTCTTTGTACCAAAATCCAGTAGACTGAGGTAAAAGTGAAAAAAGTAATATCATTCACCATAGTCACAAAAAGTGTAAGACACTTAGGAATAAATGTAACCAAGTGGTCAAATACCTCTTGAAAACGATGAAAATGTATAAAAAGAAATTGAAAGTGACACAAAAAAGTGAAAGGACATCCCATTTTTTTGGATTGGGAGAATTAATACAATCAAAATGGCTATCTTACCCAAATTGATCTACATATTTAATGCAATCCCTATAGAACTACAATAGACATGATTCACAGAGCTAGAAAAGGCAGTCTTATAATTTGTCTGGATTACAAAAGACCCCATATTGCCAAAGCAATTCTGCACAAGAAGAATTGTCACAGTCACAGTATCCTTCTCCAACAAATTAGCCAAAAGTGAATACATTGCCAAATGACAAAACCTTGGCGAAGAGCATGAAGCATGAGAGAATCAAGTAATACATCGCCAGCAAAGGAACACTGTTACTCATCTCCAAGTAGAGAAAATTTAGAGGATATTACTGAAAAGTCAGAAGAAGAATTTTCAACATTTATAGTAACAAAACTCTATGAGATACAAGAGAAAAGAGACATTGATCTCCAAGAGATGAGGAAGTACTTCCACAATATGAAAGAACAACAGGACAGCATAAAAAAGGATCAAATGGAACTTGTAGATATGAAGGCTGAAATACAGAAACCAAAACGTCCCTCAAAAGTATTAAAAGCAGGTTAGATCATGTAGAGGATTGAATGTTGTTTTGTTTTGTTTTGGGGGGGTTGCTGTTAGGTGCGTGCACTCGCCAGACAGACAGAGAGAGACAGAGGGACAGAAAGTCAGAAATCACCCCCCCGGGGGGGATGGCTACACCACAATCCCTTTTCCTTTATTCTCCTCTCGGGATCTTGGACATGCATGCATATGCGTCTGGCGTGAGTTTAAGCCACCGGTTCCGGGAATCGAACTGCAGTCGACTACATGGGAGTCCAAGGACATAGCCATTAGGCTAACTGATGGTCCCTAGAAGATTCAATCTTGAGAGTAGAAGACAACATTTCTGACCTAGAAAAAATAATAAAAAATACTGAGAAAACAGCCAAGAAAACTGAGAAATACGAGAAATACTAGACACCATGAAACACCCGGACCTCCAAATGATTGGTATTCCAGAATGTGAAGAAACCAATAAGAGCATTGATAATTTCTTCCATGAAATCCTGGAAGAAAACTTTTTTTTTGGAAAGTTTTTTGCTATAGTGCACGTGCAACTCACCAGAAAGACAGAGAGAGATAGACAGAAAGCAAGAAATCACCCCCCGGCGGGATAGCCACGCCACAATCCCTTCTGCTCCATTATCCTCTTGGGATCTTGGGCATGCACGCACACGCACCCGGCGTGAGTTTAAGCCACCGGGTTCAGGTCTCGAACCGTGGTCCGCCACATGGGAGTTCAGCGACATAGCCATTATGCTAACTGCTGGTCCCCTGGAAGAAAACTTTCCAAGTCTAGAGAGGCACTCAAACATCCAGACCCAATAAATACAAAGGACCCCAAGTAGAATCAATCCAAAAAGATCCACTCCATGGCACGTCATAGCTAGATTGACCACAACCACAGACCAAGACAAGATACTAAGATTGGCCAGAGAGAAACGTCAAATCACTTACAAAAGTGATTTCATCAGACTAACACCAGACCTCTCATTGGATACAATACAAGCAAGGAAAGAATGGGGAAATATATGAAAAGTGTTAACTGAAAAACAGTTTCTACCAAGGATACTATATTCGGCAAGATTATCTTTCATATGGGGAAAAAAAGATAATAAGGTTCTCAGATAAACAAAACCTGAATGAATTTACTAATTCCGGACCAGCATTTCAAGAAATTCTAGAAGGAGTACTATACCAAGAAAACTAAAGACATACAGACAGCGGTAACAGAACAGAAACAACCAGACATATGGCCAACTTAATGGTAGGGCCAAGTCTGGAAATACTAATAATAATGTTGAATGTTATGGATTAAATTCTCTGATGAAGAGACACAGACTGGCTCAATGGATTAAAAATCAGAAACCCTCCATCTGCTGCCTACAAGAAATCCATCTCATGGATAGAGACATACAGAGACTAATACTGAAGGCTGGAAAAAAGATATTCCATGCAAATAGAAACCAAAAAAAGAGCAGGGAAGCTGAGGAGGCCCGAGCTCTTCAGTCGCTCCAAACCGGGGAACAGGAGACGTGATGATTTAAGTCTCAAACGGACAAGTATTGGACAGCCAGAATCAGTCCCCACGGAGGTTATCATTGATAACAGATTTTTTTAATGGGGAATAGCTGAGTTTGTAGTTTTGTTTTGCAAAACTCTGGTTCAGCAAGATATGAAAAAGAGAAGAGGCTATGGAAAGTCATCTGATCCCAGATGTGATGGCGGAAGAGGGCCACCCAGAAACCCTCCCCAAAGAATGGGTCGAATCAATCATCTGCGTGGCCCAAGTCCCCCTCCATGGCTGGTGGATGAGGAAGGTAACGTCTGTTCCAAGAAGAAGACAACTGGACGTGCACATTCATAAGCAGGAGGAAGCCATCAGGAAGGAGAGGTTTGACCATGCCAAGACAAGTTAGATGAGTGTGCCCATCTGAACAAGGATTGCTCTGTGTCCTCACAGATGAGTGAGGTCATGCTGGGAATTCCCTCTGCGGGGATCTGGCCTGACTGATATGCAGTTGTATAAATGCACATGTTTGTCTCATTATCTTTTCTGTATAGTTGCAGTCATAAGGTGGAAGGTCATAGCAATTAGTGCACACAAGAAAAAGATGAAAAGGTGGTTAAAGGACAACCTAACATCATGCCTCAGAGAATTGGAAAAACAACAACAGAAAATTCCAAAAAATGCCAGGAGAAAAAAATAACAAATATTAGAGTAGAAATAAATAAAATAGAAACTAAGAGAACTATACAGAAAAGAAATGAGAGCAAAATCTGGTTCTTTGAAAAGATAAGATTGACACACCATTAGCAAGACTAATTAAGAAAGTGACAAAGGAACCAGATACATCAAATTCACGATGAATCAGACAACATTACAACAAACATAATAGCAATACAAACATCATTGGAAGATACTATTTGCAACTATATGCCATCAAAGAAGAAAACCTGGATGAGATGGACAAATTTCTGGACACATATAATCTATCAAGATTGACTCAGGAGGACATAGAAAGCCTGAATAGACCTATAATAAGCAATTAAATTGAATCAATGATAAATTACCTCCCAACAAATCAAAGTACAGGTCCCAGTGGTTTCACTGCTGAATTTTACAGAACTTTTCAAGAAGAGGTAACTCCCATTCTACTAGAGACCCAAAAGAAGAAACCCTTCCAAATTCATCCTATGAAGCCTCCATTACCTTCATTCCAAAAATGGATAAGAATACAACAAAAAAGAAAACTACAGACCTATAACTGATGAATATAGATGCAATAATTCAAAACAAGATGCTTGCTAACTGTATTCAACAGCATATAAAAAATGTTTATTCACAACTAGGTAGGCTTTATTCCAGGGATGCAAGGGTGGTTGAGCATATGCAAAACCATTAATGTCATATATCATATTAACAGAAACAAAGATAAATATATGATCATTTCAATTGATGTGGAAAAAGCATTTGACAAAATGCAACATACATTTATAATTAGGACTTTCAGTCCTATTGGCATAGAAGGATCATTTCTCAGCATAATAAATACCATCTATGAAAAACCTATAGCTAGCATTATAGTGAACAGAAAAAAGCTGAAAACTTTTCCACTAAAAACTGGTAGAAGACAAGGCTTCCCACTTTCTCCGTTCCTAGTCAACACAGTACTGGATGTCCTAATCAATGTGATCAAACAATAGAAGAAAATACAAGGCACACCAATTGGGAAAGAAGATGAAATTATCTCTGTTTGAAGATGACATGATTGTATAAATAGAAGACCCAATAGTATCCATGAAAAAACTCTCCGAAGTAATACATGCATAGAGTAAAGTGGCAGGATACAAAGCTAATTTATAAAAGTCTGCAGCATTTCTATATACAAACAAAAAGCAGACAGATACAGAACTGTATTTACCATAGCCACAAGAAGTATAAGATATGTAGAAATAAAACTAACCAAAGAAGTCAAAGACCTCTATTAGCAAAACTATGAAAACCTTATAAAGGAAATCTAAAAGGACACAAAAAAGTGGAAGGACATCCCATGTTCCTGGATTATATTAATTCCTGGCAGAATTAATATAATCAAAATAGCAATCCTACCCCAATTAACCTACATATTTAGTGCAATCCTTATAAAATTACAAGAAACATTCTTCACAGATCTGAAAAGACAATCATAGAATTTGTCTGGAATAATAAAAGACTGTATTGCCAAAGTCATCCTGTGCAAGAAGAGTGGAGTGGGTGGCATCTCACTCCCTGAGCCCAAAATATATTACAAAACTGTGATGATAAAACTTATTTTTGACAAAAGGTACTAGTCGACTTGTTTCACAGAGTGGTCCTTGCTCTGCAGGAGTGCTCCAGTTCCATCTCTAGACTCCTGGCCAGCAAGGGAAACTGGGGCAGATGGCACCACTGCCCCCCCCCCCCCCTCACTTCTAGGCTCCTAAGACCAGGAATCCACTCCCCAGAGAGGTAGGCAGGGCTTTTTTTTTTCCTTTGCTCTTCCTTTTTGTTTTGTTAATACCCTGCTCTTCCCTGTCCCACAGACTGGCCCTTGCTATGCAGTTGACTTTCAGTTCCATCCCTAGGCTCCTAGTGAAATCGCAGGCCATGCTAATGCGCAGTGCGTGACTTTTTCTTTATTCTCCTCTATAATCCTTTCTTTCCTCTGACATTATCCTCTCTTCCTCATCTTCCACCCTGCCAGAGGGACTAGGCAGATCTAGATTCAAAGTTCTGTAATTCCCTAGTATTGTAAGGTCTCCTGGGATCCTCCCCTGTACTGAACCACCTGTGAATACGGAGATACTACTCTTCAGACACCCAAAGAGAGTGCACATCTTGAGACCACATTGCTAAAAACAACAGGAGAGAGACTTCCACATACATTAATTCACAGCAAAAGGGAAGCACATTTGCTCCTAAGAGGTATAAAAGTGAATACATCTTCCAACGGTTAGAAGTTGAAGAAGAACCTCAGGTCTGAATAAACCAGCAAATATGTCTTCATCAAAGGAACAAAGTAACTCCCCTCCATCTCTCCTAAAATCTGACGATGTTACCAAAATGTCAGGGAAAGAATTTAGGACATTCGTGCTGAACAAATTTTATGATTTTGAACAGAAAAGAGACAACGAACTACAGGAGATTAGAAAGTCCTTCCATGATACGAAAGAAGAAATGGACACACTGAGAAAGAATCAGATGGAGCTATTAGAGATGAAGTCTGTAATACAGGAAATCAACAACTCTCTTGAAATTATTAAAAGTCGATTAAACCATGCTGAAGATCGAATCTCTGATGTAGAAGATAAAACCTCTGACCTAAAAGAAAGACACCAAAAAGATAGAGAAAATTTGAAAAAATGAGGATAATATACGAGAAATACTAGATTCCATAAGATGCCCAAACATCACAATAATCGGCATCCCAGAAGGTGAAGAAACTAATAACAGCATGGAAAATTTATTCTATGGAATCCTGGAAGAAAATTTCCCATCTAGAGAGGCACTAAAGCATTCAGACCCAAGAAATACAAAGGACTCCAAATAGAATCAACCCCGGAAGATCTTCCCAAGGCACATCGTAGCCAGACAAGGGGTACCAGTCAATCGAGTGGGAAAAGGAAAACCTCTTCAGCAAATGGTGCTGGGAAAACTGGATTTCCTCCTGCAGAAAGATGAATCTGAACCCCTACCTCTCATCTTTGACAAAAATCAAGTCAAGGTGGATCAAAGATCTAAATCTAAGACCTCAAATTATAAAACTGCTACTGGAAAACACTGGGGAAACTTTGTGAGACATGGGGGTAGGGAAAGACTTCTTACATAAAACCCCCAAAGCACAGTCGATAATCCCCAAAATAGACTAGTGGGATTACATCAGAGTAAGAAATTTCTGCATGGCCAAAGACACAGTAATTAGTGTGAATTGACAGCCCTCAGAATGGAAAACAGTATTTTTGTAAATTATGCATCAGATAATGGACTGACAATGAGAATACACAAGGAACTCAAGCAGCTGTTTGGAAAAAAAGATGATCAACCCTACTAAAAGATAGGAGAATGAGTTGGAAAAAAAAAACTCTAAAGATGATATACAAATAGCCAAAAGGCATATGAAAAAAAGCTCAACATCCCTCATTGTAAGGAAAATGCAGATCAAAACGACAAGATACCACCTAACCCCAGTTAGAAAGTCTATTAAAAAAATTTAAAAATGATAAGTGTTGGCAGGGGTGTTGTGAAAGGGGAACTCTCTTACTCTGCTGGTGGGGATGTAAATTAGTCCAGCCACTGTGGAGAACAATTTCGAGATTCCTCAAAAATCTACAAATAGAACTACCATATGATCCAACAATCCCACTCCTTGGTATCTACCCAAAGGACAGAGGAATTCTTCATCCAAAAAGTACCTGCACATTGATGTTTATTGTGGCCCTATTCCCACTTGCTAAGACATGGAACCAACCCAAGTGCCCAAACAGATGAATGGAATGAAAAACTGTGGCACATATATTCTGTGGACTACTATTCAGCCATTAAAAATAAAAACCTGGCTTTTGACAGAAAGTGAAAGAAAATGGAAGATTCACTGCTGAGTGAAGCAAGCCAGGCAATGAAGGAGAGACATTATATGTCCCAACTTAATATATACTGTGTGTCTACACACTATGACTGAAACTGAGTGACTAAAGGATATACGAACACAATAAATGGGTGTAAATATCAGATATAGTGTGTGTGGAAGAGTAGAGCCTGAAGAAATACATTTAGAAGAAAAATTCAGAGGCAAAACATTAATGGGACACAAAAATGTGGTATTATCTGTTGAAGATATTTTACAGTTTAATCAACTGGACTAGGGAGAAATGTTCACATATCGAAATATTCACTTTGTAAGCTAAATGATGTGATTGAATGTATAAAAAAGTGAAATAAAAAATTCAAATTAAAAAAAGGGTACCAGTCAATTCATTGGGAAAAAGAAAACTTCTTAACAAATAGTGCTGGAAAGATTGGGTATCCACCTGCAGAAAGATGAATCTGAATCCCTAATTTTCACCATTAACAAAAATCAGCTCAAAATGGATCAAAGATCTGAAGCTAAGACCTCAACTATACCTACTGGTGGAAAATACTGGGGAAACACTGAGAGACTTTGGGGTAGGAAAAGGCTTTTAAAGAAGACTCCCAAAGCAGAGGACCCTAACTTCTTTAGCATATGGAAAGATAAAGATGCCTGAGTTAATGTTTCCTAAGCACACCCACTCCAGAACCAGCTACTGTCTGAAGCACTCATAGGACTTGCCCTACCAAGGAAACTGGAAACTGCCCTACCCCAGTTTTGGCAGAGGGAAGCTCAGGTAGCCATTTTTAATGCCACTGTCCTACTCACATCAAGAGAGACCACAGAATAGTGGACCAGGTCCAGGCACTAAACCTGCATGCAGCTTATCAGTTGGTCAGTCACAAGCCGCTGCTCTGGTCTGGCCAAAAGTCTGCCCAGAGATGGTATTTCATGGCTGTACCAATAGCAGTCACTCAGTAAATTTGAAACTGGAAGTAGGGCAAAATTGAGGCAATTATGAGTAGAAGCTGATGCTAAAATGATAGTTTGCCAAGCCAAACCATTAGCAGCCAGAGTAAGCTGGAAGTCTCGATATAAGGAACAGAAATTAGAATAAAGAGGCGTTATGATGGAGAGGAAGATTCAGATGAAGAACTGACCTATCCATGATGTAATGGCCTTAAAGGGTAGCAACTAGGCACTAATCAAACACTAACCCAGATGCTTCTGTGAAGTATTTTTTTATGGAGTCGGTTTTGTTTGAGCAGATTACCCAAGCTAATGGAAGAATAAATGTGTCTGATTCAATCAGCTGTGAGGCCGTAAAAGCAGAGCTGGGGCCAGTAGGTGGCATGGTGGTCAAGGCGCTGGACTCTCACATGACTGACGGTGCCTCAAGTCCTCAACTTGGTGTCTTGCTTCCTTACTTTCTCTCTCTCTCTGTCTCCCTTTCTGATGAATACACGTGTCCTGCAGCAAAAATTTAAAAATAATAAAAAAAATCAAATAAATAATTCTGAAAAAAATAAAAGAACTGAATGGTTCAGAAGAAGAAATTCCTCCTGTGCATTGTAGCTTCAGCTCACATCAGAGTGCTAGGCCACCCTTCCTGATGGCTTGTCTAATGACAATCCCCACAATCACAGAAGCCATTTTACAATAAATCTCTTTGTGTAAACACACACACACACACGCACACACACACACCGCTCTTGCAGGTTCTGCCTCTCTGGTTGCACCTTGACTCACAATAATGGTCACAGAGCTCTAGCTCTGTGGTTGTAGAGGCCAGTTTCCCCAGTGGATCATATTGCTAACTCTGCCCAACTTTTTTTCTAGTCTGAGTTACTTAGGCTCTAAAATTGAGAAACTCCATGAAATAGGGAAAAACTGAAATTAGAAGTGAAGAGGCAAAACGACCCCCAATGTGTTTGGAGAAGTGGCAAAAAGAACAGATGATTTTGAAGCCCAGACATGTCATCTTTCACATAGAGTCTGAGGTAGATGAGAGGGAGCTGACTTTGAGAAGTCTGGGGAAGTAAGTAATGAGAAATTCGCAGACACGCTCAGGTCAGCAGCAGACCCAAGTGCCGATCCTGGCCCTGACTGCCAGGGGTGCTGTGTGGATCCCTAGGCTGAAGCTGGGCTTCCAACACAGTATTTCACAAACTGAGTCACAGAGCTTACTTTGAACTGGCATTTTGGTTTATGGCTTATACCACAAAGCTATTTCTCCTCTGACTGTGGAATGGACTCAGAGATCCTAAAGACAAACTGGCCTAGAGCCTGGAGAATGGAGATTGCTTACCCCTGGGCTAACCCGAGCACTTGAGAATGGTTCCTTCCAATGCCACCCTTTACTCATGCTCACCTCTTCTGGTACATTAAGGTGTTTCTGGAAGTTCCCCACCACGGCTACAACCTCCTCGCCATCCTTGCAGCAGTGCAGCTCCACCCAGACTCGCAGCTCCCCGGACAGGATGCTCATGAATTGCTCCAGCACCAGCAGCTCCAGGATCTGCTCCTTGATTGCACCTCTGGCATCAGCCACCAGTGGCAGAGCTCCCGGAGCTGTCTCAGCACCTCCTGTGACTCAGACATCTCTGGTGCAAGTGCAGCCAGAAGATTTTGCAGACAGGAAGGTGGTTCTCTTGAAGACTGCAGGCCTGCTCCCAGGTCTGGCTCCCTGGCTCCTGTTTCACAGTCAGCATCCCTACTGCATCTGGAAAACAGCACTCCTTGGAATGAGGCCTAAAGCCCCCCTGCCTTCAGTGGTCATTGTAACCTCAAAATGAAGCTTGTTTCGGGTGCAGATGATCTGATGGAAATGATGGTCAGTAGTTCAGGTCTCAGGAGCTGTTTTTCAGGGTTGGCTAGGGGTGATGGGAGTGTTAACTACAGAAACATGAAGAGAGAAGTCATGTTTGCTGGAGGATAAGGGCTCCAGAGTAAATAAATAAACAGTCTCTAGGAAGAAAGATCGCAACCTAGGCAGCCTCTTTAAACACGTCTTCAGGTGACTTCCTTTCTTAAACCTTCAGTGGCTCCCACTGCCCATGAGATAAAACCTAAACGTCCATGCCTAGCATTCACATCCTTTCACAACCCAGCCCTTAGACCACTGTTCAGCCACAGGCTTTCCACAGTCCACAAACGCCCAGGCTAACATGACAGCAATGGTCTCCAGTGGGGGGTATGCAAGAAATCACAATGGGTCCATAAGAAAACACCAAGCTGTTTAACTCCTGTTTAATGTATTTTCATAATGTGCACTGAAGCTTGCACGACAGTACAGATCTTCAATAAACCTCTACTGAGAATGCATTTTTAAACATCTTCTACTGATAGAGATGCCCAGTAAAAACTATTTGTGATTGGGGGCAGTAGGTGCATATGGTTAAGGTGCTAGCCTCCCACATGGCCAGCTACAGTTTGAGTCCTGAACCCAGTAACTTGTAAATCATGTCAAGGCATGTGTGTGTACATGCCCTACATCCAGAGAGGAGAAAGGAGAAGGGATTGTCGGGCATGGCCATCCCCCCCCCTTGGGGGAGTGATTTCTCCCTTTCCCTCTGTCTCTCTCTGACAAGCATATAAGCCCTATGGCAAAACAGAACAAAACAAAACAAAACACAAACAAACAACAACAACAACAAAAAAAACTGACAAACTGTTACTAATCTGTTAAGACCTCCCCCCAAAAATGCCATTTTTTCTTAAAGGCTTTCCTGTGAGTTTCAGTAGAAAAAGAACTGGTAGCTTCCCTTCCCATACTTCTCACTGTAATTCCGTATTTTAACTGGTTTACACAGCACTCACACTCACCCACCAAACTTGGGTGGTGGGCTCCCAAGTCCCTGCAACTGGGAGCATGTGGGACCCTGGGTACCCTGACCCTCTCCCCATCCAGGTCAGGTCAGGCCACTGTGACCACGGCCAGGAGGGGCCTCAAGATGCACCCATCCAGCTCTCAGGACCAGGGGGTCAACAGCATCCTTGCTTCCCTGTCCTGCCCCTTGGATGCCCATTGGCCCACTCAGAGAATCTTATTTGGCAGTTACTATGTTTGTTTTGTTAAATGTTCTTTGCTACCCAATAGTGCCTATTCATTGTAGACAGACAAGAACATGTAAATGGGCCCAGTTGTGGCACAGTAGTAGAACGCTCTGCAAACTGGAGGCCATTTGGAAGCTCAGAGTTCAGTTCCCAAGTCAGTCTGTTCATGCCAGGCACACATGTGTGCCCATGATGCTGGCTGAGTGAGAGTCCTGGAGACAGAGGGGGAGCCATAGCGTGAGACCCTGTTGAGGATATTTCTCACTCTCTCTCTCTCTCTCTCTCTTTCTCTGTCTCTCTCACTCTCTCTTGCTATTTCATTCTGAAATATATAAACTTTTAAAACATAAATAAATAAAAGAAGAAAAAAATAAATCACATTCCAAAGATAACCAAACTCTTAACTGATTTTTTAAAAGACGCATAGACAGAAAGAACCATACACACACACACACACACACACACACACACACACACACACACACTTTTTCCCCCTTTAAACAAAAAGCTTTGCACTGAATTTAGGTCAGATCTTCCTGTCACTTTATTGTAAACTAGCCCCTGCTCAAGGAGAGAATTCATCCTGGCATGTCAAACTGCCATCTAGTGATGCCTGTTCCTCATAGAACACAACTCTAGTCACTCTGGTGACCTTCTGATGGAAGGAAACTGGCAGTCAGTCTCAGCTGAAGGGGTTGTTAGTCATATAAGAATTATTTTAAGTCCAGGAAGTTATATTTCTTGGAATGTTCATAATTTTAAACATCTTTCTATTTTGGTATGCACTTAACTCCTTGAATAGGTTAAACCGGCTCCTCTGAACTACATTAAAGACTTCAATTTGGGGGGGGGGGGAGGAACTTAAGTAACATTCAATCCCATCCATAAGTGAAGAATGTTAATTATGAACAGACAATGTAGAACTATAGATGCTGAAAGCACTCCATCTTTGTGTTAAAAAAGTTCTTCACAGGACCAGCAGATGGTGAAGTGGTTACATTGCTGGACTCCATGTAGTCGACTACAGTTTCAGACCCTGACCTGGAGGCTTAAAACTCACATTGGGCACATGTGCGATTGCGCCCCAAATCCCAAGGAGACTGGAGAAAGGATTGTGGGTGGCCATCCTCTGGGGTGGGGTGGATTTCTCACTTTCTGTCTCTGTCTATTCAGAAAGCACACATGCCCTATAGCAAAAACCTCACTTTAAAAATAAAAATTTCTTCACTCTTTTTGCTGTTTGCAAATGTTTCTAAGGGAAGTGGGTTTGTCCCCCACTGTGATTGTCTATCAATGTATTTTTCTTCTGTATGGATCCATTATCTTAAAGCTGTGCTGATAGGCGAAGGGGTGCATGTGAGTTTATGACAATCATTCAATAGGTAGTTCAGGAGCCTTTACTTTTTTAAAAAAAATTTTTTATTATTATTATTTTTTATTTACATTTTTTAATACATTCAATTACCATTTTTAGCTTACAAGGTGATCATTTTAATATATGAACATTTCTCCCCGGTCTAGTTAATCAAAATATAGCAACACTACCTCCCTGTCTCAACAATGCTCTCTTCGTATCCCTCCTCCAGATGTTCTTCCCCAAGCCCCTCTCCTCCACACACCCCACATCTGGAATTTACATCCACCTCTTCTGTTTGTACATCCTTTAGCCCGTCAGTTTCGGTTGTAGAGTGCAGACATTTGGTATATATTAAGTGGGGACATACAGTGTCTCTCCTTCATAGCCTGGCTTGCTTCACTCAGCAGTAAATCTTCCATATTCTTCCACTTTCTGTCAAAAGCCAGGCTTTTGTTGTTCTTAATGGCTGAATAGTACTCCATAGAGTATATGTGCCACAGTTTTTCAAACCATTCATCCGTACGGGGGCATTTGGGTTGATTCCATGTCTTAGCAATTGTGGAAAGTGCGCAATAAACATCGATGTGCAAGCACTTTTCCAATGAGAAATTCTTCTGTCCTTCGGGTAGATGCCAAGAAGTGGGATTGCTGGATCATATGACAGTTCTATTTGTAAATTTTTGAGGAATCTCCTGATTGTTCTGCACAGTGGTTGGACTAATTTACATTCACACCAGCAGTGTAAGAGAGTTCCCCTTTCATCACACCCCCGCCAACACTTATCATTTTTTGTTTTTTTTTTAATCTTAGCCATTCTGACTGGGGTTAGGTGGTATCTCATTGTTGTTTTGATCTGCATTTCCCTTACGATGAGGCATGTTGAGCATTTTTTCATATGTCTTCTGGCTATTCGTATGTCATCTTTACTGAGTGTCAACTCCTTCTCCCATCTTTTAATAGGGTTCATCATCTTTTTTCCAAACAGCTTCTTTAGTTCCTTATATAGTCTGGTTATCAATCCCTTATCTGATGCATAGTTTACAAAAATATTTTCCCATTCTGAGGGCTTTCGATCCACACTAATTACTGTGTCTTTTGCCATGCAGAAACTTCTTAATCTGATGTGATCCCACTTGTCTATTTTGGGGATTATCAACTGTGCTTTGGGGGTCTTATGTAAGAAGTCTTTCCCTACCCCAATGTCTCCAAGAGTTTCCCCAGTGTTTTCTAGAAGCAGTTTAATAGTTTGGGGTCTCAGATTTAGATCCTTGATCCACCTTGACTTGATTTTTGTCAAAGGTGAGAGGTAGGGGTTAAGATTCATCTTTCTACAGGTGGAAATCCAGTTTTTCCAGCACCATTTGCTGAAGAGGTTTTCCTTTTCCCACTGGATTGGCTGGTACCTTTTGTCAAAAATCAGTTGACTGAATGATCTGGGATTTATTCCTGTGGACTCAATTCTGTTCCATTGGTCCACATGTCTGTTCCTATGCCAATACCATGCTGTTTTGATTACCACAGCTTTGTAGTATATTTTTGGGTCAGGGAGTGAGATGCCGCCCACTCCACTCTTCTTTTGTAGAATTACTTTGGCAATGCGGGGTCTTTTATTATTCCAGACAAATTTTATGCTTGTCTTTTCTAAATCTGTGGAGAATATGTCTGGTACTTTGATTGGCATTGCATTAAATAGGTAGATTAATTTGGGTAGGATTGCCATTTTGGTTATATTAATTCTTCCAATCCAGGAACATGGGATGTCCTTCCACTTTTTTGTGTCATTTTCAATTTCCTTTTTTAGCTTCTCATAGTTTTCCTCGTGGAGGTCTTTAACTTCTTTGGTTAGATTTATCCCTGAGTATCTCATACTTTTAGTGGCTATAGTAAATGGAACAACTTTTTTCAGTTCTATCTCCATCTGCCTGTTGTTTGTATATAGAAAGGCTATAGACTTCTGTATATTAATTTTGTATCCTGCAACTTTACTGTATTCGTGCATTACTTCCAGAAATTTCTTCATAGAAATCATTGGGTCTTCTATGTAAACAATCATGCCATCTGCGAATAGAGCGAGTTTCACCTCTTCTTTTCCTATTTGGATGCCTTTAATTTTTTCCTCTTTTCTGATTGCGTTGGCGAGGACTTCCAGTACTATGTTGAAAAGGAGTGGAGAAAGTGGGCATCCTTGTCTTGTACCTGTTTTTAGTGGGAAAGCTTTCAGCTTTTCTCCATTCAGGATGATATTCGCGATGGGTTTTTCACAGATAGCTTTTACTGTGTTGAGAAATGACCCTTGTATGCCAATTTTGCTGAGCGTCTTGATCATGAAGGGATGTTGTATCTTATCAAATGCTTTTTCTGCATCAATCGATATGGCCATATGGTTTTTGTCTTTTTTCCTGTTAATATGGCGAATTACATTTATGGTTTTACGTATGTTGAATCAACCTTGCATTCCTGGAATAAAGCCTACCTGATCATGATGTATAATCTTTTTTATAAGTTGTTGGATACGGTTTGCTAGTATCTTGTTGAGAATCTTTGAGTCTATATTCATCAGAGATATTGGTCTATAGTTTTCCTTCCTTGTCCTGTCCTTATCTGTTTTTTTATTATTTATTTAACTTTATTTATTCATTCATTCATTTTTTTAAAATTTGACTAGAGAGATACACAGTGAAAGAGAGAGAGAGAGAAGGTGAGGGAGCAAGCCACCAGGTCCAGGACTCGAACCATGGTCAGCCATGTGGGAGCACCCAGCACCTTAACCACCACGCCACCTGCTGGTCCCCTCCTTATCTGTTTTGAGGATAAGGGTGATGGAGGCTTCATAGAATGAATTAGGGAGAGATTCATCCTTTAGGATCTTTACAAATAACTTGAGCAGAATGGGGGTTAACTCTTGTTTGAAAGTTTTATAGAACTCAGAGGTGAATCCATCTGGGCCAGGGCTTTTCTTTGTTGGAAGGCTATTTATTACGGATTCAATCTCCTGGCTTGTTATGGGCCTATTTAGGCTTTCTATATCCTCCTGGCTCAATCTTGGTAGATTATACGTGTCCAGGAATTTGTCCATCTCATCCAGATTGTCTTGTTTCTTGGCATATAGTTGTTCATAATATCCTCTAATTATGTTCTGTATTTCTGCTTTGTCTGTTGTTATAATTCCTGCTTCATTGCAGATTTGATTCACCTGGTTCCTTTCTCTCTTCTTAATAAGTCTCGCTAATGGTGTATTGATTTTGTTTATCTTTTCAAAGAACCAGCTTTTCCTTTCATTTATCTTCTGTATGGTTCACTTATTTTTTATTTCATTTATTTCCGCTCGGATCTTTATTATTTCCTTTCTCCTGGAGTTTTTTGGGT
Source organism: Tupaia tana (assembly GCA_026018925.1). Taxonomy (NCBI): domain Eukaryota; kingdom Metazoa; phylum Chordata; class Mammalia; order Scandentia; family Tupaiidae; genus Tupaia; species Tupaia tana. The sequence continues at coordinate 1,863,740 of JAKSZU010000021.1, forward strand.
TATTTTGCTGTTGCTTCTCCAATTCTCTGAGGCATGATGTTAAGTGATCCATTTGCCTTCTTTCCGTCTTCCTCTTATGAGCACTAATTGCTATAAATTTCCCTCTTATGACTGCTTTAGCAGTGTCCCAAAGATTATGGAAACTCGTGTCCTCATTATCATTAACTTCCATGAATCTTTTGATTTCGGACTTTATTTCATCAGTAGTCGTGGAGTCATTCAGTAGTAGGTTATTTAGTTTCCATGTATATGAGTATTTTTGAGGATTTCTCTTGAAATTAAACTCAAGTTTAATTCCATCATGATCAGAGAAGATGCTGGGAATAGTTTTTATGCCTTTGAATCTGTAGAGACTTGCTTTGTGCCCTATGATGTGGTCAATTTTCGGAAAGGTTCCATGTGGGGGTGAGAAAAAAGTGTATCTAGTAGTTTTGGGATGGAAAGTTCTATAGATGTCTGTTAAATCCATTTCATTTATGGTATCATTCAGGTCCTTTATCTCTTTATCCATTTTTTGTCTAGATGATCTGTCCCGAGGGGTTAGTGCAGTGTTGAGATCTCCAACAATTAGTGTCTTGCAGTCTATCTCCCCTTTTAGATCTAACAGTCTTTCCTTAACATATTTGGGGGCTCCTGTGTTGGGCACGTAGATATTTATAAGAGTTATATCTTCTTGATCTATTGATCCTTTTACTACAATATAGTGCCCTTCTTTGTCTCTTCTAACAGTTTTTGTTTTAAAGGCTATTTTGTCAGAAATGAGTATCGCAACTCCAGCTCTCTTTTGGTTCCCAGTTGCATGGAAAACCTTTTTCCAACCCTTCACTTTCAGTCTATGTATGTCTTTATCGATGAGGTGGGTTTCCTGTAGGCAACAGATAGAGGGTCTCTGTTTTTTTTATCCATTCGGCCAGTTTATGTCTCTTGATTGGGGAATTTAATCCGTTTACATTCACTGTTATTATCGATGTAACTGGATCTGTCCCGACGTTTAAGTTGGCCATTGTCACAGCAGCCTTTTATTCCTTTGTTTCTGTCTGTTAGCTCTTTAGTTTTCCTGGAACAGTACTTTCTTCAGGGTTTCTTGAAGAGCTGGTCTGGTGCTGGCAAATTCTTTCAGGTCTTGTTTGTCTGAGAAGATTTTAATCTTCTTTTCCCATATGAAGGATAATCTTGCAGGATACAATAATCTTGGTTGAAATTGTTTCTCTCTTAGCACTTTCAATACATCTTCCCATTCTTTCCTTGCTTGCATTGTTTCCGTTGAGAGGTCTGGAGTTAGCCTGATGGGATGACCTTTGTATGTCACTTCTTGTTTCTCTCTTGCCAGTTTTAGTATCATGTCTTTATCTGTGGTCTTGGATAGTCTGGCTACGATGTGCCTTGGGGAAGATCTTCTGGGGTTGATTCTAACTGGGGTCCTTTGTATTTCTTGGTTATTGATGCTTGAGTGCCTCTCAAGACTCGGGAAATTTTTTTCCAGGATTTCATGGAATAGATTTTCCATGCCGTTATTAGTTTCTTCACCTTCTGGGATGCCAATTATTCTGATATTTGGGCGTCTTAAGGAATCTAGTATTTCTCGTATATTATCCTCATGTTTTTAAGTTATTTTCTCTATCATTTTGGTGGTTCTTTCTAGATCAGAAGTTTTATCTTCTACATCAGAGATTCGATCTTCAGCATGGTCTAATCGACTTTTAATACTTGCAAGGGAGTTTTTGATTGCCTCTATTCCAGACTTTATCTCTAATAGCTCCATCCGGTTTTTTCTCAGAGTATCCATTTCTTCTTTCATATCTTGGAATGACTTCCTCATCTCTTGGAGTTCGTTGTCTCTTTTCTGTTCCAATTCTAAAAATTTGTTCACCATAAATGTTCTAAATTCTTTGTCTGACATTTTGGTAACATCGTCCATTAGCACGACAGATGGAGGGGAGTTATTCTGTACTTTTGATGGAGATGTATTACCTTGTTTATTCATACCTGAGGCTCTTCTTCTACTTCTAGCCATTAGAAGATGTATACACTTTGAATACCTCTTACGGGAAGGTTACTCCGACTAAAAGTAAGTGACTTTCCCTTTTGCTGCAAATTAATATTTGCCGAAGTCTCTCTTCTGTTGTTTTTACCAATGTGGTATCAAGAGGAGTACTGTATTGAGGTGTCTGAAAAGAAATATCTCCTTTTTTTAAGGTGGATCAGTACAAGGGAAGATCCCAGAGAAAGTTAGGTTGTTGGGGGATTTCAGAAATCTGATTACAGACCTGTTTAGTCCTTTCTGGAAGGGTGGCAGATGAAAAGGAGAGGGTATTAGGTGAAACAACACAAGCAAAAAAACAAACAAACAAACAAAAAAACCCCACAGAGAAATAAAGAAAAAGCCGCGTGCCGCGCTAATGCCACTGTTTCGCCAGAGGCCTGCCGCTAGGTCTGTCTATAGCCTACTGCCGGGGCAGAAGAGGCTACCTAGAGGGTAGGCGCTTGGGCTGGGGTCTGCAGGTGAGGTAGCTGGGCAGTGATGTCTCTGCCTCAGAATTGCTGGCTGGCCAGAGGCCTGCCGCTGGGTCTGTCTGTGGCCTGCTGCCGGGGACAGGAGAGGCTTGAGGGTGGGCGCTTGGGCTGGGGTCTGCAGATGAGATAGCTGGCAGAGATATCCCTGCCTCAGAATTGCTGGCTGGCCTGAGGCCTGCCGCTGGGTCTGTCTGTGGACTGCTGCCCGGGATAGGAGAGGCTACCTAGATGTTGGGCGCTTGGGCTGGGTTCTGCAGGTGAGGTAGCTGAGCAGTGATGTCCCTGCCTCAGAATTGCTGGCTGGGCAGAGGCCTGCCGGTAGGTCTGTTTGTGGCCTACTGCCGGGGACAGGAGAGGCTACCTAGAGGGTGGGCGCTTGGGCTGGGGTCTGCAGTTGAGGTAGCTGGGCAGTGATGTTCCTGCCTCAGAATTGCTGGCTGGGCAGAGGCCTGCCGCTGGGTCTGTCTGTGTCCTGCTTCCGGGGACAGGAGAGGCTTGAGGGTGAGAGCTTGGGATGTGGTCTGCAGGTGAGGTAGCTGGGCAGTGATGTCCCTGCCTCAGAATTGCTGGCTGGCCAGAGGCCTGCCGCTGGATCTGTCTGTGGCCTGCTGCCGGGGAAAGGAGAGGCTAGAGGGTGGGCGCTTGGGCTGGGGTCTGTAGGTGATTTAGGTGGGCAGTGATGTCCCTGCCTCAGAATTGCTGGCTGGCCAGAGGCCTGCCGCTGGGTCTGTCTGTGGCCTGCTGCCAGGGGCAGGAGAGGTTACCTAGATGATGGGCGCTTGGGGTGGGGTCTGCAGATGAGGTATGTGGACAGTCATATCTGTGCCTCAGATTTGCTGGCTGGCCAGAGCCCTGTTGCTGGGTCTGTCTGTGGCCTGCTGCCGGGGACAGGAGAGGCTACCTAGAGGGTGGCGCTTGGGCTGGGGTCTGCAGGTGAGGTAGCTGGGCAGTGATGTCCTTGCCTCAGAATTGCTGGCTGGCCAGAGGCCTGCCGCTGGGTCTGTCTGTGGCCTGCTGTGGGGGACAGTAGAGGTTACTTAGAGGGTGGGCTCTTGGGCTGTGGTATGCAGGTGAGGTAGCTGGGCAGTGATGTCCCTACCTCAGAATTGCTGGCTGGCCAGACGCCTTCCACTGGGCCTCTGTGGCCTGCTACCGGGGACAGGAGAGGCTAGCGGATGGGCCCTTGGGCTGGGGTCTGCAGGTGAGGTAGCTGGGCAGTGATGTCCCTTCCTCAGAATTGCTGGCTGGCCAGAGGCCTGCCGCTGGGTCTGTCTGTGTCCTGCTTCCGGGGACAGGAGAGGCTTGAGGGTGAGAGCTTGGGATGTGGTCTGCAGGTGAGGTAGCTGGGCAGTGATGTCCCTGCCTCAGAATTGCTGGCTGGCCAGAGGCCTGCCGCTGGGTCTGTCTGTGGCCTGCTGCCGGGGACAGGAGAGGCTACCTAGAGGGTGGCGCTTGGGCTGGGGTCTGCAGGTGAGGTAGCTGGGCAGTGATGTCCTTGCCTCAGAATTGCTGGCTGGCCAGAGGCCTGCCGCTGGGTCTGTCTGTGGCCTGCTGTGGGGGACAGTAGAGGTTACTTAGAGGGTGGGCTCTTGGGCTGTGGTATGCAGGTGAGGTAGCTGGGCAGTGATGTCCCTACCTCAGAATTGCTGGCTGGCCAGACGCCTTCCACTGGGTCTCTGTGGCCTGCTACCGGGGACAGGAGAGGCTAGCGGATGGGCCCTTGGGCTGGGGTCTGCAGGTGAGGTAGCTGGGCAGTGATGTCCCTTCCTCAGAATTGCTGGCTGGCCAGAGGCCTGCCACTGGGTCTGTCTGTGGCCTGCTGCCGGGGGCAGGAGAGGCTACCTAGATGATGGGCGCTTGGGGTGGGGTCTGCAGATGAGGTATGTGGACAGTCATATCTGTGCCTCAGATTTGCTGGCTGGCCAGAGCCCTGTCGCTGGGTCTGTCTGTGGCCTGCTGCCGGGGACAGGAGAGGCTACCTAGAGGGTGGTCACTTGGGCTGGCGTCTGCAGGTGAGGTAGCTGGGCAGTGATGTCTCTGCCTCAGAATTGCTGGCTGTCCAGAGGCCTGCCGCTGGGTCTGTCTGTGGACTGCTGCCTGGGACAGGAGAGGCTACCTAGATGTTGTGCGCTTGGGCTTGGGTCTGCAGGTGAGGTAGCTGGGCAGTGATGTCCCTGCCTCAGAATTGCTGGCTGGGCAGAGGCCTGCTGCTGGATCTGTCTGTGGCCTGCTGCCGGGGACAGGAGAGGCAACCTAGATGGTGGGCATTTGGGATGGGGTCTGCAGGTGAGGTAGCTGGACAGTGATGTCTCTGCCTCAGAATTGGTGGCTGGCCAGAGGCCTGCCGCTGGGTCTGTCTGTGACCTGTTGCCGGGGACAGAGAGGCTACCTAGATGGTGGGTGCTTAGGATGGGGTCTGCAGGTGAGGTAGGTGGGCAGTGATGTCCCTGCCTCAGAATTGCTGGCTGGCCAGAGGCCTGCCGCTGGGTCTGTCTGTGGCCTTCTGCCGTGGACAGGAGAGGCTAGAGGGTGGGCGCTTGGGCTGGGGTCTGCAGGTGAAGTAGTTGGGCAGTGATGTCCCTGCCTCAGAATTGCTGGCTGGCCAGAGGCCTGCCTCTGCGTCTGTCTGTGGCCAGCTGCCGGGGACAGGAGAGGCTACCTACAGGGTGGGTGCTTGGGCTGGGGTCTGCAGGTGAGGTAGCTGAGCAGTGATGTCCCTTCCTCACAATTGCTGGCTGTCCAGAGACCTGCTGCTGGGTCTGTTTGTGGCCTACTTGCTTAGACTGGAGGGGCTACGTAGAGGGTGGACGCTTGGGCTGGGGTCTGCAGGTGACGTAGCTGGGCAGTGATGTCCCTGCCTCAGAATTGCTGGCTGGCCAGAGGCCTACGGCTGGGTCTGTCTGTTGCCTGCTGTGGGGGACAGTAGAGGTTACTTAGAGGGTGGGCTCTTGGGCTGTGGTATGCAGGTGAGGTAGCTGGGCAGTGATGTCCCTACCTCAGAATTGCTGGCGGGCCAGACGCCTGCCACTGGGTCTCTGTGGCCTGCTACCGAGGACAGGAGAGGCTAGCGGATGGGCCCTTGGACTGGGGTCTGCAGGTGAGGTAGCTGGGCAGTGATGTCCCTTCCTCAGAATTGCTGGCTGGCCAGAGGCCTGCCGCTTGATCTGTCTACTGCCTGCTGCTGGGGACAGGAGAGGCTACCTAGAGGGTGGGCGCTTGGGCTAGGGTCTGCAGATGAGGTAGGTGGGCAGTGATATCCGTGCCTCCGAATTGCTGGCTGGCCAGAGGCCCGCCGCTGGGTCTCTCTGTGGTCTGCTGCCAGGGACAGGAGAGGCTAGAGGGTGAGCGCTTGGGCTGGGGTCTGCAGGTGGGGTAGCTGGGCAGTGATGTCCCTGCCTCAGAATTGGTGGCTGGCCAGAGGCCTGCCGCTGGTTCTGTGTGTGGCCTGCTGCCGGGGACAGGAGAGGCTACCTAGAGGGTGGGCGCTTGGGCCTGGGTCTGCAGGTGAGGTCTCTGGGCAGTTATATCCCTGCCTCAGAATTGCTGGCTGGCTAGAGGCCTGCTGCTGGGTCAGTCTGTGGCCTGCTGCCGGGGACAGGAGAGGCTACCTAGAGGGTGGGCGCGTGGGCTGGGGTCTTCAGGTGAGGTAGCTGGGCAGTGATGTCCCTGCCTCAGAATTGCTGGCTGGCCAGAGGCCTGCCGCTGGGTCTGTCTGTGGCCTGCTGCTGGGGACAGGAGAGGCTAGAGTGTTGGCCCTTTGGCTGGGGTCTGTAGGTGAGATAGCTGGGCAGTGATGTCCCTGCCTCAGTATTGTTGGCTGGCCAGAGGCCTGCCATTGGGTCTCCAGGAGCCTTTATTTTATGTCACTGTCCCGGGTTCTGATATCATGGTCACAAACAAGACCAGAGGTGCCTGCTATTCGGGAGGTAAAGACAAATACATGAGCAAAGTCTGATGGAATGAGTGCTGTACAGAGAAATAAATAGGATGATTTAAAGGGGAATCCTCAGTTCTCTGTTGTCATAAAACGTCCATAGCCCAGAGCTTCTTGAAGTTTATTTATAAAGGTAACACATATGATGGAAGACAGCTCCAGTCCTTCTTATGCTCCCATATAAATGGATTATTTTTATTGGCCCAGCTGGTGGTGTGGAGGTTAAGGTAGCCAGATCCCATGTGCAGCATCACACTTTGACCTCCAGACTTGGCAGCTTGAGAAACATGCTGGGCGTGTGCATTTGCCTGAAATTGCAAGAGGAGGGAGGAGAAGGGACTGTGGTGTTGCCACATGCCCAGTGCTGTGTGTGGGGTCATCTCTCTCTCTTGCATACATACCCCCCATAGCCAAAAAAATTGTTTATCTTCCTCTTTTTTTTTTTTTTTTTTTTTTTTGGAGAGGTTTTTCGCTATATAGGGCATGTGCGCTCACCAGACAGACAGAGACAGACAGAGAAACAGAAAGCGAGAAATCACCCCCCAGGGTGGATGGTCACGCCGCAATCCCTTCTCCTCCATTCTCCTCTCGGGATCTAGGGAACGCACGCACACGCGCCCGGTGTGAGTTTTAAGCCACCGGATCTGGGACGCGAACCGCGGTCGACTACGTGGGAGTCCAGCGACATATCCATTACGCTAACTGCTAGTCCCACTTTTAGACCTTACCCGCATTCATCCTTATCTTCTTTGCACTGAGGTCTCAGAGTAGTCTCTGACCTGCTCCCTCAAAGACATCACTAGCATTTAGTAACTTTATCCCTTGTCAACTTGAAATAAAGAAGTCAGACCCAGGTTTGTGAAGCAGGAGAAAAAGATCTCATTTCCCTGTGGCTGAATTTAAAGAAAGCTGCCTTTAAGCAAGGCTACAGATGCCCAGAAATGGCAAAAGGTGGGTTTTCTTTTACGATTAAAGGTGACAAAGGGAATACAGAGGAAAGAGAAAATTTATAAAATTGTTTCTGAGGGTGTTGCCTCTTTCACCTTAGTTAACAATTAAAGCATGGAGCTTTATTGTCTGTGTCTTGCTTCAAGGGTAAGTTTACATGACTACAATCTTTTGTGCCACAGCCCAGAATAGTGCAGTCAGTTTTTATGACTTCCTCATAGTCAGGAAGCTTGGCTAAAGTATTTCTCTTAAGGTCTGACTAACGTAAAATGCCTTACTTTTCTTGCTTCCCTTCACTACAGAAGATCCCTTTGAGGGATGCTAAGCTTTCTCTATGAACACCTCAAAACTCTTCCAGCTGTGCCCATCACCCAGTTCCAAAGCCACTTTCACATCGGTAGGTACTTGGTAGAGTAGCACCTTCCTCCTGATAACAAAACCTGTGTTAATCTGCTCAGATTGCCTTAACATAATTCCAAGGCCAGATAGTTGAAACAGCAGAAATTTATTTTCTCAGAGGCCTGGATGTTAGAAGTCCATGATCAGAGCAGCTGGTGGCATGGTCATTGAGGCAGCTGGACCCCACGTGGCTGACCACCGAGTTCAAGTACTGAGCCTGGCAGATCGTAAAACACGCCCAGTGTGTATGTGTGCGTGTGCCTAAAATCTCAAAAGGAGGAATAAATGGAGAAGGGATTGTGGTGTGACTATTCCCCATGGGGATTGCTTTTTCTCTTTCTCCAGTTCTCTCCCTTGTTCTCTCTCTCTCTCTCTCTCTCTCTCTCTCTCTCTCTTTTTCTCTGTCTCTCTGATGATCACTTCCTGGATTGCAGAGAGCTGCCTCCTTTCTGTGTCCTCAGAAGGCCTTTCCTCTGTGCACCAGAGAGAGCCCTACATGTAAGATTCTTGTAAAAATTCAGGTATTTCCCTTTAAGACTTTGACTGTGTCAATCCCTGGCCTTCTGGCCTACAAGTTGTTTTTGTAAGTTTGTTACTTCTTTCTTCCATGAGAGCAGGGAGGGAGAAGCAGCCCCATGCCATGATTCCGATTCAACCTCAGCCAGCTGAGAACGTAAGAACATACATATATAGGGAGGTACCCTGCATATACAGGGAGGCCTTGGACATGAACCCTAGACCTGCCTATGTAGGCTAGCCTCACAGTATTGTTATTGCTTCACCAGCTGTAGTTCACCTCTGAACTTCATGGTTTTATCTATTGATTTATTGCCATAGGGCACATGTGTTCACTGGGGACAGAGGAAGGGAAAGCAAGAAATCATCCCACCAGAGGAATAGCCACACCACAGTTCCTTCTACACCATTCTCCTCTCATGATTTTAGGCACACGTGCACATGCCTGACATGATTTTTTTAAGACCCTCATGTTAATTTCTCAAAAATAAAATGGAAATATTTCACAAAATTTTTTGTAATTTTACATCTCATGTATTAGTGATATTTTCAGATTTTTACTAGATAACCTTTAACTATGGATCATCAGGAGGGTCATGATGCATTTTTATATAGAAAAACAGAAAAATGAGTCATGACATTCCCAAAACCTAATACTTATTAATGCCTGAATATTATATACTATTTGGTTGTACCATAATTGATTTAAACATCTTTTTTTATTATTGTTGTTTATGCATTCTATCACTGTACATCCTTCAGATTGTAAAGAGGCTTTACCCTGCATGATATACACCTCAGTACAGACCAGTTGAGAATACTACACACATCCTCATCAACAGATAATAAACCATATATGTGTCCCACAAATGTCTTACCTCTCAATTTTCCCTCAAGCTTTTTTTCCTATTCTTTTCCCCTCCCACACTCTCCTTCCACTTTCTCTCTTGTGTCCATAACAATTTTTAATGCTTTTATGTCCTCCAGACTTTCAGTCTCTACCATAGAGTGTAACAGTCGTTATATATTAAGTGGAGACATACAGTGTCTCTCTTTCATAGCCTGATGTGCCTCACTCAGCAACAAATCTTCAATATTCACCCACTTTCTGGGACCAGCAGTTGGCATAATGGCTATGTCGCTGGACTCCCATGTAGTCGACCGCGGTTCAAGTCTTGAAACTGGTGGCTTAAACTCACACGGGGTGCATGTGTGTGCATGCCCAGGATCCCAAGAGGAGAATGGAGGAGAAGGGATTGTGGAGTGGCCATCCCTCCTGGGGGATGATGTCTCACTTTCTCTCTCTCTCTGTCTTTCTGGCGAGCGCACACCCCCTATAGCAAAAAGCTCTTCAAAAAACAAACAAACAAACAAACACCCACATTCATCCACTCTCTATCAGATACAGGGCCTTGGTTTTTTTTTATGGCTGAATAGTATTCCATGGAATATACATGCCACACTTTTTCGATCCATTCATTTGTTTGTGGACATTTGAGTTGGTTCCATATCTTGGCAATCGTGAATAATGCTGCAATGCAGTTGTGCAAGTGCTTTTCCGACTGAGTTCTCCTGTGTTTTTGGTAGATACCCAGGAGTGGAACTGATGAATCATATAGTTGTTTCATTTGAAGGTCTTTGAGGAACCTCCATACTGTTCTCCAGATCTGGTGGCCGGACCAATTTCCATTCCCACCAACAATGTAGGAGTGATCCCCTTTCACCATTTCCCCTCCAGCACTTATTCTTTTCTGTTTTTACAATCCTCAGCATTCTGACCGGGGTTAGGTGGTATCTCATTGTGGTTTTGGTCCTGGAGCTGGCAGCTCACTTTCTCACTTTCCCTTTCTCTCTGTCTCTTTCTCTGTCTGTCTGTCTCTGGTCAAAATGAAATAATATCAGTAAATAAAAGTAAACAAAAATTATTTAAAAACTGTTTTGGTTACACATTTGTTACTTTTTAAAGACACTCACTTATTTTATTATTATTATTACTATTTATTAATTTGCTGTAAGGCACATGTGCTCATTAGCAAGAAAGAGAGAAAGAAAGAGAGAGAGGGAAATGAGAAAGCAAGCCACTAGGTCTGGGACTCCAACTGTAGTCTGCCAGGTGGAAGTCCAGAACCTTAACCACCATACCACCTGCTGGCCCTCACACTTTTATTGCTTTTATGAGAACTATTTTTCTTTTACAGACACCTGAGGCCAATGGGTGGGATACCGGTTAAGGTGTTGTACTCTCACATGCCAACTGCAGTCTGAGTCCCAGACCCGGTGGCTTGAAACTCATGCTGGGCATGTGTGCATGTGTGCCCAAAAATCCCAGGAGGAGAATGGAGAAGGGATTACAGCATGGTCATCTGCCAGATGGGTAATTTCTTGCTTCTGCTCTCTTATGAGCGTATGCGCCCTATAGAAAAAAATCTCTCTTAAAAAACCAAGTCAAACCAAACCAAAATAAAACAGGGAAAAAAAAAGGCAGACACCCCTTCACCCTCATCCAAGCTATCCTCTGCAAGGAAGCAACTACACAGCAGTTTCCCAAATGTAGACCCAACTGGATGGACCATCTACGGCCAGACAGCATGCCCTGGTGAGTCTGGAGAGCGCTGGACCAATGCCATAAGACTGTCTTGATCACTTCAGGGAAACAACATTCACCAAATAGTGCAGTGGCTGTGCCATATCAGATGCTCCTACTACATTGCCAGAAAGGTTCAAAATGACTGAGTGGCAGCAGCAGAGTTCATTGAGGCATTTTATTTATATGTGTGTATTACAAGCCTAGGAAAAGAATCCCAGGATTTTCCCTCCCATATGTCTCTGTCTTGCATCTTTATGGTCCATGATGGCAGCTGAGGTTGTTGGTGCAATGAAACCAAAGTGATGGGATGGGATCAGATTATTCTGACATTTCTCTAGATCTCTGAGTTTCACATCAAATCTGGGGCTGGGGACCAGCAGTTAGTATAATGGCTATGTCGCTGGACTCCCACGTAGTCGACCACGGTTTGAGTCCCGGACCCGGTGGCTTAAACTCACGCCGGGCGTGTGTGCGTACATGCCCAGAATCCCGAGAGGAGAATGGAGGAGAAGGGATTACGGCATGGCCATCCCCCCTGGGGGGTGATTTCTCGCTTTCTCTCTCTCTTTGTCTGGCAAGTGCACATGCCCTAGCAAAAACCTCTCCAAAAAAAGAAAAAAAAAATCTGAGGCTGATCATTCCACACTCGTTTAACTAGCCAGTGAGGTCCACAACAATTTTTTCCAATCTGTTGTCATCAACAGGTTCAAATTTGCCAGTGTAGCCATGCTTTATCATCACGGTTAGAAACCAGACAATGACTTCAAGCACAGCCTAATAAGAAGCTGGCATTTACCTTTCTTTTAGGCATTGTTGATGCTTTTGAGAACATCAGCCAGGACATTCAATGCTCACTATTATCACAGCATGAAAAGATGGTGGAAGGAGGTCTTTCTCACTTTCTCTCTCTCTCTCTCTCTCTCTCTCTCTCTCTCTCTTTTTTTAATGAGAGGTTTTTGCTGTAGGGTGTGCACATCGGAGTCAGGGAAAAAGTTAGAAATCATCCCCTAGAGAGGATGGCCATGCTGTAATCCTTTCTCCTTCATTCTCCTCTTGGGATTTTGGGCATGCACACATAGGCTCCTGGTGTAAGTTTCAGGTCACTGGGTGTGGGACTTGAACTGAGGTTAGCCATGTGGGGATCCAGAGCCTTAACCACTATGCTTCCTGCTGAACCCCTCACTTTCTTAATCAATCATTAGTCAAGCTTCCCCATGTCATTACATTTACATTTTTTTCTTTTGCTATAGGATGTGTGCGCTTGCCAAAGAGAGAAAGAGACAGAGAGGGAAAGGGTTAAATCACCCTCCAGGGAGAATGGCCACACTGCAATCCCTTCTCCATTCTCCTCTTGGGATTTTGGGCGCACGCACGCACACGCGCGCGTACACACACACACACACACACATACACCTAACATGTTTTTTAAGCCACTGGGTCCAGAACTTGAACTGTGCAACTGGCCATGTGGGACTCAGCTGTCTTAACCTGCACAATACTTGCTGGCTCCTACACTTACATTCCTTATACTTCTGTACAGCCGTTTGAAAAGCATTTTTAATTAATTAAAAAGCATTTTTAATTAAATACTCTTATAAATTGTCCATTGTCTCCAAGTTAGTAGAGGTCCTATTTATTATGAATTCTTGGCTGCTAACATTCTCCATTTTAACATTTAATATTGTAAAGTAGAAACTGTAATAGCACTTTACAAAACTTTAGCTTCTACCACATGATAAGTCCTAAGAGGGCAGAGAACTGGTCTGTTTGCATGTCCTTTGTTCTGTGACAACTCATTGTGGAGCTTAAAAATATGCAGGAAAAAAATGACTATGCATTGTTTAGAAAATCAAGAAAAATCACAGAAAATGTAGATCTCCCTGACCAGCTTAGGAACTCTGTATTCCTCTAATAGCAGGCAGAGATGAGCCTGAATATCTGGGGTCATAGTTCATGAGCACAAAGGAATTGACTGTAGGGAAACAAGCAGTGATTAGTGCAGAAGTGTTCACCAGCCACCAAGGCTTATAAAAAGACATATATAATGAATAGATTGAGGAGAAGGTATAAAATGATGAAAAGGTACTCACTAGAACAAGGATACTCTTAGTGACCCTGGACTCAGGGGACAATCTGGGAGAGAGATTGGTCCTATGAATGTGCTGGACATGCTGCTTGTGCCTGTGCAGTATGAAATCCATAAAGCCACTGGCCCAGATCATGAGTCCCAAATACAAAACATCATAGGATAATAACAGTAAATTATGGAGTGATTGTGTGGCCCTGTTGCTAACAGATCCAGAACAGTATCCACAATCACTTTTCTTTCTCCTTGTTGTTATTGTTGTTTCACTTGCCAGACACATACATAGGAACAGAGACACTGACAAGCATGTTCAGGACCCAGGACAGGATGTTGAAAGGTCCAATGTATTTGAGAGCGTATCGCTTCAGCTCTGCCCACCTGGAGTCCCTGGGGTTGATAGTGATGGCCTGGAAGACACTCAAGAGGCAGATGCTGCCCATAGACAGACCCCTGCCCACTCTGTGAACATAGAAGACAAGTTTGCATGCAATAGCACTCAGGATATGTTTAAACACAAAAGGGGCCTTTGTCTGTGGACCTCCTTCAAAGAGTATGACCAAAGAGTTGGCTACAGTCAGGTGTCTGATAATCAGATCTGTAGACCTCACTGTGCATCTGGTGAAATAGAGGAAACTATAATGGTAAAGAAGGAAGTAATTCTCCAGGATAAGAAGCTAATTCCTATTGCCAAGTCACTGGAGCCATGTGTCATTTTCCAAAGACTGATAACCTTATTAGGAGTGAGAGGATCCTGTTGGAAACGTGAAGGCTGTTTCATTGTGGCAACTGAAATACACCACTGTCCACTTATTGTTTCCAATCATAAAATTGTTATTAAAATTGATTTTTCTTTCTCGGGGAAATTTTCCTATAAAAATAAAAACATATGTATCATCAGTATAAGAGGCTTATATTAGTATTCTAAAGAAATCTTTTACCAAAATCCTATGATTTTATTCTAAAGTCATCTCTTTGTAAAAGACAGAGTCAGAAGAGAAGACACCTTCATGGTTCCAGAGAACTCTGGATTTCAGGGGAATAAGCAAAATGAAGATTTTCCACTGATAATTCAGCCTCTACTCCACAAACTCGAGTGGAGAGGCAAGGGAGCAGGACTTCAGAAGACACCTTCATGGTTCCTGAGAACTAGTGATTTCAGGGGAATAAGCGAAATGAAGATTTTCCAGCATGTCGTGCAGTTTTCTAATTTTTTCTTTTTTTAAAAAAATTTTTTAAAGTTTTTCTTCTCTTTTTCTCTGTTTCTTGGTTGTTTTTTGTTGCTGTTGTTTCTCCCTCTCTCTGTTTTCTTTTCTGCATGCTCCTGGATGCTCAGATTGAACTTCAAGTGGGAGAAGAAACACACCATCCATCACATGACTAGAAATCACCACAGGGCCACAAGAAATATGGAAACCAAGAAAATCCCTCTCCTCCAAGGGAAAAGAATAACTTTTCTTCATCCACAGGCAATTCAATGGAAATCATGGAAATGTCTGATAAAGAATTTAGAATATTCCTAATGGCGAAGCTAACAGAAATGGAAGAGAAGAGAGACAATGAACTGCAGAAAAGAAAGGAGAAAGGAGCTGATGAGTTCCAGGAGGTGGGGAAATTCTTGCAAGATCTGAAAGAGGAATTACGCACTTTACAAAAGAATCAAGTGGAACTGTTCGAGATGAAGGCTCTAATACAGGAAGTCAAAATCTCCCTTGAAAGTATTGAAAGCAGACTAGATCATACAGAAAATAGAATCTCAGATGTAGGAGAGAAAATTGCTGGCCTAGAAGAATCCACCACAAAGACAGAGAAAATGGCCCCAAAATTTGAGAATAATATAGGAGAAGTACTAGATACCATCAAAGTTCCAAACATCAGGATAATTGGCATCCCAGAAGGCGAAGCATCTCATAAATGCATTGATAATCTATTCCATGAAATCCTGCAAGAAAACTTTCCAAATCTAGAGAGGCACTCAAATATCCAGTCCCAAGAAATACAAAGGACCCCGAATAGAATCAGTCCAAGAAGATCTTCTCCAAGACACATTATAGCCAGTCTGACCAAAACCACAGACAAAGACACGAGACTAAGATCGGCAAGAGAGAAACGGCAAGTTACCTACAAAGGATATCCCATCAAGCTAATAGTAGACCTCTCATCGGAAACGATGTGAGCGAGGAAAAAATGGAAAAATATATTCAAAGTGTTAAGGGAAAATCAATTTCAACCAAGAATACTGTACCCGGCAAGATTATCTTTCATATGGGAAGAAAAGACAAGAACCTGAAAGAATTTACCGGCACCAGATCAGATCTCCAGGAAGTTCTCAAGGGAGTGCTATGTGCAGAAAATTAAATGCAGACACACAGAGATGAGTTAAAAAAGCTAAGAAAATGGCCAACTTAACCGTAAGGACAAGTCTGGAGTTGAATATTATATCTCAGAATTCAACTGGAAGATCGAACCACAACAGAAGATAGATTAAGTACATGAGACTGAACTGGTGAAATAGCATTCTGTGACTTTCGACTAAAATATTGCTGTTTTTCATCTAGGATTTGTTGTCCGGTTTTAAGAGTTTTTGTCCTGTCTTGAGCTGTCAATAGGTTCATGTACCTACTATTTGAGCAGAATACTAACCCGTTTCCAGGCTTTAAGTTTTAAGCAAATTTTCTTTCGAATTCAAAACTGCTTTTTTGAAATTACCAGCTGAACTTGCTATTGAAAGTCATTAGATTATTTAAGAAATTGTGTGATCAATAAAATGTGGGAGGAAAAGGAATGGAAGACAACTGTAGACAGCAGAGATAGTGTGAGAAGTGGGTGGGAAAGGGCAGAGGGTCAGACATAGGGGTAAATATATATATGTAAAACTAGAAATGGAAAATTATTGATGATAACATGCATGATTAAGGCACTATAAAGTATTTTCTGGATGGGAAACCACATTTTATATGCTGTGATGATGCTTAGGGGATGAATGTAAATTAATTAATTGAAAAAAAGTTTCAGGGAACCAGCAGTTAGCGCAATGGCTATGTCACTGGACTCCCACGTAGGCAACAGTGGTTCGCGTCCCGGACCCGGTGGCTTAAAACTCACGCCGGGTGCATGTACGTACGCGCCCAAGATCCCGAGAGGAGAATGGAGAAGGGATTGCGGCATGACCATCCCCTGTGGGGGGTGATTTATCGCTTTCTGTCTCTATGTCTCTCTCTGTCTGTCTGGTGAGCGCACGCAAACCTCTCAAAGAAAAAAAAAGTTTCAGAAAATAAAAAATGAAAACTTTTTATTTTTAATTAAAAACAATGCATATTTGATGACTACAGTAAGGTATATATAGCCCCAGCTAGGAGTGACTTTATAGTATGTTCATTCTACTCACTGAGCGTTATGCCTAAAATCATACTTGTGTTCATGGATATGTATATATCAGCTGCCCTTGCTATTGGAAATATTTAGATTAATTTAATTAGAGAATCAATAAAATGGGGGAAAAAGGCATAGAAAGTAGCCATATACCAGAGACTGTTGGAGGAGAGTGGGACACGGCAGAGCATGAGAGATAAGGAATCAAGGATGGCCAAAAAATAGCAAAATATACAGGAAACAAGAAATGGAAAATTATTTGTTGATGATAACACCTATGTTGATGTGCTTGATAGAGCCAATATACAGTGTATTCTGGATCGAAAATCTCATTTTGTATATTGTAATGATGTATAGTGAATGAATGTAAATAAATAATTGTTTTTTTAAAAAGTCACGAAAAAACTGCATGTTTTAGCAAAGTGTGTCTAAATTTCAGATGTAGTAATGTTCTCCTAATACATTATCTATTTCTTTTTTTTTGGTATATATTTGCTTTTTGAAGAATGGTTGTAGTTTTAAAAAAGAATTGTGATAGTGACAATTTTTAATTTAAATCTAATTATTTTATAGGCAAATATTTTAATAGTAGAGACTCAAGTAAAACATAGATACTGTGATTTTAGTGTAATCCTTTTTTAAAAAAATTAATTTAATTTTGGGACCAGCAGTTAGCGTAATGGCTATGTCGCTGGACTCCCACGTAGTCGACCGCGGTTCGAGTCCCGGACCCGGCGACTTAAACTCACGCCGGGCGCGTGTGCGTGCGTGCCCAAGATCCCGAGAGGAGAATGGAGGAGAAGGGATTGCGGCGTGGCCATCCCCCCTGGGGGGTGATTTCCTGCTTTCTATCTCTCTGTCTCTCTCTGTCTGTCTGGCGAGCGCACGCGCCCTATAGCAAAAACCTCTCCAAAAAAAGAAAGAAAAAAAAATTAATTTAATTTTAATTTCTTTTATAAATTCAATCACATATGTCACTTAGCTTGTAAAGTGAATGTTCCAACATGAATACATCTCTCACTAGTCCAGTTGGGATTACTATATGTGTTATCATCAACAGATAATAACCCATTTCTTTGTCCCATATAAGTCTTGCCTCTCTATTTTTCTCCTTAAGGTCTTTCCTTAGATTCTCCTACTAAAAAAAAAGAAAAGAAAAGATTCTCCTCCTTCTCCCACCTTCTTCCTACACTGTGTGTGTGTGTGTGTGTGTGTGTGTATATAGATATTTGTTATTTATAACCATTTTTTATGTTTCTATATCCCCTAGTCTCAGTTTCAGCCTTAGAGTGTGGAGAGTTGGTATATATTAAGTGAATCCTAAAGAATAATAATTTTTTAAATGGAATTTATTAAATGCATTAACAATTACATGTAAAAATTAAAAGAGAATATTTAAAAATCTTAGGCAAGAAAGAACACAATGAAATAACTCTGTGCTAAGTAATGGGACATGAAATATGAGTAACAGATTAAATATTGCAAAGGAGAAATTAAATTATCATTAATTACAGAGAATATTAGTATTTATAAATTTAAAAATCACATAAAATTTTTCAATGTTAGAATTGTTAAATTTATAAAAGTCAAATATGAAAAAATGTGGAGGCTGGGAAAACTATTTGCCAAATAAATTCAAATAGTATTAAGATAATCATTGATCTTGGGAATGACATTAGAATTTTTTTGAAAGAAAAGGAAATAGCAAAAAATAATTCAGTTCTAAAAACTACTGAAGTCTATGACTTTCTTTCAATACATAAACTTAAGTTTATCAAGATACCTTTTCTTTATTCAGTCTTCTTTCCTGACTTCAAGAAGGAAAAAGCTCGCATCATAATCAACAGATAACAGATGTTTTCTGTCAACAGTTATTGTCTCTATTAAGTATTGATATATAATATGCCAAGAGTACGTTAAAAAAAAAAGCTCTGCTCACTATTTCCAAACAGTATAAGATAATTAGATCATCTACATCTCATACACTATCACAGGAACCAAAGTGCTAAAATACCTCTCCTATTACTGGAAATATTGTCCCTACTTGTAAAAAGCAGAAAATAGCTACTAGATTAATCTTCAGATTATCCTAAAGAATTGAAAGAAATACTGATTTAATGGCTTCCTACATCAAAAGAGTAGTAAGAATTGTGTTAAATAAAGTTAGAAGTTAGGGACTGGCCTATGTATGGCCTTGGTTCTATATGCCTTTTTCGCAAGTTCAGCCATGACTCAGTAATTATTTCCTTTTGTCTTTGATGCTTGCTCTGTATCTAGCTCTGAAAAATCCATTTTCCATGCAGAAACACTTAATCTGTCTCCTGATACACTTCCTCCCCATTCATACCCTGCCTAGGTACTAAAATAAACAATGCTCTCCTGACTTCCTGCTGCCAGAATGAAGGACTCAGGGTGATGATCAGCACAGACAGTGAGTGTTAGGAGGCAGCCAGGCCTGGGATGTGGGGCTGTGATACTGTGACCTCCCCTCCCCTCCCCTCAGGACTGCAATTACCATTTCACCTGTAGCAACAATGACAGTGCCTGCTTGGGAAGGGGGAGGTATTATGGAAAACTTTGTTCCAATCGCCAATTAGGAAGAACAATGACAACTTTTTAGTGAGCATCTCCAGACAAAGAGTGCTTGGGAGAAGCTCTTCTATTTCCAGATCCCTGGAGGCAGATGGGCTCACTGGAGGGAGCAGGAAATGCAGATGCCTGACATATGAGGGACTGGGAGTTACTCTGTGCTTCTTACTAGATTCCTGCTTCCCAGAGATGTGCTTTTGATGAAATTCTAATTTTCTGGTAATCCCCAGATGGCTGACCTAAACTTTCATTTAATTACACATATAGAAATGAGATCACACAGAGCTTGAGAAAGTCACACACTCACACAAAACTAAAGACGAATACAATTTTGCAATTCAATACAAATTAGAATACAAACATAGAGGATATATGCTTTTAGAATGTATATTTTACCAACAATTACCCCATAAAAATAGATATTCTAAATGAACTATATTCATAAAAGTAATAGAGACATTAATTGAAGAGTCTCTTTACACACAGAACAGCTCCAAATTTACTTAGTACAGAGAGAAATGCTACTAATGAACCAATGTCCTTTAAACTATTTAAGAGTTACAAAACAGGAAGTCTTCCCAATAGACTTTAGGAAGGGTATATATGAATGACGTGGAATGTTGCCTAAATTAAGCCATATGAAATATGACACAAAATTAGGTTACATGAATATAAAAGTAAGAAAATTAAAAAGTAAGAAAATTAAATATATTTAAAATATTGTCATGATCAATCACCCTTATGCTAGGAGTGCAAGTGTTATTCAGCACTAGGAAATCCCTATTAAGCACATTTACAGGAGTAATGAGAATGTTGTATGCTCATTTTCACAATTACAAAGACATTACTAGAATTCTATAGAAAGTTGCTTTTTTTAGACAGAGATTTTTGCTATAGGGTGTGTGTGCTCACTGGAGAGATGGAGAGACAGAGAGACAGAAAGCAAGAAATCACTCCCTAGGGGGGATGACAATGCTACAATCCCTTCTCCTCCATTCTCCTCTCAGGATCTTTGGAGAACCAAATTGCTATAGAAATACCTCTAAAATTAAAGAAAATTGCAAAGACATAGTAGACAGGACTGTAATCCAAAATATATCATTAACCCTTTTCATTCAACAATAAGATAACAACCTTATTAAAAAATATGCCAAGGACCTGCAGTAGTAAATTTATTCTGGGAGGCTCACCCTCATGGAAATGTTTCAGGTTCACATTCTGGAGACTTCCCTGCATGCAAATTCCTGGAGATACAGGGAGTTTGAAAAAGATAAGAGGCACTGATGTCATGTTGTTTATTGACTGAGTTCAGGCTGGGCACACAAAGCCCACAGCAATACTCACAGAGCTCTTCCTCCCTTTTGGAGTTTATAACAGCATGAAGAATGCTTACAGAGTGCTTCTTCCTTCTTAGAATTCATGGCATGTGGAGCTGAGCTGAGCCAAGCCAAAGCCACCAGGGCTAAGCTAGGTGAATCAGGGCGACGCTGAGCACTGAAGCAGGCATGACTCCATCTTGTAAGAGCGCCTCCAAGAGAAGTGGGGAATGAAGCAGGAGGACTCCATCTTGGAGAAGTGCCTCCATTATGAACTGTTAAATTCCTGTGACTGGAAACCTCCCCTCTCCCCTTTTGCTTTAGAGTAAATAGAATGATTAACATTCCTAGTGTCCTTAAAACCCCACTTCTCCTAATCACCTTAAAGATGATTAACCTGCTTACCTGCTTTTGCTTGCTTCTGTAATGTGCTTTTGCTTTTAGGTTGTAAAGCCCTACCCCCTACACTTTCAAACCCACTACTCTTTGTCCTTGTAAATCTTCAAGTCATCCCAGACAGGATTGTGCACTTTTGGCTATATAAGCTCCTTTCTCTTTTCACTGGGGCCTTCAGGGTTTTGAGAGACATGAGTCCTCCCCTCCCCGTATGCTGCAGGCTTAATCAAGAAACTCCAATAAATCTGGCTATGTCTGGATGTCCTCTTATTTCTCGCTGAGTAGACTATAACAGCAAGGCTAGCTAGCTAGCTGGTCAGGTGCTCCCTCTCTCATAAAGGAGCTGCAAACAATATTGGCTCATTGCCGAAACAAGACTGTAGTACGTGCATATGAACATTACACGGAATTGCATAAAATAGCAAAGTCATAATTACATAACAAGTGTGCAAGTGCACTACAAGTAATAGTGTATGAATAATTTTAAATTATGCCTTTTTGCTCTGTAGAGATAAAATTTAACCTTTGCTTTTGCCGGACGCCCTTGTGATAAACTGCCCTTGTGATAAACTGCCCCGACAGACTTAATTATGCAAACCTCCAGAAACGGAGCAAATGGAATGTGGACAAGGAACTAGAAAGACAACCCATGCACGTGTGTCACAAGACTGCCACTCTTCCCCCTAGAAATGAACTACCCGTTAAACTTCCGCATACCTTCTCTGCTTATAAAAAGACCTATAACCCTAAAAACGGGGTCCTCGCTCAGGCCTGCTGCGTCAGGTGTTTGCTTGGACCCCAGCTGGCTGGAAAAATAAAACCTCTTGCATTTTGCATCAAGAACCGACTCTTGTGGTTGATTGGGGGTCACATATCCTCTGGACAGAAAGCGCGCCAAGCCAGGCGGCCGGCGCCCTAACATTTTGGGGGCTCGTCCGGGATGTCGTGGCTACCCATCATCTACAAGTGGCTACCCATCATCTACAACGTCGGCCTTGGAGGTAAGCCTAAAAAAAAAAACCCTGTTTGTTTGTCGACTTTCTTGTTTGTTTTGGTGTGGTACCCAATAGTCTGTTTCAGGTTCCGCAGCCGTTCGGCCTATTGTAAAATAGCCGAACTGTGGTTGGTAGACGTGCCCGGAGAATCACAGGCTGCAGCCCTGGGGGACGCCCTAAGGGCGGAGGAGGATTAGGGACGCCTGATCATCTCCTACGGTAAGGGTGCAGGTTGGGCACATATTTTGGCCTGCGCCCGTCTGAATCTGTCCTAAGATTGTGGAAAACAAAAATCGGTAGTTACTTTCTGTTTGTCTTGTCCTGTTCTTTGTTCTGTTGTCTGTACTCTTAACCTAACCGTTGACGGTGGGGCAGACTGTGGTGGCTCCTTTAAATTTGACTCTCAGACACTGGACTGAAGTGAAGGGAAGAGGTCGCGACCTGTCTGTAGAAATTAAAAAGGGACTCTGGCAGACGTTTTGTGCCTCTGAGTGGCCCACCTTTGGTGTCGGGTGGCCACCCGAAGGCACGTTTGACCTTAACGCTATCCTTTCCGTCAAAGACATTGTCTTTCAGAAGGGGCCAGGAAGTCATCCAGACCAGCAACTGTACATCATCATTTGGCAAGATCTGATCCAAAACCCACCTTCGTGGGTTCAACCATGGTTGCCCAGGCCCCGTCCAAACCCCCCTCAGGTCCTGGTGGCCCAGTCCCCCAACCCTCCAGAAGGTACAGACCTTACCAAACGTCCTAAGCGAATCTATCCAGAGACCCAAGACCTCCTTCTCCTAGACATCCCTCCCCCCCCCCCCCCCCGTCCCTTCTGCTAAATGAAGAAAGGCACAGAGACCCCGGAGTGCCACCTAACGTTAGACTTGGTCCTTCTGCCCCCTCTGAGGGTGCCCTTCTAGGGCCTGCTCAGGGCACTAGGAGTCAACGTCGCGTTCTCCCGTCTCCTGATACCACTGTGGCACTGCCCTTACGGGCCTATGGGCCCTCCACCTCCGCCTACTGACGAGGGGCTACCTCCCATACAGCCTCTCCAATATTGGCCCTTTTCTTCCTCTGACCTTTACAACTGGAAAACTAACCACCCCCCTTTCTCCGAGGACCACCAGCGCCTAACCAGCCTGGTAGAGTCCGTAATGTTCTCTCATCATCCAACATGGGACGATTGCCAGCAGCTCCTGCAGACTCTCTTCACCACCGAAGAGAGAGAGAGGGTCTTACTCGAAGCAAGAAAAAATATCCCGGGGGCTGACGGACGTCCCACTCAGCTTCCTAACCTTATCGAGGCTGCTTTCCCTCTCTCTCGACCCAACTGGGACTACAATACGGCAGAAGGTAGGAAGCGACTGACAGTCTATCGCCAGGCTCTAGTGGCTGGCCTCCGTGGGGCTGCCAGGCGCCCCACTAATTTGGCTAAGGTAAGAGAGGTTATGCAGGGGGCTACAGAACCCCCGTCAGTGTTTCTTGAGCATCTCATGGAGGCATTCAGGCGGTTTACCCCCTTTTTTTTTTTTTTTTTTCTTTTTTTTATTTTGGAGAGGTTTTTTTGCTATGGGGCGCGTGCGCTCGCCAGACAGACAGAGAGAGACAGAGAGATAAAAAGCAGGAAATCACCCCCCAGGGGGGATGGCCACGCCGCAATCCCTTCTCCTCCATTCTCCTCTCGGGATCTTGGGCACGCACGCACACGCGCCCGGCGTGAGTTTAAGCCGCCGGGTCCGGGACTCAAACCGCGGTCGACTACGTGGGAGTCCAGCGACATAGCCATTACGCTAACTGCTGGTCCCCCCCTTTTGACCCTTCTGAGGGACAGAGAGCCTCTGTAGCTATGGCCTTCATTGGACAATCAGCATTAGATATTAAGAAAAAAACTCCAGAGACTCGATGGGTTGCAGGATCTCTCTTTACAGGACTTAGTTTAAAAAAGCAGAAAAAGTATATTATAAAAGAAAAACAGAAGAAGAAAGAGAACAGAGGAGGGAAAAAGAAAGGGAGGAAAGAGAGAGTACAAAGGAAAAAAAGACAAGAAAAAAACCTAGCTCGGATCCTGGCCACTGTAGTGTGGGAAAGGGGACAAGAACGGGGCCCCAACAAGGGACCAAAGCCTGGTCGTATCCCACTAGACAAAGACCAGTGTGCTTATTGTAAAGGAAAAGGACATTGGGCAAAAGACTGTCCTAAAAGGGCCAAGAAAAACAAAGTGCAGCCGCCCCCTCCGGCCGAAGTACTTGCCCTGCACGAGGACTCAGACTAGGGGGGACGGGGCTCGGAGCCCCTCCCCGAGCCTAGGGTAACTCTAAAAGTGGAGGGGAAGCCAATTAATTTTTTAGTCGACACTGGGGCCCAACACTCAGTGTTACTGGCACCGTCGGGGCCACTTTCCAAGAAAAAATCTTGGGTCATAGAGGCAACCGGGCACCAGCAGTATCCATGGACCACCAATAGAACAGTTGACCTCGGAAGAGGCCTAGCGACCCACTCCTTCTTGGTCATTCCTAAATGTCTGGCACCCCTCCTTGGGAGAGACTTACTTACCAAAATGGGGGCACAAATTAATTTTACCCCACGGGGTCCAAAGGTTACTCCGGATGGGCAGACATTAGTCCTAGCTGTACACCTACAAGATAAACACCGGCTTTTCGAAAGTCAAGATAGTAACACTGGCCCCCTTCATGCTTGGCTGCAAAAATATCCTAAAGCCTGAGCCGAGACAGCTGGAATGGGGTTAGCCACCAACAGGGCCCCAATACTAATAGAACTAAAAGCTACAGCTACCCCTGTGGCACTACGCCAATACCCTATGACCAAAGAAGCCCGAGAAGGTATCAGGCCTCACATACAACGCCTCCTACACCTGGGTATTCTTAAAAAATGCCAGTCACCTTGGAATACCCCCTCGCTGCCCGTAAAAAAAACCTGGCTCAAGTGACTATAGCCCTGTGCAAGACTTGCGGGAGGTCAATAAGCGGGTACAGAACATCCATCCCACGGTACCTAATCCATATAACCTGCTAAGTTCTCTACCTCCAGAACAGGACTGGTATACTGTCTTAGACTTAAAGGATGATTTCTTCTGCCTGCAACTGCACCCCTCCAGCCAGAATATATTTGCCTTTGAATGGAGGGACCCAGAACACTGGGATCACGGGACAATTAAGTCAAACCCGGCTTTCTCAGGGTTTCCGACACTTGCCTACTATTTTTGATAAAGCCCTCCATCAGGACCTCGCACACTTCTGCGCCAGCCACCCTGAGGTAACCCTCCTACAGTATGTAGACGACTTGTTGCTAGCAAGAGCAACTGAAGAAACCTGTCGGCAGGGCACTGGACTGCTGCTAGAAGAACTGGCCCACCTGGGGTATCGTGCCTCTGCTAAAAAGGCCCAAATCTGTCAACAAGAGGTAACATACTTGGGCTATACTTTAAGGGGTGGAAAGAGGTGGCTCACCGAAGCCAGAAAACGGACTGTAACCCAGATCCCCGTTCCTCACATGCCCCGGGAAGTGCGAGAATTCTTGGGGATGGCGGGATTCTGCCGCCTGTGGATACCGGGGTTCGCTGCTATAGCTGCTCCTCTTTACCCACTGACTAAAGAGGGAACCCCCTTCGAGTGGGGCGTTGACCAGCAATGGGCTTTTAATGATATAAAAAAAGCCTTACTATCAGCCCCGGCTTTGACCCAGCCTGATGGTGACAAAACCTTTCACTCTATATGTAGATGAAAAAAAAAAAGGGGGTGGCCCGAGGGGTACTCACGCAACCCTTAGGGCCTTGGAAAAGATCAGTGGCCTATCTCTCAAAAAAAAACTGGACCCAGTGGCTGGGGGATGGCCGGCTTGCCTGAGATTGATAGCGGCTGTGGTGACACTGGTAAAAGATTCTGACAAATTGACTATGGGACAAAAATTACTAGCCATTGCCCCCACGCTTTAGAGAGCATCATCCGGCAGCCCCCCGACCGATGGCTGTCCAATGCTCGTATGACTCATTACCAGAGTCTCTTATTAGACAAGGACAGGGTCCAGTTTGGACCCCCGGTCACTCTCAACCCTGCCACACTGCTGCCAGAGACCTCCGTCAAGGGGGCTGTCTTCCATACCTGCCAAGAAGTCCGGGCAGAAGAAACCGGAACCCGATGGGATCTCCAAGATCAGCCGCTACCAAATGCCCAGCTGACCTGGTTCACTGACAGAAGCAGCTACATCATAGAAGGTAAAAGGGTGGCAGGGACGGCTGTAGTAGACGGGACCAGACGGTCTGGGTGAGTAGCTTGTCCGAGGCAACCTCAGCCCAAATAACTGAGCTCATAGCCTTGACTCACGCCCTGCGTCTGGCAGAAGGAAAGGTCATAAATATTTACACTGATAGCCCATATGCCTTCGCTACCGCCCACGTCCATGGGGCTATCTATAGACAATGAGGCTTACTGACCTCAGCTGGTAAAGATATCAAACATAACAGATCTTGGAATTGCTGGAGGCTATACACCTCCCTAAGAAGGTCGCTATTATCCACTGCCCCGGGCATCAAAAGGCAAAATCCCGGGTAGCAGAGGGAAACCGGCGAGCAGATCGGGCGGCTAAGCGGGCGGCCAGGGGCTTGATATACTACCACCACATGAGACGATCGACTCAGGTCCCTCGGATGAGACTCTTTCATATTCCGAACAAGACCTACTGGAAATAAATAAAATGGGACCTCACTCGGTGACCCCAGAGGGGGTATGTAAGACTGTCGAGGGAAAGACTATCCTCCCTCAAGAACAAGCAATTGTTCTATCTATCAGCTTCATAAGTTGACACACCTAGGCTCAAAACATCTAGTTACCTCAGTCCGGCAGTCCTCGTTCCATGTCATAAACCTGCGCAGACTCGCCGAAACAATAGTTAACCAATGCAGACCCTGCCAATTAGTTAACGCCTACCCAGACAAGATACCACAAGGAAAGCGGCTTCATGGACATCGTCCGGGAAGTTACTGGGAAGTAGACTTCACTGAAATAAAACCAGGCAAATATGGCTACAAGTATCTGCTAGTGCTGGTTGACACATTCTCAGGGTGGGTCGAAGCCTTCCCCACTAAAAAAGAGACTGCTCAGACAGTTGCAAAGATAGTCCTAGAAAAAATCTTCCTGAGATTCGGGGTGCCACTGGTTATTGGGTCCGACAACGGCCCCGCTTTTGTTGCCCAGATTAGTCAGGGACTGGCCAGGGTCCTGGGGTCTGACTGGAAATTGCATTGTGCTTATAGGCCCCAAAGCTCAGGACAGGTTGAGAGAATGAATAGAACCCTAAAAGAGGCCATGACAAAATTGGCTTTAGAGACTGGCATAAAAGATTGGACAGTCCTCCATCCCTTCGCCCTGTTCCGCGTGCGAAATACACCCGGCCCCCTCGCCTTAACCCCTTTCGAAATTCTATATGAGGCACCGCTGCCTTTGACTAATGTGTGCCTCTCTTGTTCCCGCTCTCAAGCTTCTCAATCTCTTTATGCTAGACTAAAAGCCCTTAAATTTGTCCAAAAAGAAACTTGGGCCCAACTTGCAGAGGCCTACAAGCCAGGAGACTCCCAGGTGCCTCACCAGTTCCAGGTTGGAGATTCAGTGTTCATCCAACGACACAGAGTGGCCACCCTCGAACCTCGGTAAAAGGGACCGTACCTGGTACTGCTGACCACTCCAACGGCTATAAAGGTTAATGGCATCGCTTCTTGGATCCACACCTCCCATGCCAAACCAGCGCCTCTGCCAGACCCCACTTAGAAGGTGGAAAAACTGGATCACCCACTCAAGTTCCGCATTCGCCGCGGCAGTCTTGCTCCTCCTGATGCCTCTGTCTGCGATAAGTAGTGCCAACCCCCATAAGCCCCTGTCCCTTTCTTGGGTAATCTCCTGTGTGGGCGATAACCACGTTGTTAACATGACCACCCGCACGGCCCCATTGGGGACTTGGTTTCCCACCCTAGAATTTGATCTCTGTGACCTCGTGGGTGACTTGTGGACTAAGTCCATCCAGGATCCCTTCAGGCTGCAGTATGGATGTGCCGGTCTGGGCACTAAATCAGGCACCTACGATCATTACTTTTATGTCTGCCCTGGTAGCAACTCTTAACAAATGTGGGGGCCCCGCACATTTCTTCTGTTATGATTGGGACTGTGTGTCCACCAGCTACATTTCTTGGACTCCGCCACACCCAGACCCTCTGATAACTGTTACTAGAAGGCCCTGGTGAGGACCTAACACCTGGGACGCTTGCAAAGGTCTCTAGTTTGCTCGGTCCCCTAATTATACTCCTCATCTTAACCTTCGGACCCTGCATTTTAAACCGCCTAGTCACTTTCGTCCGTGAGCGAGTAAGCGCAGTTCAAGTACTCATGCTCTGACAACATCAGACCCTCCAACAGTCAGAAAATTATTCCGATGCTCTTGTGGGTCCATAAGTTTTATGATTAAAACTTCTCCCAAAAAACGCAAAATGGGGGAATGTAAGAATAACTTTAAATTATGTCTTTCTGCTCTGTAGAGATAAAATTTAACCTTTGCTTTTGCCGGACGCCCTTGTGATAAACTGCCCCTGTGATAAACTGCCCCGACAGACTTAATTATGCAAACCTCCAGGAATGGAGCAAATGGAATGTGGACATGGAACTAGAAAGACAACCCATGCACGTGTGTCACAAGACTGCCACTCTTCCCCCTAGAAATGAACTACCCGTTAAACTTCCGCATACCTTCTCCTGCTTATAAAAAGACCTATAACCCTAAAAACAGGGTCCTCGCTCAGGCCTGCTGCGTCAGGTGTTTGCTTGGACCCCAGCCGGCTGGAAAAATGAAACCTCTTGCATTTTGCATCAAGAACCGACTCTTGTGGTTGATTGGGGTCACATATCCTCTGGACAGAAAGCGCGCCGAGCCAGGCGGCTGGCGCCCTAACATTATCACGGACCACCACCACCAGCTCTTGCACAGGGTCACGTCCCCATGGTGCTAGGGCAGGCTGAGTAGAAAGTGCAGCTGTGGGATGCATGGGTCAGGGCTCTTGGGCAGACTCTCCTCCAGGGGCATGGTGGAGGACCATGGCTCAGGGAAGATAGCTCCTAGGCTCGGATCAGCTGCAGCAGTGGAAGGCCTTTTTCCTTTTACTTTCTCTCTCTCTCTCTCTCTTTCCTTCTTTCTTCTTTTTCCTTCTTTCCTTTTTTCTTCCTTCTTTCCTTTCTTCTTTCTTTCTGTTCTTCCTTTCTTCTTTCTTTTTCTTTTTTCTCTTTCTCTTTGTTTCTCTTTCTTGTTTCTTTTTTTCACTCTCTTTCTGTCTTTGTTTTCTTTCTTTATTTTTTTTGGAGAGGTTTTTGTTACACAGAACGTGCATTCGCCAGAAAGACAGAGAGACAGAGAGATAGAAAGTGAGAAATTACCCCCGAGGGGGGATGACCGTGCCACAATCCCTTCTCCTCCATTCTCCTCTCATGATCTTGGGCACACACGCACACGTGCCTGATGTGTGTTTAAGTCACTGGGTCTAGGACTCGAACCGCGGTCGGCTACATGGGAGTTCAGCCACATAGCCATTGAGTGACAATTTAACATATAAGTTTTTAGAATAGTGTGAAGAAATAGTTTTAAATATTAAAAACGTATAAGTTTTTAGAATAGTGTGAAGAAATAGTTTTAAATATTAAAACTGCTGGTCCCTTTTTTAAATTTTTTCCTCCCTTTTCCTTGTTCTAAAAGATATATTTGCTATAAAGTATGTGTACTTGTGTGCTTGCCAGAAACTCAGAAAGAGACAGAGAGAGAGAAAGTGAGAAACCATATCCCAGGGGAGTTGCCATGCTGCAATCCCTTCTCCTCAGTTTTCCTTTCAGGATTTTGGGCAGGCACATATGCACACCCACCTGGCATAGCTTTTAAGCCAAGTCCCTTGTCAGGACTTAAATCAAGGTCAGCCATGAGGGAGTTCAGCGCCTTAACCACTACACAACATGCTGCCCCTTCCCCCATTCTATTACCACCACTATAAGGATCTCTCCAGCTCTGGTTTCACAGACTTACCACCAGGAGAAGACAAAACATCTTTGGTTATGTTGCTGGCCTCCCACATAGTTGACTGTGGTTTGAGTCCCAGACCCGGTTGCTTAAACATGCTGGGTGCATGTGTGTGTGTGCCCAAAATCCTGAGAGGAGAATGGAGGAGAAGGGGTTGTGGCATGGCCATCCCCCCTGAGAAGTGATTTCTCAGTTTATGTTTCTTTGCCTCTCTTTGTGTCTCTGGTGAGCACCCACACCCTATAGTCAAAATCTCTCTCTCCAAAGTGACCTCTAAGAGTTCTCCTGGAGACCCATGACTTTCCTGCTGGTCTTCAGTTTTTGTTTGTGATGTCACTAGTCCTTTTCCTCCTTCCAGCTCTTGATTAGCACCAGGTCACTGGGACAGAAATGTTGAACAGGAATTCAAGAGGTGAGATCTGAGCAAGAAGCCCTGTTAACTTTGGCTCATTGATGAGGTTGCCTGGTTGCTATGGTACCAGCTTCCTTCCCCAGTGTTGCGTTGCTTCCAATGTCTTTGGAATAACAATCCTAGGCCCATCTGCACTCTCATGAAAAGCTGGGGCATCCAGAGAACAGGGCCTCCCAAGTTGGGTGGAACGTGTCTTTCCCCCATGGGGCCCCTGTTCTGCAGTCACAGAGGTCCCAAATGTACCCCCATACTGTGAGAAACATGTTCGTCCACTGAATGGCAAAGAGTGGAAAGAGACATGAGGTACTGGCAAGAGCGACTTTAATGGGGGTCTTGCAAAATCAGGTGTCTGATGGTCAGACACCAGCGCCTTCTCTTTAATATTTAAAACTATTTCTTCACACTATTCTAAAAACTTATATGTTAAATTGTCACTCAGGCTAATGGACTTGGGATCTTGATGAGTAAATAAGTGTACCAGGGCACTTACGGCAAAACCTACACATTTCCTGAAGTGATGGGTGAGAGCACATTATGGCAAGGCTAAAGGGTTTCTCCATGAACATTGGTCTCCATTGCTGGGATGTCCCTGGGTTTATCCAGCTGAATCTTCTTGCTGATTGAATTCAAGTGGTTCTGGCTCTAGTTACTATTTTACCAGTATCCAATTTCAGAATCTGGCACTGAGGGACCAGCAGTTGGTGTAATGACTGTTTCGCTGGACTCTCATGTAGTCCACCGCAGTTTGAGTCCTGGACCCAGTGGCTTAAATTCATGCGTGTGCATGCGTGCCCAAGATCCCGAGAGGAGAATGGAGGAGAAGAGATTGCAGCGTGGCCATGCCCCCTGGGGGGGCGTGGCAATACCCCCTGGGGGGGTATTTCTCGCTTTCTGGCTCTCTCTGTCTTTCTTGCAAGTGCACGTGCCCTATAGCAAAAAGCTCTCGGGAACCAGCAGTTAGCGTAATGGCTATGTCGCTGGACTCCCACGTAGTCGACCGCGGTTCGCGTCTCGGACCCGGTGGCTTACAACTCACGCCGGGCGCGTGTGCGTGCGTGCCCAAGATCCCGAGAGGAGAATGGAGGAGAAGGGATTGCGGCGTGACCATCCCCCCTGGGGGGTGATTTCTCGCTTTCTGTCTCTATGTCTCTCTCTGTCTGTCTGGCGAGCGCACGCGCATTATAGCGAAAAACCTCTCAGAAAAAAAAAAAAAAAAAAAAAAAAAAAAAAAGCTCTCAAAAAAAAAAAAAAAAAAAAAAGAAACCGGCATTGAAACTAATGCTTCCTTTGGGACACATGTGTCAAAGTGTCCAAAGTACAGGTTACATATACACTAAATATCAAAGCTTGCAGGTGTGCTGCAGAATGAATGTAGTAGAGAAACACCCCCTCTGAGTAAAAAGATTGAAAGAGACACTTCAGTCTCTGAACAGTGAAGTAAGGAGTTCATGTGTTTTTTTGTACTGAAATTTGGGGGACACCAATGCTCTCCATGCAGTCCTTACTGTGAAGACCCTTACACCTCACACTATGGTAAAATGGCTCATTGTCTGCCAGAAGCTGTGCTCCAGCCAGGGTGGGTACACAGGAAGGCGACACGGGTGAACAAAATCAGACCAAGACCTCAATGCTCCTTAGCATGTTCTCAGCCAGCTACAGCCAGAGAAAGCTCAGGACTGCAGCCCTGATGGCCAGGAGTCATGCGTATTTATTATAGAAGGAGTTTTACAGAAGTAGGATGGGTGAGAGGAAGTAAGTTAAAGATTTTACTCCAAAAGGTAAAGCATTCAAAGTATAGGAACAATAATCATAAAACATGACATCTGTTTTGTTTAGATATAAACAGTCATAATTCTTAGAATGAGGAAGTCCATTTTACGGGTGCATTCTCTTCTTAGATCTTGATTACAAGGGAGAGTCTTTGGATGAGAGGGCTCCCAGGAATCTTAATAACCTCAGTCCCAGACCAGCTTGATAACTTCAGTCCCAGATCGACTTGAGAACTTGAGCCCCAGGTCAGCTTGAGAACTTCAGCCTCAGGCTAGGGTGGCAGTAAATTGCTAGTTACAAGGGCCTAGAAATAAATCCTGTCTTGTTAAGTAAAGACAAGGTTAATATATACTAAGGTGGAATACTTATGTTATCTCTGGGGTAATCCACAGCTAAGAGGGTGAGTCTAATGTCTACATGGGAAAGGAATGTGGTCTTGTGAGCAGCTTAATGACTGACCTAAAGGTTACTGTTTACTTGGTACCCTCTACATGGTGTTCTATACAATGGCTGTGGCTTGGGTGACGGGGCCATGCAGGCAACACAAGCTGGTAAGGATGCTGCCTCCCATTCTAAGGCAAGGCCTGGACTGGGAAGAAACTGAGGCAAGGCCCAGTTTACGAGCTCTCCCTTGTGTCCTTGAACTGGCCGGTATTCAATTTCTCTGCCATGAGTTTTACTGTTATTACGGTACCCTGTAAGGGTAAAACATCACCCCCAACCATTACAATAAAGCCAATTAGTGACCTTGTAAGAATGTGGTTCCCTAAGACTGACAGGAGGACCAGGAAGCTTAAGACTCCCCTACCTGTCTGTTTTTAAGCGAAAATTAACATATAGATTAAGTTAGTATAAATCAAATTAGCATTAGAAGCATATGTAGACTAAGTTAGTTTAAGGCTAGTTTTTGTAAATACCCCTTGTTAAAGCTATAGGCCAAAGTTAACTCATGCTAGGCAAAAGTCAGCACATTCACCACCTAACAGAGACTCAGAGATAAAACAAAAGAACTCACTAATTGACAGACTCAGCAAATAAAATGCAGAAACCCGCAGGTTTATTAAAGGAAAAAGCCTGGCTGGGACAACAGGATGAACAAACCTGAGGGCTCCAGAGAAAGATTAACCACCTTAGCTGGGAGCTCTTATCTAAAGCAACAGGTAGCTTTCAACTACAAAGAGTTTCTCATC
The DNA here is from genome assembly GCA_026018925.1 of Tupaia tana. NCBI lineage: Eukaryota > Metazoa > Chordata > Mammalia > Scandentia > Tupaiidae > Tupaia > Tupaia tana. Next base: position 1,896,814 of record JAKSZU010000021.1, read on the forward strand.
TATGTGCTATTGACTATGAAAAACTGCTAATAAAACATCCTGTGTTGTCTCCTGAGCTACAAGATCATCTTCCTTTCCCATATAAGATTATAGACTCACCTTCTATTGTTGTAATGTATGAATAGTCCATATATTAACTGTGTCTTTACTTAACAAGACAAGATTTCTATCTAGGTCTGTGCTACCAGCAATGTTGCTGCCCTGGCCTGGGACTGAGATTACCAAGCTTCCTGCAAGCCCCCTCTTCAAAAGACCCTGTCCGGTAATCAAGACTGAAGAAGAAAATGCACCAGACAAATAGACTCCTTCGTCCTGAGAACTGTGTTTGGCTTCACCTGTTCAAACAAGACAGACATCGTTTTAGGATCATTGTTCCTGTGCTTTGAATTCTCTGTTTCATAGAGTAAATCTTTTATTTCCCCCTCACCCCTCCTACTCCTATAAGATCCCTCAATAAATACGTGTGTTTGGTAGCCACTGGCGCAGCAGCCTGGAGCTGGCTCTGGCTGTGGCCGGCTGAGAACATGCAAAAGGACAATGAGGTCTCAGTCTAATTTTTGTTCCTGTTCACCTGCACCGCCTCCGTCGAGTCAACCCACCCCCGCTGAGGCTAGACCTGGCACTTGGGTAACGGCAATCTTCCCTTGTCCTGAGATTAAAGGTAGCTCATGGTCTTTGGGGTAAGAGCACCTCCTGGATGAGTCCCTGAGCCCCTCCCAGCTACTGAGATCATTTCACCAATTAGTAACTTTTAAGTAAACCTTTCTAATGCTTATCTATGTAATCCCCAGTAGGAGAAGTGAATGTAGCATTCTTTATTGACATTTTCCAGGAGGGTGGGGTGAATCTAATGGGAGTAATTCCTGTTTGCAGCCGCCACCTTAGTGGATCCGCATTCCTTCAGGATTATTGTAAAAGTTATAGTAAGGTAGGGGGGTGCCTTTATAGGATACCGGGCTGCGGCAATAAGGCCCATGGCAGAGAAATTGAGTGCAGGCCAGTACAGTGACACAATGGAGGATCAGAACTGGTAAAACTGTTGACCTTGCAAAGAGTTCTCAGCTGTGTCCTTGCTCTTAGGCATGAGGGGAAATTCTTTCATACTCAGCTTGTGTTAACTGCATGGTCCCAGCAATTGTCCTTGAAGATATATGGAAATCCACTCTTCTTCCTTGCCTCCCAGAATAAGGAAATGCCAAATACTCTAGATTCACAGGGATTTTTATGCAAAAAACTCAAAGGAAACAAACGAAAGGAACTTCCAAGAGAACAGAGGCATTCTGTCAATGGAAGGTAGTCCCAGGGAATTTTACCATTTAACTATAAACACCTAAACTGTGGAACTGTAAGAATAAATTTAAATTATGCCTTTCTGCTCTGTAGAGATAAAATTTAACCTTTGCTTTTGCCGGACGCCCTTGTGATAAACTGCCCTTCTGATAAACTGCCCCGACAGACTTAATTATGCAAACCTCCAGAAATGGAGCAAATGGAATGTGGACAAGGAACTAGAAAGACAACCCATGCACGTGTGTCACAAGACTGCCACTCTTCCCCCTAGAAATGAACTACCCGTTAAATTTCCGCATACCTTCTCCTGCTTATACCTATAACCTGGGACCAGCAGTTAGCGTAATGGCTATGTCGCTGGAAAACCGTGGTTCGAATCCCGGACCCGGCGGCTTAAACTACGCCGGGCGCGTGTGCGTGCGTGCCCAAGATCCCGAGAGGAGAATGGAGGAAAGGGATTGCGGCGTGGCCATCCCCCCTGGGGGGTGATTTCCTGCTTTCTATCTCTCTGTCTCTCTCTGTCTGTCTGGCGAGCGCACGCGCCCTATAGCTCTCCAAAAAAAAAAAAAGCATATAACCCTAGAGGTGCTTGCTGCATCAGGTGTTTGCTTGGACCCCAGCCGGCTGGAAAAATAAAACCTCTTGCATTTTGCATCAAGAACCGACTCTTGTGGTTGATTGGGGGTCGCGTATCCTCTGGACAGAAAGCGCGCTGAGCCAGGTGGCCGGCGCCCTTACAGAACTTTCACTTTTTTTAATTAACAAAAATTTATTTATTAACCCTAGTACCAATTTTTGAAGTTTGAATTCATATCCTAACTAAAATGGAAACCAAAATAAACCTTCAGCCTAACTTCAGTTATGTTCGCAGGTGTTCTCTGTAGAATGTCTTTTGGACTAACTGCCACTGCACTGGGTAATATCCTGTGAGATCTTTCCTTCTCTGAGTTTCCTGTATTTGTAGTGCTTAGTATTTCACGTAAAGACTTGCATGACACTCAGTTCTCATCCTCATAAGACATTCTCCTTCCTGATATAAATTCTATATGTCATACTATGAAAATTTATCATGATAACTGAGAAATTACAACCCTCAGCATGGAGTGGTGGACATAGCATAATACGTTTTCTAATGACTGACTTAAAAATATTTGCAGGAATTTGGTCTCACATCCTCTTTTCAATGTTATCACACACCACTATCATTTGGGGCTAATAATTTTTCGGAAATAGATCCATACTCCTATCTACTATTGTATAAACCAATGTTATTTCTGGACACTAAACCTTTTCTAAACAAAGTAATTCAGCCCCAACTCTTTCTAATCTAAACTGCTTCTTCTGACTGAACACTTTTATTTTATTCTGTCATTTAAAATTTTTTTATCACTTTACTTTTTACATTCAATTACTGCATATTATTACAATACACCAATGAATTTTTTCATTCTGAACACACTATATATAAGTTCAGTCAAAGATATTACTGTACATACTCTCATCAACAGATAATTTTCTATTTTTGTGTTCCTTAAATATTCTGCTCCTTTTTCCCCCTTGATTTTCTTCCGCTCACCCTCCCCATTTCCCACACTGTCTCTAGTATCCACAGTTTCTCTCCATGCCTTTATACTTTCTAATCTTTGTTTCCGCCATACATTGCAGACATTCATTATATATTACGTGTGAACATATACTGTCCATATTTTATAGTCTGGCTTTCTTTGCTTAGCAGTAAATCTTCCATATTTTTCCACTTTTAATCACATGCTAAGGTCCCTTTTCTTTTTCATTTTTATGGTTGACTACTATTCCGTAGTGTATATGTACCGCACATTTTCAATCCATTCATTTGCTTGTGTACATTCAGGTTGGTTCCTTGTCTTAGCAATTATGAAAAATGCTGCCTATGCCCTGGGCGAACAGGTGGCACAATGGTTCAGGTGCTGAACTCCCGTGGGGTCCACTGTGGTTTGAGTCCTAGACCCAGTAGCTTGAAAATATGGTGGGTGCATGTGCATGCATGGCCAAAATCCCGAGAGAATATGGAGAAGAAATTGCAGAATGGTCACCCCTCTTGGTGGTTGATTACTCACTTTTCCCTCTTTCTGTCTCTCTCAAGTGAATGCACATCCCAAGGCAAAAGCAAAAACAAACAAAATAATCTGCCCTTTCCAAAACCTCCATTATACAAAAAATTAAGAAGAGATTCAAAGGTTTTTCAATGCATTTGTCACAGGTGTGCTCTCTGTCATTAGCACCTTCATCCAAAGAAATTTTATAGAGCCTTTTATCCAAAACCAAAAGTTTTTGCCTGTGTGACTCTAGGGGTCTGGTTTCCAAGATAACCCAAACCTATTCTCTGCTGTGCATTAGACACATCTATGGTATCAGATACTATTTTTTTTTTTTTTGGAGAGGTTTTCACTATAGGGCACGTGCGCTCGCCAGACAGAAAGAGAGAGACACAGAGACAGAAAGCGAGAAATCACCCCCCAGGGGGGACGGTCACGCCGCAATCCCTTCTCCTCCATTCTCCTCTTGGGATCTTGGGCACGCACGCACACACGCCCGGCGTGAGTTTTAAGCCACCGGGTCCAGGACGTGAACCGCAGTCGACTACGTGGGAGTCCAGTGACATAGCCATTACGCTAACTGCTGGTTCCCTCAGATACTATTTTTGAATCCATGGTCAAGTTAGAGGCTTCAAATGTTTAAAATTATTATAAATTTAATTTACATAAAATCACTGTGCATCTTTATAGTGTACAAAATGATTTTTCCGTCTTCATTTTTGTTTGTTAAATGTGTTATCACTGATTCCCCTCCTTCCCACCCCACAGTACTCACTCCCTCCTATACTGTCTCTAGTACCTTTTCATAGTTGTCCTCCTTGCTACTATACCTTCCAATCTTTCAGTTTCTATATAGAGTGCAGACATTCAGGATATATTAAATGGAGACATACAATTCCTGTCTTTTATAGTCTGGTTTGCTTCACTTAGCATTAAATCTTCCATATTTGTCCACTTTATAGCAAGTGCCAGGGTTAAAATTTGTCTGGAATTATCAAAAAGGTCCTATATTGCCAAAGCAATACTGTGCAAAAAGAATGAAGTGGGGGACTGGCACGTGGCATTGGAGTGCTGGGCTACACCATGGCTGACTGTGATTTGCGTCCTGGACATGGCAGCTTACTTTCTCACTCTTTCTCTTGTGAAATTAGAAAATAAATAAATAAATAAATAAATAAATAAATAAATAAATAAAATGGTAATGTTATTGTCTCGACTGATATGCACTGTATTCATCCTGGGTAAAGCCATGCTGTACACTGTAAAGATGTATACTGTTTAAATGTTAAAAATAATGAAATAAATAAAGTAAATAAATAAATAAAATAGTAAAAGAATTTTTAAAATATAAAAAAGTTATTTAGAAAAGAATAAAGTAGAAGGCTCATTTCTTGGTCTCAATATATATTACAAAGCTGTGATAATCAAAACTGCATGGTCCTGGCACAAATACAGGCATGTAGACTAATGGAACAGAATAAAAAATAAATAAATAAACCCCCAAACATACAGGCAACTAATATGTACTATATACATGTACTATATGTGCTATATAATGTACTATATACATTAGACAAAGGGTACAAGACAACCCAATGGAGAAAAGAAAATCTCTTAAGAAAATGGTGCTAGAAAAATTGAAAATTCATCTGCAGAAAAATGAGACTGGATCCCTATCTCAAACTATTAACAAAAATCTACTCAAAATGGATCAAAGATCTGAACAGGAGACTTGAATTTATGAGCCTAACAAGGGCATTGTGGCTTTCAGCAAGTAAGCTTCATAGATGCTTTTCTAATTAATTAATTATTGTAAATTTACTTAGTTTTTACATTTAATCACTGTGTATCATTACAGCATATCAAACAAATTTTTTATCACAAATACACTGCATATTGGTTTAGTCAGACAATACCATATACATTATGTGTTTTCTTTTTTAAAAATTTTGAATTTTAATTTTCATTTAATGAAATATATCTTTTTTATTTATGCTTAATCACTTATATCTTCACATATACCTTCACAGTGTACAGCGTTTCTTTTTCCAGCACGAATACTATGCATATCAGCCAAGACAAAGACATTACTATATACATTATAATCAGCAAATAGCTTTTCATTTTTGGTCATTTAAACATACTTTTTTTCCTTCCTGTGTTCTACTCCCTCTGTTCCTTCTTCACCCATTCCCATATTACACCAATACTTACTATCTCTAGTATCTGCAATTGCCCTCCCTGTTACTATACACTTTCAAACTTTCAGTTCTGCTATAGGGCACAGACAATTGGTATATATTGAGTGAGAATACACAGTCTGTCTTTCAAAGTCTGGTCTGCTTTACTTAGCATTAAGTCTTTCATATTCATCCACTTCATACCAATTTCAGAGTCTCATTGCTTTTTAAGGCTCTGAGTAGTATTCCATAGAGTACATATAACATTTTTTTTTTCAATTTGATCATCTATTTTGGGGTATTTGGGTTGATTCCCTGTCCTAGGGATTGTAAATAATGTTGTAATAAACATGGATGTGTAAGTGTTTTTCCAATTCAGGGTTTTTTTTATCCTTTGGGAAAATACCCAAGAGTGGAAATACTGGGTCATATGTTGGTTCTATTTGTAGGTTTCTGAGAAATTTTCATACTTCTCCAAGGTGGTAGTACTAATTTGCATTCCCACCAACAGTATAGGAGCATTCCCAACAGTATAGGAGCATTCCCTTTTCACCAGAGCCTTGTCAGCACTTACCATTATTTATTTTAAAAATTTTAGACATTTTGACTGGGGTTAAGTGGTATCTCATTGTGATTTTTATTTGCATTTCACTTATGATAAGAGATGTCAAGAATGTTTTCACATGGTTTGGGCTCTTTGTATGTCTTCTTCAGAAAATTGTGTGTTCAGTTTACAATTTTCCAATCTTTTAATTGGATGGATTTTTTTGTTGTTGTTAAGCTGATTGTGTTCCCTTTATATTCTGGTTACTGGTCCCTTCTCGGAGGTATAGTTTGCAAATATATTCTCCCATTCTGAGGGTTGTCTTCTCACTGTATTTATTGTTTCTCTTGCTGTGCAGAAGCTTCTCATCCTAATAAATTCTCATTTGTCTGTTTTGGGGATTATTTAAGAAGACTTTGGAGGTCTTATTGAAAAGTCTCTGCCTACTCCAAGGTTTCCAAGAGTTTTCCCTCAGTATTTTTATAGTTTAAGGTTTTATGTTTAGAACCTCAATCCATTTAGAGTTAATTTTTGTTACTGGTGAGAGGTATAAATCCAGTTTCATTCTTATGCAGGTGGATATCCAATTCTCCCAGCACCATTCATTGAAGAGATTTTCTTCTTCCTACTGGATTGTCTTGTGCTCTTTGTTAAGGATCAGTTGGCTGCATGTTGTGGTGTTGATTTGGGGGTTCTCAATTCTGTTCCAATGGCTTACCAGTCTGTTTCGCGAATATCATGGTGTTTTTATTATTACAGTTTTGTCATATGTCTTGAGGTCAGGAAATGAGATGCCTCCTAATTTATGCCCCTTACACAGTATTGCTTTGGTGATATGGGGCCTTTTATTCTTTCAGACAGAATTTTATGATTTTTTTATATTTCTGTGAGGAATATCTCTGGTAGTTTGTTTGTTATTGCCTTAAAATTGTAGATTAATTTGTGTAGGATTGACATCTTGATTATATTAATTCTACCAATTCAGGAACACAGGATGTTTTTTCACTTCATTGTATCATTTTTAATTTCTTTCTCTAGTGTTTTATAGTTTTCCTTGTAGAGTTCTTTGACATCTCTGGTTAGGTTTATTCCTAGTTTTTCCCACATTGGTTTTGTGGCTACTGTAAATGGGATTGCCTTCTTCAATTATGTCTCAGTTTTTCCATTGTTGGCATATAATAAACTATAGGTTTTTGTATGTTGATTTTTTAAAATGTATGTTGATTTTGTATCCTGCAACTTTACCATATTCATTTTTCACTTCTAGGAGCCTTTCTGTGGATTCCTTTGAATTTTCTAGGTATAACACCATATAATCTGCAAATAGAGATAATTCCACCTCTTCTTTTCCCATTTGAAGGACTTTTTTTTTTTCTATCTTGTCTAATGGCTTTGGCTATAACTTCCAGTAATATGTTAAAAAGGAGTGGATAAAGTGGTCAGTCTTGTCTTGTACAAGTTTTCAGCGAAATGTTTTCACTTTTTCCCCATTCAATATGATATTAGCTATGGGTTTTTCATAGACGGTTTTTATTGTGTTAAGGAATGTCCCTTCTATGCCAATTTTGCTGAGAGTCTTAAACATGAAGGGGTATTGTATTTTTATCAAATACTTTTTCTGTATCAATTGATATGATCAGATGGTTTTTATCTTTCCTTTTGTTAATGTGATGTATTACATTTATTATTTTGCATATGTTGAACAATCCTTGAGTCTATGTAATAAAGCCTACTTGGTCATGGTGTATAATATTTTAAGATGTTGTTGAATATGATTTGCTAGTATCTTGTTTATAATTTTCACAACTGTATTCATCAGGGATATGGGCCTGAAGTTTTCTCTTTTGTCATGTTCTTTTATGTTTTTGGATTAAGATAATGGAAGTTTCATGGAATGAATCCAGTAGGGTCTCTTCTTTTTAAGGCTTTAGAAATAATTTAAGAAAAATTGGAGTTAGTTTTTCTTTAAAGTTTTTTTAAAGAGTTTTTAATTTAATTTATTATTATTATTATTATTATTATTATTTTTTAATTTGACCAGAGAAAGATGGAGAGATGAAGCAAAAGTAATAAAGCAAGCGGCCAGGTCTGGGTCTCAAACCGTGGTTGGCGATGTAGGAGTTCAGTCCCTCAACAACCATGCCACCTCCCAGACCCTTTAAAAGACTTTTAGAATTCAGAAGTAAAGCCACTGGGTTCTGGGGTCTTCTTTGTTTGGAGCCTATTACTGATTCAATCTCATTGCTTGTTATGGGTCCATTCAGACTTTCTATTTCTTTCTAGTTCAATCTTGATAAGTTAGATGTGTCCAAACATCTGTCCATCTCATCTAGGTTTCCTTTGTGTTGGCATATAGTCATTTGCAATAGACGCTTAATTTTGTATTTTGTGTTGCTTTTATATCCATTGTAATAATGCCTGTTTCCTTGCTAATTTGCTGTATCTGATCCCTTTCTCAGTTCTTCTCGATTAATCTAACTAATGGTGTGTCAATTTTGTTTATCTTCTCAAAGAACCAGATTTTGGCTTCATTTATTTTTTTGTACAGTTCTCTTACTTTTTATTTAATTTATTTCTGCTCGAATCTTTATTATTTATTTTCTCCTGGAATTGTTGTTGTTGTTTTTCCATTTCCCTGAGTTGTGTTGTTAGGTTGTTTCTTTGCCACATTTCTGCTTTTTTCTTGTGGGCATTGATTGTTCTGAACTTCCCTCTTATGACTGCTTCTGCTGTATCTCATAGGTTATAATCTCTTGCTTATTCATTATCATTGGTTCATTTTTGTAAATTTTTCTTCTTCTTCTTCTTCTCTTCGCATTCAATTGCTTATACATTATTTGGTTTGTAAAGATAATTTACCCAACCTGAAATACATCGCAGACCAGTCCACTTGAGAATGTTATACTTGTTATCATCAATGGGTAACAAACCGTTTCTATTATCATTGGTTTTTATGAACCTTTTGATATCATTCTTAATTTCTTCTGAAGCTGTAAGGTCATTCAGGAGTAGGTTGCTCAGTTTCCATGTGTTTGTTAATTTTTGAGGGCTCTTTAGTTGATTTCAAGGTTGATTTCATCATAGTCAGAAAAGATGCTAGACATAGTTTCTATACCTTTGAATTTATAAAGGTTCATTTTGTGACCTATCATATGATCACTATTCAAAAATGTTCCATGTGGCTATTGGGTGAAATACTTTGTAGATGTGTGTCAAGTCCATTTTGTGTATGGTATCATTTAGATCTTTTATCTGTTTATTTTTCATCTAGGTGATCTGTCCAGAGGAGTCAGTAGGGTTTTGAGAACCACTACAAATATTGTGTTGCAGTCTATCTCTCCCTTGAGATCTAACAGTTTCTCGTTGATGTTTTTAGGTGCTGAAGTGTTGGAGTGCATAGATATTTACAAGTGTTATATATTTTTGATGAATAAGTCCTTTAATTACTATATTATGTCCTCCTTTATCTCTTCTTACATCATTCATCTTATAGTCTATTTTGTCTGATACTAGTACCACTACTCCAGCTTTTTTTTGTTTGTTTCTATTTGCTTGGAATATCTTTTTCCAGCCCTCACCTTCAGTCTACATATATCCTTATCAGTGAGGTGTGTTTCTTGTAAGCAGTACATAGATGCTTCTGTTTTTTGATCCTTTCAGCCAATCTATGTCCTTTAATGAGATAATTTAATCTGTTAACATTCAATGTTATTATTCAATGTTTTTGATATTTGCAAATCTATTCCTGTCATTTTGTTAGCCACTTTCTCAGTTGAGTTTGTTTTCCTATTTCTGTTTGTCTCTTTAGTTATCCTGATATAACACATTCTTTAGTTTTTCCTCTAGAACTGGTCTAATATTGGTGAATTTTTTAAGTTGCTGCTTACCTGATTATTCTTTTATTTGTTCTTCTCATTTGAGGATAATCTTGCTGAATAAATATTCTTTGTGAAATTATTTTTCTTTTAATGTTTTAACTACATTTCCCCATTCCTTACTTGACTGTATTGTTTCAGTCGAGAGGTCTCATGTTAGCCTCACTGGATAACCTTTATAAGTAACTTAACATTTCTCCCTTGTCATTTTTAGAATATTATCTTTGTCTTTAATTTTTTACCAATGTGGCTTTGATGTGCTAAGGAGCGAATCTTTTTGTATAGGTTCTATTTTGGGTACTATTTGTTTCTTGGGTCTGAATTTCTCAATGTTTCTCTATATTTGGAAAACGTTCAGATAGTATTTCCTGAAAGAGGTTTTCCATGCCTTTAGCAGATTCTTCACCTTATAGAATACACATTATATGAAGAGTTGGTTTCATGGTGTCTAGAATTTTCTGTATGTTGTCCTCATTTTTGTTGTTGTTTTTCATTGTTTTTGGTGATTTGGTCTATACTGTAGACTTCATCTTCAAGGTCAGGAATTTTTTCTTCTTCATGGTCCGTTCTACTCTTAATGCTTTCTAGGGAGATTTTAATTTTTTGTATTGTATTTGTCATTTCCAAAGGTTTGACTGATTCTTTCTTAGAGTATCTATTTCTTTATTAAATCCCTCTTTTATGTCCAGAAGTGATTTTCTTATTTCTGTCTGTTTTCTCCTACATTTCACTGAGTTTTGTCACAATGAATATTTGGAATTCTTTTTCTGACATTTCTTTGTATTTCTCTATGCTTTCCACTGTTGGTTAGGGATTACTGTGCTCTCCTGCAGAAGAGTTATCCCCTTGCTGTCTCATGTTTCTTTTAGATCTTTACTGGTTCGTAGTCATCTGATGCAGTATTCACTTTTTTCTATTTATTGAATCGATTCTGTAGTACTGGTAGAGTAATTTTCCCCTTTAGTTCCCAGGTGTGTTCTTAATGGAGGGCTCTGTTTTCATGGTCAGTGTAGGAATGTGTAACTTCAGGTGTTTGTTCCCATAACAAAGGTTCAGCTATTGATGGGATGGCATCAAACTACGGAGCTGTAACTTAGTGAAGACGATAAAGTAGCATGACGTGCATGCTAGCAGGTATACCAAAAGTTCCAAAGATGCTCCCAGGTCCCATTAATGGACTCATGGGATCTGCTAAGACAAGGCTCAAATCTCCCAGCAGGTTGGTGGGGAGAGCTCAGACAACTGAAGCGGTGTTTGATGGAGTACAAAAGTTCCAAAGTTGCTGCAGGCCTGTACTCACCCAAGAGGCCTGCCTAGACTAGGCTCAAGTGTTCTGGTAAATGAGCAGGTGGGCAGGTGAGCTCAGGCTGCTGGACTGGTGGATGACGGAGTCCAAATTTCCAAAGTGTGTCCCAGGCCCTGAGCATGGACTCACACAAGAGGCCTGCCTAGACCAGGCTCAAGCCTTCCAGTGGGTGGACAGGTGTTGTGAGCCTAAGGTGCTAGAGTGGTGCAAGATAGAGACCAAAAGTTCCAAAGTTTCTCCCAGGCCCCAAGCGCAGTCTCATTTGAGGACTACCCAGACCAAGCTCATTATGCTCCATTATGTTTTCTAAAGAATATATATTGGGGGACCAATATATATTATGCAGATGGTATAATGGTTACATTGAAGAACTTCCATGTAGTCGTAGCTGTTACAGTCCTGGGCCTGGTGATTTAAAACTCACTCTGGTGCCAAATATTCCTCAGATAGTTGGTATCACAGAAAGTGAAGAAAATAATAAAGGCATTGATAATCTATTCTATGAAATCTTGTAAGAAAACTTTCCAAATGTAGAGAGGCATGCAAAAATCCAAGCCCAAGTAAAACAAAAGATCCTTAAGGGAATCAAACTAAACCCAAAGAGATATTCTCCAAGACACATCATAGCCAGATTCGCCAAAACCAGAGACAAAGACAAGATACAAAACTTGTCAAGAGAGAAACGCCAAAACACTTACAAAGTTTACCTCATCAGGGTAACATAGGACTTGTCATCAGAAACAATGCAGGCAAAGAAAGAATGGGGAAATATATTCAATATATTAAATGAAAAACAATTTCACCCAAGATTATTATATCTGGCAAGATTCTCCTTCATATTGGAAGATAAAAACATTCTCAGATAAACAAACCTGAAAGAATTTACAGACTCCAGACCAGCTCTTCAACATTTTGAAGGGAGTGTTATATCAGGAAAATTGAAGTTAGACAGACAGATATAAGAGAATGTAAAACAACCAAGAAAATGGCTCACTTAATGATAGGAACATGTCCAGAAATATCAAAAATAACATTGAATGTTAATGGATTAAATTCACCAATCAAGAGATATAGACTGACTGAATGAATAAAACACAGAAGCCTTCTATCTGTGCCTACAAGAAACACACCTTACAAATAAAGACATATATAGAATAAAAGTGAAGGGCTGGAAAAAATTATTCCATGCAAATGGAAATCAATAAAAGGGCTGGAGTTGTGATGCTGATTTCAGAAAACATAGGCTTTAAGACAGTACTGTAAGAAGAGAAAAAGAAGGGTATTATATAATAGTAAATGTGGTAATCCAGCAAGAAGACATAACGCTCATAAATATCTATGCACTCAACTCAGGAGCACTTAAATATGTGAAGGAAACTGTTGGAACTAAAAGGAAAGATAGGTTGCAGCAGTATAATCGTTGGGGTCTCAACAAACCATTATCTCCTTTAGACAGATCTTTCATCAAAACATAGCAGAGAGATACAGGAGCTAAATGATACTATAAATCAAATGGACTAGACAGAAATCTAAAGAACGTTCCACCCTAAGACCACAAAATAAAAATATTTTCTCACCCTCACATGGAAACTTTTCAAGGATTGACCATATGATAGGGCAAAAATAAAGGCTTTACAGATTCAAAGGCATAGAAAATATATCCAGAATCTTCTCTGATCATGATAGAATTAAACTTAATATTAATTTTGGAAAAATCCTTGAAAATACACAAACACTTGGAAACAAAGCAACCTACTCATAAAGGACTTCTTAACTACCAAAGAAATTAAGTCTGAAATAAAAAGATTTATGGAGACAAATGATAACGAGTACACAAGTTTTCATAATCTATGTGACGCCACAAAAGCAGTTATAAGAGGGAAATTTATAGCAATTAGTGAGCATAAGAAAAAGATGGAAAGGCAGTAAATAGACAGCCTAACATCAAGTCTCAGGGAACTGGAGACAAAATCAGCAAAAACAGCCAAAATATGCCAGAAGAAAAGAAATAATTAAGATTTGATCAGAAATAAATGAAATAAAAAGAAATGAACTATACAGAAAATAAATGAGAGCAAATATTGAAGGGATTAACAAGATCATCCCACCATTAGCTAGACTGATGAAGAAGAGAGAAAGGAACCAGATAAATAAAACATGTAATGAGTCAGGCAAAATTACAACAGACACCATAGAAATGCAAACATCATTAGAGGATACTTTGAGCAACTTCATGCCAACAAACAAGAAAACATGGATGAGGTGGACAAAATTCTGGGTTTGTATAACCTACCAAGATTGAATCAGGAGTGCATAGAAAACTGGAATAGACCCATAAGAAGCCATGAAATTTTATCAGTAATAAATAACTTCCCAACAAAGAAAAGTCCAGGTCCTGACTTCACTTCTGAATTCTATAGAACTTTAAAAAAAGAGTTAACCCTCATTCTACTCAAATTATTTCTAAAGATCCAAAAGGAAAAAAAAAATCTCCCAAATCCATTTTACGAAGCTTCCATCACCCTCATTCCCCAAACAGATAAAGACATGGCAAAAAAGGAAAACTGCAGACCAGTATCTCTGATAAATACACATGTTAAATTCTCAACAAGATACTTGCAAATCATATCCAATAGCATATAAGAAAGATTAGTCATCACCACCAAACAAGCTTTATTTCAGGAACATAAGGGTGGTTCAACGTGTGCAAAACCATAAGTGTAATATACCATATTAACAGAAAGATAAAAAACCAGATGATCATTCAATTGATGCAGAGAAAGCATTCGACAGAATACAAAATTCCTTCAAGATTAAGAGTCAGCAAAATTGACATAGAAGGATTGTTGCTCAACACAATAAAAGTTATATATGAAAATCCTACAGCTAACATTATACTGGACGGGAAAAAGCTGAAAGCTTTTCCACTAAAAAAGGTACAAGAAGAGAAGACACCTTCATGGCTCCTGAGAACTAGTGATTTCAGGGAAATAAGAGAAATGAAGATTTTCTACTGATAATTCAGCTTCCAGCCCACAAAGGGCTAGGAGTGGTAGGAAGTCTCTCAAGGCTTCTGTCTCTGTCTCTGCCTCTGTCTCTCTCTGCCTCTGTCTCTGATTTCTCATTTTTTGATATTTTTTCCTTTTTAAAAATTTTTAAGATAAAGTATTTTCTCAGCTTTCAGCCCCTCCTTTACCTTTATCTTTTAATAATCCACTCTCCCCCTACCACCCAGGAAAGGCAAGGGACAGGCCTTCAGAAGGATACACCTTCATGGCTCCTCAGAACTAGTGATTTCTATTTTTCACTTTTTTTAAAAATAATTTTTTAGTCATTTTTTATTTTTCTTCTCTTTTACTCTGCTTTTTGGTTGCTGTTGTTTCTCCCTCTCTGTGTTTCCTTTTCTTTTTCTTTTATCTCATCTTTCTGCTCTTCAGTCTCCATTCACTATGTTGCTAGATAGATCTAAGGGAACTATAGCTAAACATCCAAATATTATTAGGGTTAACATATTCCTCAATATCTACTAAATCTGCTGTGCAAAGGGATTGAAATGGAACAGCAAAGAGATTCCAGATTACCTCTTTCTACCTGCTCCTGAATGCTCAGATTGAACGTCAAGTTTGGGAAGAAACACACCATCCATTAGAAGACTACAAATCAGTGCAGGGCCACAAGAAATGTGGGAAAGCAAGAAAATATCTCTCCTCCAAGGGAAAAAAAAATAGCTCCTCTTCCTCCACAGACAATTCAATGGAAATCATGGAAATGTCTGATAAAGTATTTAGAATAGTCATAATGGCAAAGCTAACAGAAATAAAAGAGAAGAGAGACAATGAACTGCAGAAGAGAAAGGAGCTGACGAGTTCCAGGAGGTGAGGAAATTCTTGCAAAATCTAAAAGAAGAATTACACACTTTAAAAAAGAATCAAAGGGACCTGTTAGAGATGAAGGCTATAATATAGGAAGTCAAAATCTCCCTTGAAAATATTAAAAGAAGACTAGATCATACAGAATATAGGATCTCAGACGTAGAAGAGAAAATTTCTGGCCTAGAAAAATCCACCATGAAGACTGAGAAAATGGCCCAAATATGAGAATAATATATGAGAAATACTAGATACCATCAAACGTCCAAACATCCGGATAATTGGTATTCCGGAAGGCGAAGAGACTCATAAGATCATGGATAATCTATTTCATGAAATCCTGCAAGAAAACCTTTCCAAACCTAGAGAGGCACTCAAAGATCCAGTCCCAAGAAATACAAAGGACCCCCAACTAGAATCATTCCAAGAAGATCTTCTCCAAGACACATTATAGCCAGATTGTCCAAAACCACAGACAAAGACAAGATACTAAGATTGGCAAGAGAAAAATGGCAAGTTACCTACAAAGGATATCCCATCAGGCTAACAGCAGACCTCTCATCAGAAACAATGTGAGAGAGGAAAGAATGGGAAAATAAATACAGTGTTAAGGGAAAAGAAATTTCAACCAAGAATACTGTACCCAGCAAGATTATCCTTCATGTGGGAAGAAAAGAGAACATTCTCAGATAAATAAAACCTGAAAGAATTTACCAGCACCAGACCAGATCTCCAAGGAGTTTTCAAGGGAAGGCTAAATCAGGAAACTTAAATATAGACACACAGAAATAAAAGTTAAAAAACTAAGAAAATGGCCATGTTATTCATAGGAACAAGTCTTGATTTCAATATTATATCCCAGAATTCAATCGGGAAGGTTGAACCACAAGATAGATTAAGCACATGAGACTGAACTGTGAAATAGCATTTTATGACTTTTGACTAAAATATTGCTGATTTTCTTCTAGGCTTTGTTGCCCGGTTATAAGATTTCTGTCCTGTCTTGAGCTGTCAATAGGTTCATGTACCTACTATTTGAACAGAATCCTAACCTGTTTCCAGGCTTTAAGTTTTAAGAAAAGTTTCTTAACATTTAAAAACTGCTTTTTCTGAAATTAACAGCTGAACTTGCTATTGAAAGTAGTTAGATTATTTAATAAATTTTGTGATCAATGAAACGTGGGGGAAAAAGGAATGGAGGACAACTGTAGACACCAGAGATAGTGTGAGAAGTGGGTGGAAAAGGGCAGAGGGTCAGACAGACATACATATATATATATATATATATATATATATATATATATGTATATATATGTATGTATATACATATATATACATATATATATATATGTATATATAAAACTAGAAATGGAATTTTTTCATTTTTTCCAGATTATTATTATTATTTCAATTATTTTTTTAAACATTCAATCACTATCTTTTTGCTTGTAAAAAGACTTTATCCAACATGAAAAAATTCTCAGACCTTTCCATTTGAGAATACTTTACACGTCATAATCAACAGGTAATAAACCATATCTAAATCCCACTAATGACATGCATCTCTATTTGTTCTCTTGCTATCATTCAAATGGAAAACAATTGACAATAACATGCATGATTAAGCGACTATGCAGAATATTCTGCATGAGAAATCACATTTTGTACGCTGTGATGATGTTTTGGGGATGAATGCAAATTAATTAATTAATTAGTTAATTAATTTTAAAACGTTTCAGAAAAAAACACAAAAACTGTTTTTCTTGAAATTAAAAAATGCATTAAAAATATCTATTTTATGACTGCAGTAAGCTATATAGTCCCAGCTAGGTGCTATTTTATAGTACGTTCATTCTACTTAGTGAGGTTTATGCCTAAATTCATACTTGTGTTCATGGATATGTAACTATCAACTGTGCTTGCTATGGAAAATATTTAGATTAATTAAGATCTTTAGTGAATCAATCAAATGTGGGTGGGAGAGGCATAGAAAGAAACCATGGATACCAGAGACAGTGTGGGAGGAGGGTGGGAGATGGCAGAGGGTGAGAGATAAGGAATCAAGGGTGGGAAAAAAAAAACAAAATATACAGAAAACAAGAAATGGAAAATTATTTGTTGACGATAACACGTATGTTGATGTGCTTGATTGAGCCAATATACAATGTATTCTGGATGGAAAAATCTCATTTTGTATGCTCTAATGATGTATAGTGAATTAATGTAAATAAATAAATTTAAATAAAAAAATTTGAATGTAAAAAAAAAGTACAAGAAAAGGCTGCCCACTTTCTCCACTCCTCTTCAATATGGTATTGGAAGTCCTAGCTAATGCTATCATAAAAGAGAATACTGTAAAAGGCATTCAAATAGTCAAAGAAGAGTTGAAAATATCTTTATTTGCAGATGACATGATGGAATTTATAGAAGACCCAAAGGTATGCATGAAAAAAAAAAACAACTTCTCAATGTAATAATAAATGAATACAGTAAAGTGGAAGAATACAAAATAAACATCCAAAAGTCTATAGCAGTTTTATATACAAACAACAAGCTGATGGAGGTAGAACTGAAGGAAGGAATCCCTTTCACCATAGCTACAACATGTATAAGATACCTGGAGATAAAGTGAATGACCTTTACAAGGAAAACTATGAAAATATTTAAGAAGATATTGAAAAGACACAAAAAAGTGGAAGGACACCTGATGTTCCCGGATTGGAAGAATTAATATAATCAAAATGGCAATTCTACCCAAATTAATCTATGCATTTAATGCAATGTCAGTCAAATTATCAGGGACACTTACCACAGATCTAGAAAAGGTAATCACAGAATCTGTCTGGAATTATGTAAGACTCCATATTGCCAAAGCAATCCTGTGCAAGAAGAGTGGAGTGGGCGGCATCTCACTCCCTGACCCTAAAGTACACTATAAAGCCGTGATAATCAAAGCAACATAGTATTGCCACAAAAACAGAGAGGTGGACCAATGGAATAGAATAGAGACCCCATAAATAAATCCCAAAACATACAGCCAACTGATTCTTGACAAAAGATCCCAGTCAATCCAGTGGGAAAAAGAAAACCTCTTTAGCAACTGGTGCTAGAAAGACTGGGATTCCACCTGCAGAAAGATGGATCCTCATCTTTAATCATCAACAAAAATCAACTCAAATTGGATCAAAGATTTAAACCTAAGACCTCAAACTATAAAAACTATTAGGGGGAAAACACTGGAAAAACTCTTGGAGACACTGGGGCAGGAAAAGACTTTTTTGAAATAAGACTCCCAAAGCACTGGCAATAATTCCCAAAAGAGACAAGTGGGATTACATCAGATTAAGAAGTTTCTGCATAGCAATGGATACAGTAATTAGTGTGAATTGGCAACCCTCTGAGTGGGAGAATATTTTTGTAAACTAGGCCTCAGATAAGAGACTGAACCAGAATACACAGGGTACACAAGCAGTTTACTGAAAAAAACATTAATAACTCAATTAATAGATGGGATAATGAGCTGAACAAAAACTCTAAGGAAGACATGTGAACCAGCAAGAAGCATATGAAGAAATGCTCCACATCCCTCATAAGGGAGATGTAGATTAAAATCACAATGAGATAACACCTAACCCCTGTCAGAATGGCAGAGATTAAAAATACAAATAATGATAAGTGGTGTAAGGGGAACTCTCCTATACTTTTGGGTATTGTAAATTGGTCCAGCCACTGCGGAAAATAGTATGGAGAGTCCTCAAAGTGCTACAAATAGAACTAACACATGATCCAGAAATTCCATTTCGGGGTATCAACCCAAATGACAGGAGAACGCTCAGTAAGAAAAGTGCTTGCACATCAATGTTTATTTCAACAATATTCATGATTGCTAAGACATGGAACCAATCCAAATGTCCACGAAAAGATGAATGGATTTAAGAAATGTGGCACATATAGTCTACGGAATACTATTTAGCCTTAAAAAACATCAAGACTCTGATATTTGATAGAAAATGGCCGAATATGGAAAATTTATTGCTGAGTGAAGCAAGCCAGTCTAGGAAAGAAAGACACTGTATGTCTCCACCTAATATATTCTGACCATCCCCACTCTATGGTGGAGACTGAAAGACTGGAGGGCATAAAAGCATTGCAAATATTTATGGACACTGGAGACAGTTTGGGAGGAGACTAGTAGAGGGGAAGAATATGGAAAAAAAATTAGGGAGAAAAAATAAACAAGACATTTGTGGGACACAGTAACGGTATATCACCTATTGATGATATACGTGTGTACTATTCTCAACTGCTCTGTTCCGAGATGTATTTCATGTTAGATAAATTCCTTTTGGAATCAAATAATGTATAGTGATTGAATGTGTAATAATAATAATAATAATAATAATAATCTCACACCAGGTGCATGTGCATATGTGCCCAGGATCCCACGAGGATAATAGAGGAGAAGGAATTGCAGCAAGGCTATCCCCCCCATGTGAAGTAATTTCTCACTTTCTGTCTCCCTGACAAGCTCACATGCCCTATAGCAAAAATCTCTCTCTCTCTCTCTCTCTCTCTATATATATATATATATATATATATATATATATATATATATATATATAAATGAATGAATATCTATTAAATAATAGCAGTGGACTGAGAAACGTTTTTTGAGGTCATTCATTCTTTCATTATCTGGGGCCCCAGTATTTTTAGTGTTATTTCACTTGAAAAATGCATGGCACAATGTTCTCTTCATAAGATATTTTTAGTCTTCCTAATTTAAGCTCCAAACTTAATTTCATGAGACTTTATTAAAGGCAATTGGGAACCTCTAATTCTCAGTATAGAGGAGTGGATCCAGGGAATAATGGATTAACTGAAAGTATATTCAGGAGTTTTATACCACTTCCAGTTATCCTTGTCATCACATAAGACCATCGTTCAGAGCTAATAAGCTTTCTGAAATGAATCTATGCTTCTATTTCCTTTTCTTAAACATAATGATGCTATTATTTCTGAACTTTGAAACCCTTGGTCTGTGAAATAAATCAACCCCAACTATATCTAAGATAAATTAATTTTTCTTACTGAATAGTTTTTGAAGCAATGTTGAAATCTCTGCCCTTTCAAGAACCTTTCATGTACAAAAAACTTAGAGATCCAAAGAATTTTTAACATACCCTTTCAGATGTATTCTCCAAAGTCATCAGGAGCCTCATTCATAGAAGTTATATAAGGCCCTGAATAAAACCAACATTTGGGTCCATTGAGCCAGATACTGAAGGAGAGCAGCTAGAAAGTTCTCTCTATTGTTCCCCTGCTACCCAGGTCTGCTTTTTTATTTTTTTCCTGACCTGGACCCACCATTCCTTTCTCAAGTCCTATGCACTGGTGTGGCACAGACCCAGTGAGTCAGCTACTTTCAAATTCTTCCATGCACCAGCTATTTCTTTAGTTACATAGACCCAGTTCTATCTCAGGTGCATCTCATCCTGAGAGGTTCTTAGTAGAGCCAAGCTCCTGAATCTGGCTAAATAAAACCTACTTTGATTAAAAGACGCAGCCCTATACCAATAACAAACCTAGGAAGAAGAGCTGTTCTTTTCCTCTGATACTGAAGAACCTACTCAAGAAAGCAGGAATAAGCATGTACTTCACCAGATGACAAAAATCAATGCAGAGGCACAAGAAATTTGAAAAAACAATGAAATACTTCTTCCTCAAGAGAACAAACAACTCTTCATCAACCATAGACAACATAATAGAACTTGCATAAATGTCAGAAAAATAATTCAGAATATTCAGTGACAAAATAGATGAAATACAAGAGAAAACAGACAACGAGCTTCAGGAGATAAGGAAGTCTTTCATATCATCAAGGAGAAAATATACATCATAAAAAAGAATCAAACAAGAATTCTAGAGGTGAAAATTGTAAATCAAAACCTCCCTTGAAAATACTAATAGGAGATTAGACCATGCAGAAGAGCAAATTGCTGATCTAGAAGGAAAAATCCTCTGACTTAGAAAAAACCACCAAAAAGAATAATTTTTTAAACATGAGGATAATGTACCAGAAATAATAGGTACCCTTAAATATCCAAATAATTGATATTCCAGAAGGGGAAGAATTTAATAATGGCATAGAAAAGGTATGCAATGAAATATGTGCAGAAAACTTTCTCAACCTAGAAAAATATTCAGCCTTCCAGAGCCAAGCAATACAAAGGACCCCAAACAGAATCAATCCAAGAAGATTATCTAAAGGGCACATCATATCCAGATTGGTCAAAGTCAAAGACAAAGACAAGATTTTAAAAATGTCAAGAGAGAAGCATCGAGTTGCTTATAAAAGTTACCCCATTTGGCTAACATACCTCTCAACTGAAGAACGCAAGCAATGAAAGAATGAGATGATATATTCAAAATGCTAAAAGCAAAATAATCTCAACAAAGAATATTATACCGAGAAAGACATTCCCTCACAAGGGAAGAAAATATAAGTCATTCTCAGATAAACAAAAACTGCAAAAATTCACCAACTTTAGACTGGGTGTTCAAGAAGTAGTGAAGGAATTGCTATACCAAGAAAACTAAAGAGATACAAGCAGAAATAAGAGGACAAAAAACAACCAAACAAATTTCTAACAAAATAGCAGAGATAAGCCTGCAATTACTGATAAAAATGTTGAATGTTAATGAATTAAATACTCTAATTAAAAGACACAGACTGACTGAATGAATATACAAAAAACAAAACAAACACACAAACAGCAAAGCAACACACCTCATGGACAAAGATAAATATAGACTGAAAGTGAAGGACTAGAAAAAGATATCCCTAGCAAATGAAAATTTAAAAAAGGTTGGAATCAGAATACTATTATACAAAATAGACTTTAAAAGACAAAAGCTGTAGGGACCAGCAGTTAGCGTGATGGCTATGTTGCTGGACTCCCACGTAGTTGATCGCGGTTCACGTCTCGGACCTGGTGGTTTAAAACTCAAGCGGGGCACGTGTGCGCACATGCCCAAGATCCCAAAAGGAGAAAGGAGGAGAAGGGATTGCGGCGTGGCCATCCCCCCTGGGGGGTGATTTCTCACTTTCTGTCTCTCTGTCTCTCTCTGTCTGGCGAGTGCACGCTCCCTATAGCAAAAAAGAACTTCTCCAAAAAAAAAAAAAAAAAAAAAAAGACAAAAGCTGTAGGAGACAAAGAAGGACACTACAAAAAAGCTAATCCACCAAGAAGCGATACCACTTATAAATATCTATGCACCCAAAACTTGAGCACCCAAATTCATAAAAGAAAAACTGTTAGATCTAAAGAGAGAGATAGATTACAACACATTAAATGTTGGGGACCTCAATACCCACCTGCCAACTCTGGATAGAAAAATCTATACAAAAAAAAAAAAAAAAAAAAACAAAAAAAAAAAACAAAAAAAAAACAAAGAGATACAGGATCTAAATGATATCATGAATTTAGTGGATTTGATGGATATCTATAGACCTTTCCACCCAACAACTACAAAATAAGTATTTTTCTCAGCTCACATGGAACATCTTTGAAGAAGACCACATCATAGTGCGCAAAAGAAGCCTTTACAAATTCCAAGTCTTAAAAACTATATGCAGCATCTTCTCTAAACACAATGGATTTAAACTTGAACTGAACTGTAGAAAAAAAAACCCTCAAAAGTATACAAAGAGATGGAAACTAAACAACCTACTCCAGAATGACTTTACAGCCACTGAAGAAATTAAGACTGAAACCAAAGATCATTGAAACCAATGAAAATGAGTATATGAATTTCCATAACCTATTGGACACAGTGAAAATAGTCATAAAAGGGAAGTTCATAGCAATTAGTGCACATAAGAAGATAGAAAGGTGACAAATAACCTAGCAACACACTCCAAGGAGCCCAAAAAGACCAAAAACATTTAAGGAAAACATAAAAATGCCAGGAGAAAAGAAATAAAGAATAGAGCAGACATAAATGAAAGACAGAACTCTCCTACCCTGCTGTTAATGTAAATTCGCCCAGCCAATGTGGAAAACAATATGGAGATTCTTTAAAGATCTACAAATAAAACTACCATATGATCTAGCAATCCTACTCCTGGTTATCTATCCAAAGGACAGGAGAATACTTAGTCGGAAAAGTGCCTGCACATCTATGTTTATTGTGGTATTATAAACAATTGCTAAGACATGGAACCAATCCAAATGTCCATGAACAAAAGACTGGATTGAAAAACAATGGTGTGTATACTCTATGGAATACCACTGAGTCATAAATAAAAAGACTAGTATTTGATAGAAAGTGGATCAATATTGAAGATTTATTGCTGAGTGAAGCAAGCCAGGCTATGAAGGAGAGATACTGTGTGTCTCCACTTAATGTAAATCAACTGTCCACACTCTATTGCTGGAAAGATTAGAGGATCTAGAAACACGTAAAATGGTTATAGATACTGGATACAGTGTGGGAAGAGGGTGGGAGAAGGAGGAGAGTGTGGGGGAAAGACATTAAGTAGAAAAATAGAGTGGCAACACATGGGACACAGAAATGGTTTATTACCTGTTGATGATGATGTGTATAGTATCCCCAGCTGGACTGGTGTGAAATGTATTCATGTTGGAAAATTCACTTTACAAGCTAAGTGATGTATAGTGATTGAAGTATAAAAGGAGTTAAAATAAAATATATTTTTAAAAATGAAAGAATAAAAGAACTCTACAGAAAATAATTGAAACTTTAAACTAGTTTCTTTGAGAAGCTAAAATTGACACACCATTAGCTAGATTAGTTAAGCACACAGAAATGAACCAGATTAAAAAAATCAGCAATGAAAGAGCAATATTAAAGAAGACATAACAGAAATACAAAACATCTTATAGTATACTATGAAATGGCAAAATTAAAGCAGAAATAACACAAACACAAAACATCTTTAGAGAATACTATACACTAACAAACAAGAAAACCTGGATGAGATGGACAAATTTCTGGACACATATCAGCTACTAAGATTAAATCCAGAAGACATGGAAAGCCTGAATAGAACAATAACAAGCAATGAAATGAAATCAGTAATAAATAGTCTCACAACAAAGAAAAGCCCAGGTCCAAACTACTTCACTTTTGAATGCTGTTGTACAAAGCTATTAAAGAGCTAACCCCCATTCTACTCAAACTATTTATAAAGATCCAAAAGGAAGAAACCCTTCCAAATTTATTTTATGACGTCTCAATTATTCTGATTCCTAAAGGAATCAGGATATAACAAATAAAAAGAAACAGATCACTATCTCTGAAGACTATAGATGCAAACATTCTCAACAAAATAGTAGCAGACTATATTCAACGACACATTTAAAAGATTATACACCATGGCCACGTAGGCTTTATTCCAGGGATGCAAGCATGGTTCAACATATACAAAACCCTAAGTAAGATAAAATCTATATAATCATATCAATCAATGCAAAAAAAGCATTTGATAAAGTACATCATTTTATCAGTAAGATGCTCACCAAAATCATTATAAAAGAGACTTTTCTCAACACAATAAAACTCATATATGAAAACACATAACAAACATCATACTAAATGGGAAAAAGCTCAATACGTTAAATCCAATTTTGTATTTCAGTGGCCATTATGAATGATTTTTGAGTTATTTCATGAAGTGCATGTGATTTAGACCCCAGGGCAGAAGAATCTTACAATGGATTATTTTAGGAATGGAGGGAGAAGATGGAGATCATGATAAGAGAGATATATTTGAAACTCTCCTGATTACAACTGAAATTAGGAATATCTTTCATTTTGTGAAGTCTCTTAATTTATAGGTCTTAACTGCAGGCCACAGGTGATGACTGAAAGGAGTGTATGCCATTGTTTCCACCGCCAAAGAACTCACTATGGTGGAATTATCAGAGCTGCATCTTAGAGCTTCCATAAGTAAAAAGTACCTATCATCACAATTTTATTTATCATATGGTATATTTAATAATGATTCCTAACAAATTACCTTATTCAAGAATTCAAAGATAATAGAATTTGACCTGACTGCCTTTAACAAAAATTGTCCCCAATGTTACCTACTGTTAATAGGTTTTAAAAATTAACACATTGAAACAAAAATATTTTGGAGGGAACCAGCAGTTAGCGTAATGGCTATGTCGCTGGACTCCCACGTAGTCGACCGCGGTTCGCGTCTCGGACCCGGTGGCTTACATCTCACGCCGGGCGCGTGTGCGTGCGTGCCCAAGATCCCGAGAGGAGAACGGAGGAGAAGGGATTGCGGCGTGACCATCCCCCCTGGGGGGTGATTTCTCGCTTTCTGTCTCTATGTCTCTCTCTGTCTGTCTGGCGAGCGCACGCGCCCTATAGTGAAAAACCTCTCCAAAAAAAAAAAAATATTTTGGACATGTGATATTTCAGTTAGATTTTCTATGTAGCGAACATGTTTATATATAAATTTGCACTTATCCACCTATTTTTTTGTAATAATTTCTATGAACTGAATCTGCCATGGCAGAGGTATATTAAAAACCTACTTTTTGGATAAATTTTCTCCTAATTGGAGTAAGTTTTCCCAGTGTTTGAGAATTCTCCCATTCATTAAAATGAAAAGAATTTGACCTCAGTGATTTTAATCATGAATAATATAATGTTAGAAAGAAATTAATTTTTTCTTCTGTTAAGGTTACACTAGATCACCTTCAATATAACCTTAGTCATTAATGTTACTTTATTTTACTGTGTTCTTTTTTGTGTCTGATTTTCCTTGTAATGTTAGTCTGTGTTACTGATTTCTTACAACTCATTTTGTTTAAGGATGTTAATGTTCTGTATCATGTATAACAAATTAAATATTACATTTTCCCATAAAAAAGCTGAAAGTATTTCCACTAAAAACTGCAACAGAGCAAGGCTGCCCACTTTCTCTGCTCCTTTTCAATATAGTACTGGAAGTCCTAACCAATGCAATCAGACAAGATAATTAAATATGAGACATTCAAAGAGAGAAAGAAGAAGTGAAATTATCTCTATTTGTAAAGGATGTGATTATATACATAGAAACCCCAAACAAATCCCCTCAAATCTCCAGGAAGTGATAAATGCATGCAGTAAAGTGGCAGGATAGAACATCAACATACAAACATCCGTAGCATTTCTATACAGAGACAATGAACAGATTAAGGTGGACTTGAAAAAAGCAATTTTATTTACAGTAGTCACTAAAAATATAAGATCTCCAGGCATAAACCTAACCAAAGAAGTCAAAGACCTCTACAAGGAAATCTACAAGGCAACTCAAGAAAGAAACTGAAAATGACATAAGAAAGTGGAAAAGCATCCCAAATTCCTGGATTGAAAAATATAATCAAAATATCAATTTTACCCAAATTAATTTATAAATTTAATGCAATCTTAATCAAACTACAAAAGATGTTCTTCACAGAATTAGAAAAAAAAACAATCACAAAATTTGTCTGGAATCATAAAATGCCTGATAATGCCAAAGCAGTACTGTGTAAAAAAATAAATGAATAAAATAGGAACATTTCGATCTCTGATCCCAATATATGCATTATATAAAGCTGTGAATCTCAAAACAGCATGGTGCTGGCACAAAAATAGTCACATGGACCAATGGAATAGAATAGAGAACCCAGAAAAAAATACAGCCAACTGATTTTGACAAAGGACATGAGACAGTCCAGTGGGGAAAGAAAATCTCTTCAGCAATTGGTGCTGAAAAAAAAGGATATCCACTTGCAGAGAAATGAAACTGGACCCCATCTCTGATCATAAACAAAAATCAACTCAAAATGGATCAAAGATATAAACATAATACCTCAAACTGTGAAACTGCTGGTGGAAAACACATTGGAAACTCTTGAAGGTGTTGGAGGAGGCTAACGCTTTTAAAATAAGACCCTCAAAGCACAGGCAATTATATTGAAAAGAGGCAAGTTAGATTACATCAGGTCCAAAGCTTCTGCACAGCAAAAGAAACAATAATTAGAGTGAGGAGACAATCTTCGGATGGGGAGAATATTTTTGCAAACTCTGCCTTAGGCAATGGATTGGGTTGAAAATCACACCAGGTGTGTGTGTGTGTGTGTGTGTGTGTGTGTGTGTGTGTGTGTGTGTGTGTGCATGTATGCCCAAAATTCTGAAAGAAGATTGGAGGAAAAAGGATTGCAGTATGGCTATTCCCCCTGGGGAGTGTTTTCTGTTTCTCTCTCTTTCTGTTTCTTCCTGGAGAGTACATGTGCTCTAAAAAGCAAACTTAAAAACAAAAAGCAAACAAAAAAATGAAACTAAAGAACAAATTTCTATGTGTTGTGTAGGAGGTTTGTGATACACAGTGATTGAATGTTAAAAAAAAATAAAAAAGAATAGTAGGCAAATAAAAACAGGAAAAAATAAACCACACTTTCTGAACAAGTGAACCCAAAGATATACTCCTCAGCTTTACACTAAACGTTTCCAGGATATTTACAAACTCCTACTAAAATTCCACAATCAGCTCAGAGGTGTTGAAATAATAAGGCAAAGCCAAAGGAGATGACTGTGCCTTTCAGCAAACATGCTTCACAGAAGTTTTCTATATAATGGCTATTGGCCTAATTAGAATTGATTTGGAAACATTTTGTGAGGCCCTTCATTCTCTAATTTACTGTATATTTAGTGTTTATTATTTCACTTAAAGAACCAAAAGACTGGCAATCTAAAAGTATTAAAAATTGTAATGGGCACTAGAGACAAAGTGGAAAGAGAGTGTGAGAGGGGAAGAGTGTAGGAAATTTGGGGGGAAAATGGAGAGGTAAGGCACTTGTGGGACACAGATTAGGTTATTTTCTGTTGATGAGGATGTGTATGGTGGTCTCAACTGGGTTGGACTGAGGTGTATATCATGCTGGGTAAAGTCTCTTCACAGTCTAAATGATGTATAGTGAATAATGTATGAATAATAATAAAAAATATATAAATAAAAAGAAAAAATAAGCTAAAAAAAAAAAAAAAAAAAACCCCCTGCAATCAGTTCTCCTCTTAAGACAGTCTTATTTTTCCTGGTATAATCTCTGTACTTAATTCCATAAGGCTTTATTAGTGGTAATCAAGAACTGTTAGAGGTAGACATTATGAGCAGGGATTAAATCCCAATATGCCAACAAAGGGGACATATGACACATTCATCACTTGTATTAGCAAACATAGCTGGACTCTCTCAGGGACTCCTTCCTCTCTCCCTCCTGGTTCCTGGCACTGGAAAGGAGAAATTTATCCTATTTTTATTACTTAAGCTTTCTTCAAGGTACTAATGAAAGGTTATCTGCCTTCCTGAGAGAAATTTTCCAGGTTGCTTAGTCAACATCCTACTTCCCCCTTGGGTCAAAAAACCGATATGGGCAGAATCATCCCTGTTTGGATGCATATTCCTTTGAAGTCCATATTAGGCAGGCATAAGCAGACAATCAAACTACCTCCCCTGACAAGAAGTATCCAAGCACTGGTAAAAGCCCACAAATTTAAACAGAAAACCCGGTTCCAATGACAGGTCTTCTTTATTAAATCCTTGCTTACTCCAAGGTCTCTAAGAGTTTTTCCTGTGTTTTTCACCCATTTTTTTTTATAGCTTGAGGCTTTATGTTTAGATTCTCAGTTCATTTTGAGCTAATTTACTGGTCAGAGACAAGGATCTAGTTTTATTCATTTGGGTCAAATATCCAGTTCTTCCAGCACTCTTTACTGAAGAGATTTTCTTTTCCCACTGGATTGTCTGGTGTCCTTTGTCAAGGATCAGTTGGCTTCATGTTTTGGGGTTTATTTGGGGATTCTCACTTTTGTTCCATTGATCTGTTTTTGTGCCAATACCATACTGTTTTAATTATCGTAGTTTTGTAATATGTTTTGATGTCAGGATGTGAGATGCTTCCTAATTTATATCCCTTATGAAAGGTATTATTTGGTGATACAGGGC
Organism: Tupaia tana; assembly: GCA_026018925.1. Lineage (NCBI taxonomy): Eukaryota > Metazoa > Chordata > Mammalia > Scandentia > Tupaiidae > Tupaia > Tupaia tana. Next base: position 1,925,964 of record JAKSZU010000021.1, read on the forward strand.
CTTTTATGCTTTCAGATAAATTTTATAATTTTTTTTCTGTTTCTGTGAGAAATATCTGTGGTAGTTTGATTGGGATTGCATTGGTAATTTGGGTTGGATTGACATCTTGATTATATTAACGCTTCCAATCCAGGAAAATGGAAAGTTTTTCTACTTTTTTGGATCATTTAAAAACTTTTTTTCTAGTGTTTCATAATTTTCCTTGTAGAGGTCTTTGATGTCTTTGGTAAGCTTTATTCTTAGGTATCTTATTGGTTTTGTGACTATTGTAAGCAACATTGTTTTTGTCAGTTCTCTATCAGTTTGTCCACTATTCATGTATAAAAAAAATTACTGTTGATTTTGTATCCTGCCACTATACTGTATTCATTTATCACTTCCAGGAATTTTTTTTTTGATTCTTTTTGATCTTCTATGTATAGCATCATATCATTTGCAAATAGAGATAATTTCACTTCTTCTTATCCTATTGGAATGCCTTTTATTTGACTCTCTTGTCTAATTTCATGGCTAGAACTTCCAGTATTATAATAAAAATGTTTTAGAAAAAGTTGACAGCTTTGTTTCAATTTTTAATGGAAAGATTTTCAGCTTTTCTCCATTCAGTATGATGTTAGCTATGGGTTTTTCATAGATGGCTTTTATTGTGTTGAAGAATGTACTTTCTATGCTGATTTTACTGAGTCTTATCAGGAAGGAATACTGTATTTTATCTGATGCTTTATCTGCATCAATTGATATGATCACATGGCTTTTGTCTCTCCTTTTGTTAATGTGATGTATTACATTTATTGTACTGTGTGTGTTGAACCATCCAGACATCCCTGGTATAAAATCTACTTGGTCATGGTGTATAATCTTTTTAATATGTTGTTGAAAATTATTTGCTAGTACCTTTTTAATTTTTTAAATTTTAATTATTATTTTTCATGCATCATTTAGCTTATATAGAGAATTTACCCAACATGGTATTCACCTCAGACCAGTCCAGTTAAGAATACTATATACGTCATCATCAACAGGTAGTAATACATTTCTGTGTCCCAAAATGTCTTACCTCTCTTTTTTATTCTTCTTGTTGAGAACTTTTGCATCTGGATTTATCAGGGATATGGGCCTGAAGTTCTCTTTTTAGCTGATGTCCTTGTCTGTTTTGGGAATTAAGATGATGGAGGTTTCATAGAATGAATTCAGGAGGGTTCCTTCCTTTTAAATTTTTGGAAATAGTTTAAGGAGAATTGAGGTATTTCTTCTTTTATTTATTTATTTTCCTTCCTTCCTTCCTTTCTTTCTTTCTTTTTTATTTCATTTTCTTTTATACACGCAATCACATTATTTGGCTTACAAACTGGATATTTCAACAGGTGAATATTTCTCCCTAGTACAGCTGATAAAACTACAAAATATCTTCAACAGATAATACCACATTTCTTTGTGTCATTAATGCTCTCTTCTTTAAAAGTCTTGTACAATTCATAAGTAAAGCCCTCAGGACCTGGGCTCTTCCTTGTTGGGAGATTATAATTGATTCAGTCTCATTGCTTGTTTTAGGCCTATTCAGACTTACTATTTCTCTTTTTTTTAAAAGAGGTTTTTTTTTTTTTTTTTTTTTGGCTATAGGGCACGTGCGCCGACCAGAGAGAGAGAGACAGAAAGCAATAAGTCACCCCCCCCCCCCCCCCAGGGGCAATGGCCACACCAGAATCTCTTCTCCTCAATTCTCTTCTCAGGATCTTGGGAACACATGCACACACGCCTGGCATGAGTTTAAGCCATTGGGTCCAGGACTCAAACCACAGTCAACTACATTGGAGTCCAGTGACATAGTCATTATGGTAACTGCTGATACCCAGACTTACTATTTCTTCCTGGTTCAATTTTGGTAAATTATACATATCCAGAGATTCATCCATCTCATCTTGATTTTCTTGTTTGTTAGCATATAGTCACTTGTAGTACTCTCTGATGATATTTTCTATTTCTGTTATATCCATTGCAATAATGCCTATGTTCTTGCTGATTTGCTTTATTTGGTGTCTTTCTCTGTCCTTGATTAATCCAGTTAATGTTGTGTCATTCAATTCTGCTTGAATCTTTATTATTTATTTTATTTTGGAATTTTTTTTTCCAGTTCCAAGAGTTGTGTCATTAGGCTGTTTACTTGCCATCTTTTGCTTTTTCTTGTGGGCATTAATTTCTATGGATTTCCCTCTTATGACTACTTTTGCTGTTTCTTATAGGTAATAAGCACTTATTTGTTCATTATCATTGTCTTCTATGAACATTTTTATATCAGTCTTAATTTCTTCTATAGTTGTGATGTCATTTAGAACTACGTTGTTCAGTTTCTATGTGTTTGTGAGTTTTCTAGAGTGCTTTCCATAGTTGATTTAAATTTGATTCCATTGTGGTCAGAAAAGATGCTAAATATAATTTCTATACCTTTGAATTTGTAAAACCTTGTTTTATGCCCTATCATGTGGTCAGTCTTTGAAAATGTTCCATGTGGGAGTGAGAAAAATGTATATTTTGTGGTTGTTGGGTGAAATACCCTATAGATATGTCTTAAATAGATTTCATGTATGGTATAATTTAGATCTTGTATCTCTTTGTTTATTTTTTGTCTATATGATCTGTCCAGAGGATCAGTGGGGTGTTGAGATCCCCAACTATTATTGTATTGCTTTCTATCTTCCCTTGAGATTCAACAGTTTCACTTTGATGTACTTAAGTTCTCCAGTGTTGAGTGCATATACATTTACAAGGGTTATATCTTCTTGATGAACAAATCCTTTTAGTATTATATAATGTCTTTCTTTGTGTCTTCTTACAACTTTCATCTTAAAGTCTATTTTGTCTGATACCAATATCACTATTCGAGCATCATTTTGGTTTCCATTTCTATGGAATATCTGGAATATCTTTTTTTTTCTTTTCTTTTTTTTTTTTGGAGAGGTTTTAGTCATAGGGTGCATGCGCTCGCCAGAAAGACAGAGAGAGACAGAGAGATAGAAAGCGAGAAATCACCCCCCAGGGGGGATGGTCACGCCACAATCCCTTCTCCTCCATTCTCCTCTCGGGATCTTGGGCACACACGCACACGCGCCCGGCGTGAGTTTTTAGCCACCGGGTCCAGGACGCGAACCGCGGTCGACTACGTGGGAGTCCAGTGACATAGCCATTACGCTAACTGCTGGTCCCTGGAATATCTTTTTCTAGCTCTTCACTTTAAGTCTATGTACGTCCTTATTAGTGAGGTTTGTTTCCTGTAAGCACCATATAGTTGCTTTGTAAAAAAAAAAAAAAAAAAAAAAAAAAAAAAAATCCATTCAGCCATTCTGTGTCTTTAATGGGAGAATTTAATCTATAAACATTCAATATAATTATTGATATTTGAGGATATATACCTGTCATTTTCTCAGCCATTTTTACAGTTTTTTTTTCTTTTATTTCTGTTTGTCTTTAGTTATTCTGATACAACATTCCCCTCAGTACTTCCTGTAGATCTTGTCTATTACTGGTAAATTCTTTCACTTTCTGTTTGTCTGAGGATACTTTTATTTGTTCTTCCCATTTGAAGTATATTTTGCTGGCTATAGTATTCCTGGTTGAATTTGTTTGTCTTTTAAATTCAACCAATTCTCATTCCTTACTTGTCTGCTTTGTTTCAATGAAGAGGTCTGACATTAGCCTGATGGTATAACCTTAATAAGTAACTTGATGTTTTTCCCTTGACGTTTTAAGAATATTGTCTTTGTCTTTCATTTTTACGAATCTTGCTATAATGTGCTCGGGGGAGGATCTTTTTGTGTTGCTTCTATCTGGGTCTTTTTATTTCTTGGGTTTAAATTTCTCCATGTTTCTATATATTTTGAAAATTTAAAATTATATTCTCTGAAAGAGGTTTTTCTTGTTTTTAGCATATTCTCCCCCTCTGGAATACCCATTATATGGATAGGTGGGCATTACATGGTGTCTAGGATTTTCTGTATGTTATCTTCATTTTGGGGGGGGTTGCTTTTATTTTCCTTTTGTTCACTTGGTCTATGCTGGAGACTGTCTTTTTAAAATTTTTTTTTATTTTTTGGAGAGGTTTTTTGCTGTAGGGCGTGCGCACTCGCCAGACAGACAGAGAGAGACAGAGAGACAGAAAGCGAGAAATCACCCCCCAGGGGTGCTGGTCACGCCGCAATCCCTTCTCCTCCATTCTCCTCTCGGGATCTTGGGCACGCACGCACACACGCCCAGCATGAGTGTTAAGCCACAGGGTCTGGGACGCGAACCGCAGTCAACTACGTGGGAGTCCAGCGACATAACCATTATGCTAACTGCTCGTTCCCCTGGAAACTGTCTTTGAGGGCAAAACTTTTTTCTTCTGTATGAGCCAATCTAATTTTTTCTAGGGAGATTTCAATTTCTTATATTGTATTAGTCATTTCCAGAAATTCTGCTTGACTCTTTTTAGGGTGTCTATTTCTTTATGAAATCCTCTTTCATACCCTATAATAATTTACTCATTTCCTGGAACATATTGTCTCTTTTCTCTCACATCTCATTGACTTTTGTCCCTATGAATATTTAGTTAGTTTTTTTTTTTTTTTCTGACATTTCTATGTATTTCTCTGTGCTGTTCACTGTTGGTGAGGGGCTACTATGCTCACCTGTGGAAGAGCTACCACTTTGTTTTCTCATGTTTCTTTGGAGTCTGTGCTGGTTTCCAGTTATCTGATGCAATATTCAGTTTTTATTGGAGTAGATTCTGTAGTTTTGATAGAGGACATTTTATTCTTAGTTTCCAGTTGTGTTTCTATTGGAGGACTGTAACACCTAGGTCAGAACAATTATAGGTAACTTCAGGTGTTTGACTCCTTTACCTAACTTTCAGGTTTTGATAAGGTGGTAGCAAGCCAAGGAGATATAACCTGGTGAAGACCATCAAGTCATGCCATGAGAAGCCCAGCATATAAGTTGAGATACTCAAAGTTCTAAAGTTTCTTCTAGGCTCCAATCACAGACTCAATGGAAAGCCTGCTCAGCTCAGACTCAAGAGTCCCGTGGGTGGGTGTGGCCAGGCCAAGTCACTGGAATGGTGGGTGATGGGAGTCCAAAAGTTTCCAAGCTCTTCCCAGGCTCTGAGGGTAGACTCACCCTCAAGTTTGCCCAGACTAGCTCAAGACTCCTGGAGGGTGAGCAGGGCAGGGTTAGACCACTGGAACTGTGGGCAAGGAGTCTAAAAGTTTCAAAGCTGTTCCAAGGCCCAAAATATGGATTCACTCTAAAGCCGGTCCAGACCAGACTCAAGACTCGAGGTCAAGTCAAGCTGCTGAAGCAGTGGGTGATGGAGTCCAAAAGTTTCATACCTGTTCCCAGTCCCTGAGCATGGACTCACCCTGAAGTCTGCCAAGACTGGGCTCAAGACTTCTGGCAGGTGGGTGGGGTGAGGCCAGGCTGCTGGAATGGTTGGCAAGAGAGTCCAAAGTTTCAAATTGAAACCAAGGCTCCAAGGGTTGATTCAGCCTAATGCTGGCCCAGCCCAGCCTCAAGACTCCTGACAGGTGGATGGAGAAAGGCCAGGTCACTGGAATGGTCGGCAATAGAGTCCAAAAGTTTCAAAGCTGTTCCCAGGCACGGCGTGTGGACTCATCCTAAAGGCTGCCTAGACAGGGCTCAAGATTCCTGGTAGGGAGGTGGGATGAGACCAGGCAGCTGGAACGGTGGGCAATGGAGTTCATGTAAGGTGTTATTAAAATTAAGAAAAGAACTCAAGCCTCAGCATGGAAGGTGAATGTAGGAAAATAAGGTTTCCAATGGACTGACAATTGTTTGCAGTAATTGGTCTCACTTTGTCTTTCACGTAATCTCATACCACCATCATGTTAGTCCAAAGACATTATCATACCCATTTTTTTTTAACCTACTCACATTCTTAAACCTGAAGATGTTGTTATTTCTCTAATTTGAACTCCTTTCTAGGTCAAAATAAATCAGCACCAACTATTTGTATACTGAATTTTTTTTTTTTGTTACTGAATACTTTAAAAAGGCACGTCGAAATCTCTTCCATTTTTTCCACACAAAACATCTAAATTATCTATCTATCTACCTACCTATCATCTATCCATCTATCTATCTATATTTACATTTTAATTACTTTGCATCATTATAACATTATAACATAACAAGTGAATTTTCCCATCATTAATATACTGCATATTGGTCTGAAAAAATGGTGAACACTCTTATTGTAAAGGAGATGCAAATCAAAACTAGAATGAGATACCACTTAACATCAGTCAGAATGGCTAAGATTAAAACAATAAAAATAAGTCTTGGTGAGACTTTGGTGAAAAGGGAGCTCTTCTACACTATTGGTTGGTGGGAAATGAAAATTAGTCCAGGCACTATGGAGAACAATATGGAGGTTCCTCAAAGACCTACAAGTAGAACTACCATATGATCCAGCAATTCCACTCCTGGATATCTACCCAAAGTACAGAAAAGTTCTCAGTCAGAAAAACACATGCACATCCATGCTTGTGGCATAATTCACAATTGCTAAGACATGGAACTAACCCAGATGTTTGAACAGATGAATGGATTTAAAAAAATGTGGAACACATACACTATAGAATCCTACTCAGCCATAAAAATAATAAGACTCTGGCATTTGATAGAAAATAAAAAATATGGGAGATTTACTGCAAAGTGAAGCAAGTCAGATGATTAAAGAGAGGCATTGTATGGCCCCACTCAAGGTATACCAAATATCTGTAATCTATGGCATAAACTGAGTGATGGGAAGGCATAAAAGCATAGAGAACAATAATGAAGACAGTAGGAGAAGAGGATGAGAAATGTGGGAGGAAGATGGGAAGTACGGGAGGGTGAGAGGGAGGGAATCAAGGAAAAAAATAACCTTAAAAATCTTTTTAATGTGTCACTGAATATGATTTGCTTGTATCTTGTTGAGAAGTTTTGCATCTATATTTATCAGAGATAATGGTTTGTAGTTTTCTTTTTTTCTTATGTCCTTGTCTGTTTTGAGGATGATAGTGATGGAGGCTTCATAAAATGAATTTAGGATGGTTCCTTCCTTTTACATTTTTAAAAATAGTTTTAGTACAATGGGATTAGCTATTCTTAAAAAGTTTTGTAGGATTCAGAAGTGAATTCTGGGCTTTTCTTTGTTGGGAGATTAAATATCACTTATTCAATTTCACTGCATGTTATATCTTCCTGATCCAGTCTCAGTAGCTTATATATGTCCAGAAATTTGTCCATCTCATCCAGGTTTTCAGACAGTTCCTCAAATATTGTCTAATTATCTTTTACATTTCTGTTATGTCTGTTCCATTGCTGATTTGATTTATCTGTATTTTTTTCTCTCTTCTTAATTAGCCAAAAGTGTATTAATTTTGTTTATCTTCTCAAAGAACAGCTTTTGGGTTTATTTATTTTCTGCGTAGTTTGTTTATTCTCTATTTTGTTTCTTTCTGCTTGAAACTTTATTATTTCTTTCTCCCTGCATTTTTGCTGTTGCTGTTGTTTTTTAATTCCCTGAGGTGTATTGATAGATTGTCTATTTGCCACTTTTTCTTTTCTTCCTTTTTTTTCTTAAAAAATGTATATATAGGCAAGTTATAATATGTATATGTATAAAATCCAAAGTAGCTTTAGGATTTTAAAATGGAACAGTTGGGCAAATGTAGTATATGTATATCACCTGAAATATTTCATATTTTCTGTTAGGAGAGCATTAGTATTATACTCCCTTGGCATTAATGGAACGAATAGTACTTAATTATGCGTTATGTTCCCCATGCTTATACTCACTCCATTTTTTCTTATGTGTGCTAATTGCTTTGAAAATCCCTCTTACGACTGCTTTGGCTGTGTCCCATAGATAGGAAAATTTGTGCACTCACTATAATTGGTTTCAATAAATAGTTTAATTTCAGTCTTAACTTATTCAGTGCTTGTGAAGCCATTCAGGGGTAGGTTGTTTAGTTTCCATATGTTTGTGTATTTGTGAGGGATTTTTCTGAAATTAATTTCTAGTTTAATTCTGTCATGGTTGGAGAAGATGCTTGATATAGTTTCAGTGCCTTTGCCTTTGAAAAAGCCTATTTTGTGCTCTTTCAGGTGGTCAATTTTTTAAAAGGTTCCATGCAGGGGAGAGAAAAATATATATTTTGTAGTCATTGGGAGGAAAGTTCTATAGATGTCTGTAAATCAATGGTATCATTTAGATCCTTATCTTTTTACTTATTTCTAGGTAATCTGTCCAAAAGATATAGTGTGGTGTTTAGATATCTAATGCTAAGTGCTATACACCATGACCAAGTAAGGCTTTATTCCAGGGATGCACAGATGGTTCAACATATGAAAACCATATATTCAATAATACTCCATGTTAACAGAAAGAAAGAAAATCATATGATCATATCAATCAATTGAGAAAAAGTGTTTGAAAAATATAAAACATCCCTTCAAGATTAAGGCTCTCAGCAAAATCAGCATAGAAGGGATATTTCTCAACCCAAAAAAGCCACCTGTGAAAATGGTTACATCATACCAAATGAAGGAAAAGTGAAAGCTTTTCCACTGAAAACTGGAACAAGACAAGGCTACACCCCTTTTTCATTACTTTTTCCAATATAGTACTAGAAGTCATAGCCAATGCAATCTGACTAGAGACTAAGAAAAAAGGAATTTAAATAGGGAAAGAAGAAGTAAAATGATCTCTATTGGCATATGACATAATCATATACATAGAAAACCTCCCCAAATCCACAAAAGACCTTCTAGAAGTATTAAATGAATATAGTGAAGTGGCAGGATACAACATTAAAACACAATTGGTAGCATTTCAATACACCAATACTGAACAAATTTGGCAGAATTAAAGAAAGAAATTCCATTTACAATAGCCACAAAGGAAATAAGATATGTAGAATACACCTAACCAAAGAAGTCAAAACCTCAAGTAAAACAATAAAAAAGCTAAAAAGTAAAATAAAAAATGACAATTTTCAAAAAAAGGGAATAAACATCTCATGTTCCTGAACTGGGAGAGTTAATATAATTGAAATGTTAATTCTACCCAAATTAATGTACAAATTTAAAGCAGTCCTAATCAAATTACCAGAGATATCCTTCACAGGTTCAGAAAAATAAATCACAGAATTTGTCTGGTACCATAAATATCCCATCTTGCCAAAGCAATTCTGTGCAAAATGAGTGGAGTAGGAGGTGTCTCATTTCCTGATCCCAAAATATATTACAAAGCTGTAGTAATCAAAACAGCATGGTATTGTCACAAAAACAGGCATGTGGACCAATGGAAGAGAACAGAGATTTCAGAAATAAACCCCAAAACATATAGCCAACTGATTTTTGACAAAGGGTACCAGTAAATGTAGTGGAAAAAAGAAAATCTCCTTAGTGAATGATGCTAGAAAAAGGGTTATCCACATGCAGAAAGATAAAACTGGACCTCTATCTCTCACCATAAATAAAAAATGAACTCAAAATGAATCCAAGATTTAAACCTAAGACCTCAAACAATAAAACTACTGGTGGTTAACACAGGGGAAACTCTTGGTGACATCAGAGCAGGCAAACACTTCTTAAATTAGAGTCATAAAGTATAAGTTATAATCCAAAAAAAAAAAGACAAGTAATTACATCAGGGTAAAAAAAATTCTGTTTAGCAAAAGAAATGGGAGAATATATTTACAAATTATGCCCCAGATGAGGGATTGATAACCAGAATAATATAACCAGAACTCAAATGGCTTATCCAAAAAAAAAACAAACAAACAAACAAAAAAAAAAACAAAAAAAAAACTCTAAGAAAGACATACAAATAACCAAAAAGTATATAAAAAAATGCTTAAAAACACTTATTACAAGTGAGACACAAATCTAAACCACAATGAGCTTTTTCATTCTGGCTCCTGAGCAACAGAGAGTGTACAGAACAAGACCAGGGACACCTTGGAACCTACACATCCCATCCATCACCTCCAGGTACCCTCTTTCTCCCAATTTTTTACATGCCTTTCTTGCTGGATCCTGAGTGGCATAAGTGAGTGTGCAAAGACTAGGGACCACTTTGGAACTTGTGCACCCCATGTATCCACTCCAGGTGCCATCTTTCTCCCAACTTCCACCTCACCTTTCCTTCTGGTTCCTGCATGGCAAAAGCGAGTGTGCAGACTGAGGCTAGGGTTTGCCTTGAAAATTGTAAGCCCCTTCATTCAATGCCAGATACCTTCCTGCTCCCAACTTCTGCACTGCATTTCTGCCAGGCTCCAGCATAGCAGAAACGATTGTGGAAAAACTTTCTCCCTTTGTCACAGACTATATAGTGTTTTGAAGTGTATGGTGTGCCATACTTTCTTCCTCAATTGAGACCCAATGGCTCAGCCTCAGGTGCATCTGTTCTCTAGAATCTGGAAGGCCTTTAGAATACCCAGTCTCAGCATCAAAAGTCCAGGTCACAGGGTAAGTGTCAGGGAGGTCACAGGGTAAGTATCAGGGAAAGGGGGCAACAAAGAGGTCATGGATCACATCCTCTCACATGCCTTTGAAAGCTTAAAATTAACTTAAGAAGTCAAGAAAAAATGTATAATTCATCAAATGACCAGAAACCATTGGAGAGGCCTAAGAAGTATGAGAAGGCAAGAAAATATGTCTACCATAAGGGAGAACAACAATTCCTCATTATCAACAGACAGCACAATGGAACTCATGGATATGACAGATAAAGAATTCAGAATATTCATAGAGGTAAAACTTAATGAGATACAAGAGAAAAGAGACAATGAACTACAGGAGATGAAGTCCTTCCATGATTTGAAAGAAGAAATAGGCACCATAAAGAAAGAATCAAACAGAACTGTTAGAGATAAAGGCTATAATACAGGAAATCAAAACCTCCACTGAAGTATAAAAAGCAGACTAGCCCATGTAGAAGAATGAATTTCAGATGTAGAAGACAGAACCTCTGAAATAGAAAAAGACACCAAAAAGATAGAAAAAAAAAAAAAAAACTACCAAATAAAAATTAGGATAGTATACTAGAAGTACTAAATTCCATTTAACATTCAAACATCCCAATAATTGGTATCCCAATTCCAGAAGGTGAAGAAACTGTTAAGGGCATTGAAAACCTATTCCATGAAATCCTGTAAGAAAACTTTCCAAGTCTAGAGAAGCATTCAAACATGCAGAACCAATAAATGCAAAGGACCCCAAATAGAATAAACTCAAAAAGATTTTCTCCACAGCACATCATAGCCAGACTGGCCAAAACCACAGACAAAGACAAGATCCTAAAGTTTGTAGGAGAGAAATGGCAAGTAACTTACAAAGATGATATCAGGCTAACACCAGACCTCTCATTGGAAACAAAGCAAGCAAGGAAAGAATGGGGAAATATATTCCAAGTATTAAATGAAAAACAACTTAAACCAAGAATACTATGCTCAGCAAGATTATCCTTCATAGGGGAAAAAAGATAAGAGCATTCTCAGAAAAAACCTGAAAGATTTGACCAACTTCAGACCAGCTCTTCATGAAATTCTGAGGGGAGTGCTATAACAAGAAAACTAAAGACAGACAGACAGAAATAAGTCAGTAGAAAACCACCTAGAAAACGGCCAACTTAACAGTAGGAACAAGTCTGGAAATACTGATCATAACATTCAATGTAAATGGCTTTAATTCTCCAATCAAAAGACATGGACTGACTGAATGGATAAAAAACCCCAGAAACTATCCATCTGTTGCCTACATAAAACCCACCTCATGGATAAATAAATACATAGATTAAAAGTGAAGGGCTAGAAAAAGATGCAAACAGAAACCCAAAAAGAGCAGGAGTCACAATACGGATCTCAGATAAAATAGACTTTAAGGCAAAAACTATAAGGGGAGAAAAAGAAATGCATTATATAATAGCCAAAGGGCTAATTCATCAAGAAGATATGCTTATTAATATCTATGAAGCCAATTTAGGAGCACCCACATATGTGAAGGAAGACTGCTAGATCTGAAAGGAGAGATAGACTGCAACACAGTCATTGTTGGGGATCTCAATACCACATTATCTCCTTTGGAGAGATCAACAAAACAAAAATTAAGCAAAGAGATTCAGGACCTAAACAATACCATAAATAAGATGGACTGACAGACATCTATAGAACTTTCCACCCAGAAAACACAAAATATACATTTTTCTCACCCTCAACCTTCTCGAAGATTGACCACATGATAGGGCACAAAACAAGCCCTTATAGATTCAAAGGCATCAAAACTATACAACCATACCCGGCATGATGGAATTAAAGCTGATATCAATTTCAGGAAAACCCTCAAAAATACGCAAATATATAGTAACTAAGTAACCTAATACTGAATGATATCACAACTACCAAAGAGATTAGGACCAAAATAAAAAGATTCATGGAAACAAATGATAATGAGCACATGAATTTCCATAATCTTTGAAACACTGTAAAAGCAGTTATAAGAGAACTCTATCAAATTCATTTTTCTCTCTTTCTTTCTTTCTTTCTTTCTCTTTCTTTCTTTCTTTCTTTCTTTCTTCCTTTTGACATTTTTCCATAAAAATTGACTTTACATATCAAAAAATTTTTGCTCATACTCCATAGTTCTTGACAGTTAATAAACAACTGTCAAAATTTCAAAATACTGAATTTTAAAGATAATATTCAAAATATTTCTTTTAATTTTGTATAATTTTGTTTGTGACTCTATAACAACAGCGGTAGGATGGTTTTAAATATTTTTGAGAAAATATTTACATGTCAACTACTCAAATTTTTGAAAAGCAAATGTCCAGCACAGAAGTCACACATAAACCTTCTCAATTCAGCCTGCCTACCAAGTATTCTCTGATATACAATCCCCTAGCAAATATAAGTCTCTTTTTCTTCCTTCAAAGTCTTTCTCAAGATAATCCTCTGGTGTGGTTGCTCTTTTGCAATCTCAACTGATTATAATACTGGGATTGAAAAGTCCAGGTTATTTTATGCTATAAATTCTTTCATATATCTTCTCTAATCCTCTCTGCTAGGCAGAACTATTTATGGTGCCAGGCCATCTTTCTAAGAGCCTCTATGGGCTTACTTGAGATCCATCTTAGTTCCATAGCTTTCTGATTAATCTTCAGGTATGACATTCCAGTCAAAGTCCTGTCCAGTAATGAGTATTTCCAATTTCTGATTCAATGCAACAAGCATTATTGAACTGAAGCAAATAACCCTTCTGCCACAAAATAAGAAAACTCCCAAATATTTTCCAATTTCAGAGGGGTCAGGAAGGAAGAAAAGTTTGTTTCCATTTAAAGAAACAAACAAAAATATTTTCACAAATTGCTAAACCTATCAACTCAAAAGAAAGTAAAATGTTTAACTTGGGCAAACAAAGCATAGGAAAAAAAATTAATAATGTTTTACTCAAAGGTCATAAAATTCTATTTCGCCAATTCAGTCTTATGTTCAAACTCTCCCCTGTTGAATATGCAGTGTTACTGTGGGAGTCCAGCGACATAGCCATTACGCCAACTGCCGGTCCCTAGATCTTTTTTTTCTATATTTTACTGAAAATACTAAAGAATTTACTGACTGAATCCAGAGCTTACCAACTCAACATATAATAGTCTACACGGCTTGCTCATGATTCTTGTTGCTAAGGGTGTTTGGAATGCAGCAGTTCCCAACGATCACTGTGGAGTGCCGAACGTGAAGGTGGCCTTACCCGCTGCAGCCGACGACCCTTCGGGCAGGTCCTTCAGGTGCACGTTGTTATCCACATACATGTACTGCAGTTCTCGCGACCAACCTAAATCTGGAGGAGAGACAGAAGGGCTGGCATGCTTCGCAACAAGCACCGGGATACCGTGAAATGTCAGATACACGATTAGAAATAGCCAAACGTTTCTTTCCTCAAAGAAAAACATATTGTAGATGGAACTCTGAGTTTACATGTTGCCAGCGGCAATATTAGATTTTGCATAAGACATCGTGATTGTAAAAAAATGACTAGGCCAGGCCAGCAGGGGGTGTAGTGGTGAAGGGGTTGGACTCCCATGTGGCCGACCACAGTTTGAGGCCTGGACCCAGCAGCTTGACCCCTCACATCAGGCAAATGTGTGTGTGTGTGTGTGCCCAAAATCCCAGGAGAAGAATGGAGAAGCCAGGATTGTGGCATGACCATTTTCCTCTCGGGATCTTGGGCGTGCACGCATATGTGCCCAGCGTGAGTTTTAAGCTCCTGGATCTGGGACTGGAACTGCCGTTGACTAGGTGGGAGTTCAGCAATGTAGCCATTATGCCATCTGCTGGTTCTCCACCCCCCACCTTATTATTATTTTTTTTTTAGAGATTTTTGCTATAGGGCACATGCACTTGCCAGAGAGACAGAGAGAGACAGAGAACAGCGAGAAATCACCCCCGGGGAGGATGGCCACACCACAATCCCTTCTCCTCCATTCTCCTCTCAGGATCTTGGGCATGCACACACACATGCCCAGCATGAGTTTAAGCCACCAGGTCTGGGACTTGAACCACAGTCAACTACATGGGAGTCCAGTGACACAGCCATTATGGTAACTGCTGGTCCCGCCATCAAGGTTTTCTGTGACTTACTTTCTCTGGGCAGAAAATGGGAGGCAGGCAGGGAAGGCTAGGGATCAGGTGCTGGTTGGGCTAGGGGCTTAGGGTCCAGCAGCTGTGGGATGGGGCAGACGTGCCCGGTGGCTGCAAAGTGGGAAGGAAGCAGAGCCCCAGCCCCAGTTCCTGGTGAGGAGTGAAGGTCGGCATAGGCCTGGGCTGAGAGGAGGTGAGAAAGGGGGCCCAGGAAGAAGAGTATCCAACAAGAAGAGGTATACCAGAAAGCGGCAATGCTCAGTGTGACTTCCCAGAGGCAGTGGGCACCAGACGGAAGCAAAGACCGGACGATGGTCAGGAAAGAAAGAAGGCTCAAAGCTCCCAGGGCCATCTCTAGCGGGTATAGACAACGGGCATGTCCACACGCCGAGGTCATCCTTTCCCAGGTGCCCAGCAATGTCCCAGCCCTGATGCGCACCCAGTAGGGCTCTTAGCCTGCTCCGTCTCAGAGCCACACAACAGTGTCCTCGGGGGCCGTGCCTTGCAGCAAGAACATGAAAGGTTTTCTAGGGTTCTGCTCAGGAAAACAGAAAGTAGACTCGAGTTGCTGCTGCTTTCTCTCTTGTTTCAGGAAAGACAAAGGCCCATTACCTAAATGAGGAGGTTCTTAGGTACAGTCACATTTCAGGAGATAACGGGCTCTGTGCTGGGCCTTGGGGATCTGGGTAGGAGCTGCATTAACAGCTGTGAACGCAGACATGAAAAATGAGGATTGTAACACGACATGGCCGCGGCTGTGAGAGGCTGGCTTAGAGTCCTACGGCTCACAGATGGGCTCGGACAGCTGTCATGGAAAGTGAGAGGACGGTGATAAAATGTGCAAGGAGGGGTTCCCATGGGAGAGGGTAGGGAGGGATCTAACGTCACCTTCCCCTTTCCACCACCAGTTCCATGACAAGAACCCTGACTAGGACCAGCATGAGAGCAAGCTACAAAAAGGTATAAAAAACTGGGGGAGGAGGGGAGGCAGGTGGCGTGGTGGTTAAGGTGCTGGACTCTCACATGGCCGACTGCAGTTTGAGTCCCGGACCTGCTGCCTTGCTTTCTTACTTTCCCTCTCTCTCTTGCTCTGTCCCTCTCTGGTCAAAATAAGAAAGAAAGTTGGAAGGAAGGAAGGAAGGAAGGAAGGAAAATAAAATAAAGAATTATTTTTATTGGGACCAGCAGTTGGCATAATGGCTATGTCTCTGGACTCCCACGTGGTCAACAGCAGTTGATGTCCTGGACCCGGTGGCTTAAACTCACCCAGGCACGTGTGCGTGCGTGCCCAAGATCCCGAGAGGAGAATGGAGGAGAAGGGATTGTGGCATGGCCATCCTCCCAGGGGGTGATTTCTCACTTTCTGTCTCTCTGTCTCTTTCTGGCGAGTGCATGCACCTTAGAGCAAAATCCTCTCAAAAATATATATATATCTATATATCTATATATCTATAGATATATAGATATATATATTAGTAGTAAGTGACATAACTGGAAGTGTGACCCACAGTGGAAGGCCAATTAGGAGAGAATTCTCTTCAGCATGCAGCCAATGGGACTAATACCTCTCTGTACTTCAAGTGCACGAAAAAGAGTTGGAGGCAGTGACCTCTAGGGACGGTGATTCATCCCTTCAAACCAAGGACATGAAATGGGACACGACAGAGGGAGCGTCTCCCACCTCTGGCACACCTCAGAGAACCCTGTGCAAGTTAAATGAGGTGACGAGCAAAGATCGTAGCACACAGCTGATCAATAAATGAAAACTGCCGCTTGACAGAACGGACACCTCTTAGAAAGTTTAGTCTTTCCTGTTCTAGTTTAATAGGGAAAATGAAGGGGCAGCAATTGAAAAATGCAATTGAGTTTATAATTTTTTTTTTAAGGTTTTTGCCATATGGCGTATGTGCTCTCCAGAAGAGAGACAGTAAGAAGGGAAGCGAGAAATCACCCTCGGGGTTTTGGGGGGGCATCGGCTCTGCTGCAATCCCTTCTCCTCCATTCTCCTCTCCAGATTCTGGGCATTCATGCACATGCGCCTGATGTGATTTTCAAGCTGCCAGGTCCAGGACTCGAATCGCAATCGGCCTTGTGGGAGTCCAGAGCCTTAACCACCATGCCACGTGGGTATCTAACACCTTAACCACTATACTACCTGCTGGCCCTGTCCTTCAAATATTTTAAAGTCAATATGGTAATCCACAAATTGTATCTTCTCGTTTGAGAATCACTTATATTCGCATGGCACTTTATAATTCTTACCCATTGGACTTTAAAAAAACTAAAGGAAACAGAATAATCATTATCGCTTCTGACTTAACATAAGGAAAATGGAGCTCAGGTTTTGGTGACTGAGCCCAGGTCACACTGTGGTGTGACCACGCGGGTTTTTATGCTGGAGGCCCAGTGATCAGTGGGACATCATCCTTTCTCCCAAAATGGCTAGATCGCGGGAGCCATGGAGCTGTCTGTCTGTCTCTTGAAGAAGGGCTGTTCTGGGATGGGTTTTTACCTTCTTAATAGGTGGTAAGTGGGGCCAGCAGGTGGCGTTGTGGCTAAGGTGCTGGACTCCCACGTGGCCAACCAGGGTTTGAGCCTCATACCTGGCAGCCTGAAAATCATGCCAACATGTATGTGTGCATGCCCAAAATCCCAAGAAGAGAATGGAGGAGAGGGGACTGTGGTATGGCCATTCCCCCAGGGGGGAGATGTCTCACTTTCCCTCTGTCTGTCTCTGGTGCATGTGCCCTATAACAAAAAAACAAAACCAGAAAATAAAACAAAAAAGGTGGTAAGAAAAACCATAAAAACAAGGAATGTGTGGACTGCCAACCCTAGAAATATTTATTACCCAGTCATTTTCAGAAAAATTTGCTGATCTTTGCTACAGACTACCGTTAGTAGGAATGTTCTTAATCATTACTTTTCTTTTTTTTTAACCTTTTTGTTTCTTTATTTTTATTATCATCATAATCTTCTTTATATTACATTGGAGTACATATAACTTTACAGTGTATTACATTGCTTTTTCAAAAGGGAATGCCATGCACGTCAGTCAATACAGAGACATTAATCTCCCCGCTTCAACATTCAATATCTTTTCTATGTTTTTCCCAATCATCATCATTATTATTATTCTAATTATTTTTTAAAACAGTCAATCACTATTTCTCATTTTGCTTGTGAGATTTTTTTGTCTTTTATTTTACTTTCTCAGATTAATTAAATTCACATTTTACATAACGTCCCCATTATGATGTATACAATATACATATATATATATATATATATATATATATATATATATTTTCAACAGAGAACTCTACATTTTTTTGGTGTTAAATGATTCTTCCCTTTGCCCCTCACCCCCACTCTCTACCACCCACTCCCTACCACCCACTCCCCTCCCTTACAGCCTCTGGTATCTACATTTATCCTTTCCGCTATCATATCATCAGATCTTTCTCCCTCTACCAGAGTGCTGATATATATTTTTTTCATTGCACATCTTTACAGTGTACAGCATGGTTTTTCCCAGCATGAGTACAGTGCACATTAGTCAAGACAATGATATTACCATATACATTATCACCAACAGACCACTTTTCATTTTTGTGTCTATTAAGTGTGATGTTTGTTCCCTGAATCCCTCCCTTCTGCCCTCTATTACTCATTCCCATTACCTCTCCCATACTGTCTCTAGTATCTGCAGTTGCCATCCCTGCTATTATACCTTCCAGTTCTTTCACTTTTTTTTTTTTTTCGATTATCAGCTCATAAAGTTTTTTACAATAGGGAACATAGATTCTATTTCGGGTTGGGTTAAGGGTGGGTCTCGTGCAGTTCCGCAATTGTAGGTGAGTCTCCATGGAATACAGATTCAGGAAAGCGGTTCTGGTAAGCAGAGATGGTTATCAGTTGATGCGGCACAGCATCCATCTCGTGATTACCGGGAATGGTGTTGTGGGGATCTGCAGCGTGAGTCATCCTCGGGTATCTGGCTTCCTTAAGAATGGTAGAATAGTTCTTGTTTTTCCCTGAGGTAATGCAGGGCTGGTAACCATCATCTTCTCACTGTCCATAGGCAGAGAAAATCCTCCTATACAATATATTTCTCAATTGGTTTAAGACAGCTGAAGTTTCTTTCTGTTGCTTATAGTTGCAAGTTCTTAATCCTTGCTTTCGGCTTCAGTTTGCTGCCCGCGACTGGCGGCCACGCGCAGACGCAGGTCCGGCGGCCACGCGCAGGCCCAGGGGCCACATGCAGGCGCAGGCCCGGTGGCCACGCACAGGCCCGGCAGCCACGCTCAGGCCTGGTGGCCACTCGCAGGCCTGGGGGCCATGCACAAGCCTGGCGGCCACGCGCAGGCCCGGCTGCCACACGCAGGAGCAGGCCCGGCGGCCACGTGCAGGCCCAGCGGCCACACACAGGCGCAGGTCCGGCGGCCACGCAAGGGCCCAGTGACTACGTGCAGGCCCGGAGGCCACGCACGGGAGCAGGCCCGGTGGCCACGTGCAGGCCCGGCAGCCACGCGCAGGCCCGGCAGCCACGCGCAAGTGCAGGCCTGGCGGCCACGTGCAGGCCCGGTGGCCACACACAGGCCCGGCGGCCACGCGCAGGCCCGGCGGCCATGCTCAGACCCGGCGGCCTCGCGCAGGCCCGGCGGCCACGCGCAGGCCCGGTGGCCACGTACGGGCGCAGGCCCGGCGGCCACGTGCAGGCCCGGCGGTCACGTGCGGGCGCAGGACCGGTGGCCACGCGCAGGCCCGGAGCCACACTCAGACCCGGCGGCCACGCGCAGGCCCGGCGGCCACATGCCAGCTCCGAGCGCACGAATGTGCCCGGGGCCCAGCGCCACCTCCCGCTCGCCCGCGCGGCCAGAGAAAGGAAGGACGGCGATCTCGGCCGGTCCGCGCCGCCGACCCGCATCGGCGCTGAGCGCGGGACACACCCAGCGCCGGAGAGTCAGCGGGGGCCGGGCGGTCCGGGCCGCGGCACGCGGAGTAGAGGAGAGCGCCTGGCCCCACGCCCCGCAGGCGCCCGCCCGCCGCCGCGGCACCAATAATTACTTTTCTTTATAAAAAGAATACATGTACAAACAATGCTAACTTCTAGTTATTTTTCTAACACTGGAAAAGCTGTGTATAAAATTCACTGCTCGATTTCCCTACACTGAACAAAGTACTATATAATTGCAAATGGGTAGGTAGGACTTAGTGTACAACCTGGAACTCTGAATCCAAGTTTTGTTCCATCTGAACTTTTCTTCTTTTCTTTTTTTTTAGAGGTTTTTGCTTTAAGGCCATGTGCTCACCAGAGAGAGAGAGAGAGACAGAGACAGACAGTGAGAGGAAAGGTGAGAAATCACCCTCTGGGGGGATGGCCATGCCATAGTCCCTTTTCTGCCATTCTCCTCCTGGGATCTTGGGCACGCACACGCACGCACCCACCCAGTGTGAGGGGTGGACTCTCCGGGTCCAGGACTCGAACCGCAGTGGGCCGTGTGGGAGTCCAGCAACGTACCCACTCCACCTTCTGCTGGCTCCTGTTCCGTCTGAGCTTACCTGATGCTCACAGGAGTCCATTTCACCCTGGCTCCATTAACATGGTATTCCACCTACCTGAGCCTACCTGACTACCTGACCAAACAAAAGCACTTCTGTGTGAGGTGTGTGAGGCCTAGTGGAGAACCATGGCATTTTAGAAGTCAATCAAAAGGATAAAGAAAGCGGAAAGAAAGAAAACTTTCTGACCTGACTTTATAAAACAATAAGAGGAGGGAAGGGGGACAGAAGAGTGAGTAACTGATCCACTCTGCACGAGTGGTACGTCCATTCAGTGAAAGACTCCTCGGCAATAAAGAGGAATAAACTCTGTGTCCATCCAATGCTGTTGAACCTCACATGCATCACGCTAAGTGAGATGGGCCAGCTTCAAAGGGTTCATGCTGTAAGATTCCACATATATGATATTCCAGAGAAGGCAAAACCAGAGAACTTGAGGCCCAATTCCGTCGCCTAGTGGCTGAAGGAACTGGATACCAGATGGCCAGCCACGCAGTTGAATCCTGGACACAGTAGCCGGAAAAACACGGGAGCTACCGCATGCATGCTCAAAATCCCAACCGGATGAAGGAATGAATGAGAAGGTATTGCAATGTGACCACACCCCACTGGGGCAGAGGGGTGCTTTACTTCTCTCCCTCTGTCTGTCTCTTTCTGGAGAGCACACATACCCTTTGGGTTATAAACAAAATAGAAAGATCTAGAAAACAGAACAGTGAGGCCTAGGTCCTAGGGGGTGGGGGAAGGTGGGTAGGAGATAGACAAAGAGGCACAAGGGATTCTTGGGGGACACTAGAACTCTCATGTCTCTTGATTCTGGTGGTTACACAACTCACTGTCCACCGAAAGGGTGAATTTTCTTTTTTCAGGAAGAGATTTTTGCTATAGGGTACACACACTTACCAGAGAGACAAAGTGAGACATCATACCCCAGAGGGGATGGCCACACTGCAATCCTTTCTCCATTCTCCTCTCGGGATTTTGGGCGTGCATGCATCTGTGCCTGGTGTGGGTTTCAAGTCACCAGGTCCAGGACTTGAAACACAGTTGGCCATGTGGAGTTCAGCACGGTACCCACATACGCCACCTGCTGGCCTCAGGGGTGAATTTTCTTATTTTCGGTATAATTTTAAAAATTATACTACTGCCAAAATGTTTTATTTTCACACATTGATTAACTTCACACTATAAATATGTAGGGTAGTCAGTCTGGATATAAAGTCACATAATTTAGTCATAGTTTCTTAGCTGTTTTTATGTCTAATAATGTATTGATGATATTTTTCTGAATAGCCTTTTTCGATTTTTTTTTTTTTGGAGAGGTTTTTGCTATAGGGTGCATGTACTCACCAGAAAGACAGAGAGAGACAGAGAGACAGAAAGCGAGAAATCACCCCCAGGGGGCATGTCCATGCCACAATCCCTTCTCCTCCATTCTCCTCTCGGGATCTTGGGCACTCATACACACGCACCCAGCTTGAGTTTAAGCCACCAGGTCCCGGACTCGAACCGTGGTTGACTACATGGGAGTCCAGCGACATAGCCATTACGCTAACTGCTGGTCCCAGAATTTTTATTTTTAAATAAAAGTACTGATCATTAGTTCTGTCATTAAGAAATTTGGGGCCAGTACATGGCATGGTGGTTAAGGGCACTGGACTCCCACGTGGCTGACCATAGTTCGAGTCCTGGACCTGGCGGCTTGCTTTCTCCCTTTCTCACTCTCTCACTGGTCAAATAAAATAAGTAAATAAATAAATAAGGTTAAATAAACTCATTCTTTTAAAAAAAAGAAATTTAATAGTATTGACATTGAAAATATGTATTGCTAAACCGCCCTGATAAGAATGCAGTATGATTGCCACAGAGTTATAATGTGGTTTTCTGGGACTCCTGGAAGAAGTCTATTCAACTCAGGGACCAGCAAATGGCATGGTCGTTAAGGGTGCTGGACTCCCACATGGCCAACTGTGGTTCAAGTCCCAGACCTGGCAATTTGCTTTCTCACTTTCTCTCTGATCTCTCACTCTCTCTCCCTCTCTGGTCAAATTAAAATAAATAAAATTAAATAAAATAATTAAAAAAAAAGAAGTCTATTCAACTTAGCCAGTCTCCAAGTGACCACACCACTCCCAATCTCCCTCGCCCCTCCCTGGCAGTAAACATCAATTTGTATATCTTATTTCCTCGGTGTGCCTGGGATCATACGAACTTCACAGCTGTCTGCATTGTTTAGTTTTGTGCTTAATATATGATATCTTCCAACTTTTCAGCCGCGCGCAGAATATTCAGAAAACGATGTCATGATTGCCGCACGGTAATTACTTAGAGCATAAAAATAATTTAAAGGTGCCCATTTCTAAAGAAAACAACAATAAGGCCCCTTTAAATCATCATTCTCTGCTCCTGCACACTGACCTAACCTAAAATTTCAATGGGATGCCAAGCCGTTGACCACAGAGTCAATAACAAGCCTCTGCTATTCTCCAGCTCAGGCTTCTTCTGGTGCCACTAAAAACAGGTCTAATTTGGGACCGGCAGTTAGTGTAATGGCTATGTTGCTGGACTCCCACATAGTCGACCGCGATTCGCATCCCGGACTCGGTGGCTTAAACTCACACTGGGCACGTGTGCGTGCGTGCCCAAGATCCCGAGAGGAGAATGGAGGAGAAGGGATTGCGGCGTGGCCATCCCCTCTGGGGGGGTGATTTCTCACTTTCTATCTCTCTGTCTCTCTCTGTCTGTCTGGCAAGCGCATGCGCCCTATAGCAAAAAAAAAAAAAAACTCTCCAAAAAATAAAAAACAGGTCTTATTTGAGCTTTGAAGCACCCTGGGCTAAAGAGAATACACAGAAAAATAAAAGTATTTCAATGCCAAATTTTGTTCTCTATACAGTAAGTCTCCCTCTTTTTATTCACTCTCTTACTGTCTCTCTCTCTCTCTTTTTTTTTTTTTTGAGAGGTTTTTGCTATAGGGCGCATGCGCTCACCAGGGAGACAGAGACAGAGAGACAGAAAGCAAGAAATCACTCCCCGGGAGGATGGCCACGCTGCAATCCCTTCTCCCTCATTCTCCTCTTGGGATTTTGGGCATGCACATCCAGCATGACGTTTAAGCTGCCAAGTCTGGGACTTGAACCGCAGTTGACTAAGTGGGAGTCCAGCGACGTAACCATTACGCCATCTGCTAGCCCCATCTGATTCATTTTTATCATGAAAACAATTACAAAATATATGTTAAATCTAACATGGGGAATGGGGCTCTTGGGAGATAAATGTCTTTCAGACACTGCGTAAGACTACCTTCCTTGGTCAGCTTGCTGCAGACTGAATATACTTTAAGTTTTCCCCAGTGCCTTAAAATGATCTCCATGAACGTCTGTGATGGGAACATTCTATACCAGAAACCACTGACAGAAGATCACAGGACAGGGACCTGCAGTTGGTGTAATGGCTATGTCACTGGACTCCCATGTAGTCGACCACGTTTCAAGTCCCGGACCCGATGGCTTAAACTCACGCCAGGTGTGTGTGCATGCATGTCTAAGATCCCGAGAGAAGAATGGAGGAGAAGGGATTGCAGCGTGGCCATCCCCCCGGGGGGGGGTGATTTCTCGCTTTCTATCTCTCTGTGTGTCTCTGTCTGTTTGGCGCACACGCTTTATAGCAAAAACCTCTAAAAAATAAAAAGATTACAGGACAAACAGCTCTAAACTTGAACGTGTTTTCAAATGCTTATACGTCATCTGCCTCGGTTGATGGTTTTAGGAAATAAATAAAACGTGTACAACCTACAGAGTTAACATAATGTAACTAAAAATAAAATAATGAAACTAAATTCTCAGCGAGCGTTTTAGAAGCTACGTAAGCGAAGCCATTGCATTATGTTTTCATACATATTTTTCAAAGTCCCTGTCCTGGAATTGCCTTGAGACCTAGACTGTGAAATTAGTTCGTGAATTCTTGTTTTCGATTTTTCAAAAATTCTAAAGGACAAGGAGTTGCCATCGCCAATTTTATTGAGAAGACCATACTTCAAACTCTGAAGGCAACTGTGAAAGAAAAAAAATGAAAGGCTGAAATGAGATTGGAATTCTCAGAACACAGGGCTCAGTGATGGCTCAGGGGTGTTCTTATGGGCAATGATGTTCTCTTGTTTTTGGAATTATTAGACACTCTATTAGGAAATCTAACTAAGTTTAAAAACCATGGAATCTTATCGGAATAAGTCTCATATTTATTTTATTTATTTATTTTTATTTTTGGAGAGATTTTTGCTATAGGGCACGTGTGCTTGCCAGAAGGAGAGAAAGACAGAGACAGAAAGTGAGAAATCACCCCCCAGGGGGGATGGCCACACCACAATCCCTTCTCCTCCGTTCTCCTCTCGGGATCTTGGGCACGCACGCACACGCACCGAGTGTGAGTTTAAGCCACCGGGTCTGGGACTTGACCCATGTAGTTGTCAACATGGTATCCAGTCACCTTAAGCACCATACCACAATGCAGGCCCCTCAATGCAATTTTCGAGATCTTTTTCTTCTACAGAGCACACGCACTCACCAGAGAGAGAGTGAGAGAAAGAGAAGAGTGAGAAATCACCCTCTCCAGGGCAGATGGATACACCCCAATCCCTCCTCCCCCAGTCTCCTCTTGGGATTTTGGACATGTGCGTGCACATACAATCAACATGAGTTTAAAGCAGTTATGTCTGGGACTTGAACCACAGTTGGTCATATGGAAGTCTAGTGCCTTAGGCTCTATGCCACCGGCTGGCCCCAAAGATGTTTTTTGGGTTTTTTTTGTTTTTGTTTTTGGAGAGCTTTTTGCTATAGGGTGCATGTGCACACCAGAAAAACAGAGAGATAGAAAGCAAGAAATCACCCCCCAGGGGGGATGGCCACACCGCAATCCCTTCTCCTCCATCCTCCTCTTGAGATCTTAAACATGCCCGGTGTGAGTTTAAGCTACCAAATCTGGGACTCGAACCACAGTCAGCTATATGGGAGTCCAGTGACACACCCATTACACCAACTGCTGATCCCCCCAAAAATGGTTATTTTGATGTTGTTACCAAAGGACACAGGTGCTCACCATAGAGAGAGACACACACACAAGCCCTCCTCTTCCATGTCTCTCTCTGTTTAGAATCTGGGCGTGTGTGCACACATGGCCAGCATGTGTATGAAGCCACCGGGTCTGGGACTCAACCGCATGGCCAGCCATGTGGGGTCCGGCCGCTGTATCTACCAGGTTCTGGAGCCGCCCTGATATCTTCCCTTAATCATGGCCATGGCCACAGTTAGACAGCAAATGCAGTGTCACAGAGTTTTAGTCAACGTCAAGCCTTTTTATATGGCTCCTCTCATTTTATCGCAAAATACCAGTGGCTCATTTGTGCGAAACCAATAGTTAGAAAAATTAATGAGAGGAAGTTAAAAAGAAAAAATATATATGGTTCAAAGAACATGGACTTAGACCACTGCATGTTAATCAACAACAATCTCAATGTGAACACTTTACCAATATGGAATGACTTTAAAATTTTTTTCCCTTCTACTCCACTGTCCTCTTGGGATTTTGGGGATGTACACACACGTGCCCGGTGTGAGTTTTAAACCACCAGGTCTGGGACTTGAACCGCAGATGATTATGTGGGAGTCCAGTGACATAACCATTATGCCACCTGCTCATTGCTTGGTAGCTTGCTTTCTCACTTTCCCTCTCTCTCTCTCTGTCTCTCTCTGGTGAGGACATGTGCCCTATAGCAAATCTGATAATAATAATAACTAAATTAAAAAAAAATTAAAGTCATCACATATTGGCAAAGGGGTCCATTCTGCCAAAAAATAGAATAATCATAAATTCATATGCACATGGGGCCGGCAGGTGGCATGGTGGTTAAGGGTGCTGGGTTCCCACATGGCCTATCGTGGTTCAAGTCCCAGACCTGGCAGCTTTCTCTCTCTCTCTCTCTCTCTTACTCTGTCCCTCTCTGGTCAAATTTAAATAAATAAATACATAAATAATTCTTGTTAAAAAATTCCTATGCACCCAACACTGGAGCATCTACACACAGAAAGCAAAGATGAATAGAAATAGAGGGAAATATTGACTGTAATATAACAACAGCAGGGGGCTGCAATATCCCTTACAGCAATGGACAGATAAGCTAGACAGAAAAATCAATAAACATCAAATTTAAACTGCACTCTATACCCTAATGGATCTAACTTTACATTGACAAAGCACTCCATCCAACAGCTGTGAATTATATCTCGTTCTCTAAATGCATGCGTGATAGTCTCCGGGACAGGTCATACATTAGGCCACCAAAAAAAGGTAATTTAAGATTGAAGTCATAGCAACATGTTAGGCATGTGCATGTGTGCGTGCGTGCCCAAAATCCTGAGAAGAGAATGGAGAAGGGACTGCAGCATGGAATTCCCCCAGGCAGTGGCTTCTCACTTTTCTTCTCTCTATCTCTCTCTGTCTTTCTCCAGCATGGGCATGAGGCCTAGGGACAAACAAAGACTGAAATCATACTTAGTATCTTTTCTCACCACAATGATAAAAACTTGGGTTTGGGGACCTGTGGAGGGTGTCATGGTTACGTCGCTGGACTCCCAAGCAGTTGACCGCGGTTTGAGTCCCAGACCCAGCGGCTTCAAACTCATGCCAGGCGTGTGTGTGTGTGCGTGTCCAAGATCCTGAGAGGAGAATGGAGGAGAAGGGATTGCTGTGTGGCCATTCCCCTGGGGAGGTGATTTCTCGCTTTGTCTCTCTGACTCTCTGGTGACCATATGAACCTTGTAGAAAAAAATCTCTCTCGAGGAAAAGTATCAGCACATCCTAGGAAACAAGAGCTCCTGTTTTCTGACTACTAGGACATACATTTTTTTTCTTTTTCTTTTTTTTTCTTTTGGAGAGGTTTTTGCTATAGGGTGCGTGCGCTCGCCAGACAGACAGAGAGACACGGAGAGACAGAAAGTGAGAAATCACCCCCCAGGGGGGATGGCCATGCCAAATCCTTTCTTTTCCATTCTCCTCTCAGGATCTTGGGCATGCACGCACACGCGCCTGGTGTGAGTTTTAAGCCACCAGGTCCAGGACTTGAACCGCAGTCAACTACATGGGAGTCCAGCAATGTAGCCATTATGCTAACTGCTGGTCCGTCTAGCCGGTTCTTCTGATAAGACTTCTTGATTATGGTTCTTGGAAGGGAAGTCAATAATGACAATTGTGGGGCATACAGATGTTGTAACAGATGTGGCCTGGGTGAAAAAAAGATCATTTATCTTGCTTACTACTGAGTGTCTCTGTGGATCAGACGGTTTTCTTGTAGGACTGGAACATAGGGAGGAACCACATGAAAGCTCTGCATTGCTGCAGAGGTCCCGCTGACGTGTAGAAGTCCACAGCTGTTGAGAGCTCAGGAACTACATTTTAAATTTTTTTAGAGGTTTTTTGCTATAGGGCGTGTGCACTTGCCAGACAGACAGAGACAGACAGAGAGACAGAAAGCAAGAAATCACCCCCCCAGGGGGATGACCACGCCGCAATCCCTTCTCCTCATTCTCCTCTCGGGATCTTGGGCAAGCATGCACACGTGCCCGGTGTGAGTTTAAGCCACCGGGTCCAGGACTCAAGCCACGGTCGACTACATGGGAATCCAGTGACATAGCCATTACACCAACTGCTGGTCCCCAGGAACTACATTTTGCAGGAGCTCCCGGGATAACACGCTGAAGATCTGGTCGATGGTCCCAACAGATGGAGAAGATGAAATGGAAGAATCTACAAATTGACCAAGAAAGAAACAGAAAACAGAGCAGCTGGGATTGACGAGGACTCCTGTCGTCACCCTCTCTGGCTACCAGGAAGCAATTTCCTCAGTTTTGTGGTCAGATACTGAAGAACTCTGCAGTGCATCTTGGGACCATGCGATTAGAGTAGGGGATGTTGAGTCTGACAGTTAAGTCTACTTTGACGGGAAGTAGTGTTTAACTGTATTTCCCATTTGCCCCTTTGTAAATGTAGAGCATTTGGAAGTACAGATAGGTATGTTCAGACTGTGGGATCCCCGAACTGAAGGTGGTTCTTTGGTGTCTCTGTCCACGGCAGGCTGGGTCCTATCTGTAAAATGGTCTACCCACCGAGAGCAGCTGATTTGAGGCTTTTAGATAATATGATCAAACTGTGAGATACGAGACGCTGGAAAGCTCTTCTCTGTGATCGGGCTGCTCATGAAGACCAAGTTCTGAGTGTAGACTGGACAGATACAGGGTTACTTCTGAGTGGAGGAGCAGACAATAAACTGTACTCCTACAGATACTCACCTACCACTTCCCATGGAGGGGCATGAAAGTGAATGAGAATTTAAGGGACCAGCAGGTGGTGTAAGTGGCTAAAGCGCTAGACACTCCCACATAGTCCATCACGGTTTGAGTCCCAGACCAGGTGGCTTACTTTCTCACTTTCTTGCTCTCTCTCTCTTTCTCTGGTCAAATTAAAATAAATGAATGAATAAATAAAGTAAATAATTCTTTTTTAAAAAGTGAATGAAAATTTGATTCTGGAGAACTGTTCAGTATCTGAAATAAGTAGGGAAACATTGGATTACGATGATGCAAACGTAGAAACCTGCCTTTTAGATTGAATTTAATGTCATGTCTTCATCCTTCATAATAGCTAACGTATTATTCTTCTTTTGCATTTTTATTTTGTATTTAAATGTTACTGTTTGTGCTTACAAAATACAGAAAGAAAAAGAAAAAAGAAAAAATCTCTCTCTAAAAAGTAAAAACAGTTGGGTTTGTCATAGCTTCACTATGTTGTGGTACATTCCTTTCTCAAATTTGCTGAAAGCTTTCATCGACAAGAAATGCTGAATTTTGTCAAATGCTTTTGGTGCATCTACTGAAATAACTTAGTGGTCTGTGTCCTTCATCGTGTTACCTGCTACATCATGTCTATTGATCTGCAATTGAACTATCCTTGCATCCCTGCCGTGAATCCCACTGCCATGGTGAGTGATCCATTATTTATGGGCTGTTGAACTTGGTTTGTTAGTATGTTGTTGAAGACTTCTGTCTATGTTTGTCAGGAATGTGGCCTCTGTTTGTGTGTGTGTGTGTCTTTGTTTGATTTTGTCCTCAGAGAATGAGTTTGGAAGTTGCTCTCTTCTGTGATCTTTTGAAAGAGTATGAGTAGAACTGTTTTTTTTTTAAAAGAATTACTTATTCAATTTTATTTATTATTATTATTCATTTGTTATAGGGCATGCATGCTCACCAAAAAGAGAGAGAGATAGAGTGAGAAAGCAAGCTACCAGGTCCGGGATTCAAACCATGGTTGGCCATGTGAGAGTCCAGCGCCTTAACCACCATGCTACCTGCTGGCCCCTAGAGTTGTCATTAGTTCTTCTTCAAATGTTTGGTACAATCAGCAGTGGAACCATCCAGTTCTGGGCTGTTCTTTGATGGGAAACTTTTTATTACTGATTCAATCTCAATACTTGTTTCTAGTCTCTTTAGATCTTCTGTTTCTTCGTAATTCATCTGAGAAGGCTGTTTGTGCCCAGGAATTTAGATGCACCTCTATGTTATCCAAGTTGTTGGAATATAATTGTTTGTAAAAGTCTCTTATGATCCTTGGTTGATCTGTGGATCTGTTTTGTTTTAAAATTCATTCACTGTGTATCATTACCACACACAAAATAAATTTTCCCATTTAGAATACACTGTATATTGGCTCAATAAAGACATTATTAAACATGCTGGGACCAGCAGTTAATGTAGTGGCTATGTCACTGGACTCCCATGCAGTCAACTGCGTGCTGGACCAAAGTGGCTTAAACTCACGCCAGGTGCATGTGCGTGCGTGCCCAAGATCCCGAGAGGAGTCCTCTTGGGTCTGGGACTCGAACCGCAGTCGACTACATGGGAGTCCAGTGACTTAGCCACTATGTTAACTGCTGGTCTCAGAACCTTTTTGCTTTAAAATAATTATTTATTTACTTTTATTTATTATAATAATAATAATTACTATTATTATTTGACCAGAGAGAGAGAGAAAGAGAGAGTGAAAAAGCAAGCCACCAGGTCTGGGATTTGAACCATGGTCAGCCACGTGGGAGTCCAGCACCTCAACCAACACGCCACCAGCAGCCCCAGGGGCAATGAACCTTAGGAAGACCAAAGATGTACCAGACGAGCACCAGGGAGAAGGGAGACTGCCAGCAGATAGGTAAGCAGCCTGCTCTCAAACATGCAGAAAGAAACCACCTCAGGGACCAGCAGTTAGCGTAATGGCTATGTTGCTGGACTCCCATGTAGTGGACCGCGGTTCGCATCCTGGACCTGGTGGCTTAAAACTCACGCCGGGCGCGTGTGTGTGCATGCCCAACATCCCGAGAGGAGAAAAAAGGAGAAGGGATTGTGGCGTGGCCATCCCCCCTGGGGGTGATTTCTCGCTTTCTGTCCCTCTGTCTCTTCTCTGTCTGTCTGGCGAGCGCACACGCCCTATAGCAAAAACCTCTCCAAAGAAAAAAGAAAAAAAAAAAAGAGAGAAAGAAACCACCTCAGAGCGGAGTGTCTGTGTGACACGGGATACGGGTGACACTCACAGTGCAGGGCAGACAGCAGGTACAGAGGCTGCCCAGTCACGCTGGCACCAGAGCCAGGGTGTGAAACCAGGCCTCTCTGTTCTCTGCTTGAACTTGTCAGAACTTTCTTTCAATTCCTCACACAGACACATGTTATAAACGTATATTATCAACTCTTTCATGCCGTTTGAAAGGTGTTACAAATCCCTAAAACCACTGAATAAAAATGAACAACTGATTATCATGGATGATTGGGCCAAAAAACAAAAGAGCTTCTTGAAAAGTTTGCAAAAATGGGAAACAAAAAATGCAATGGGAAAGATCATTTTTCAATTCTGGAAAAGGAAAAAAA
This sequence comes from Tupaia tana, assembly GCA_026018925.1. NCBI lineage: Eukaryota > Metazoa > Chordata > Mammalia > Scandentia > Tupaiidae > Tupaia > Tupaia tana. Next base: position 1,957,165 of record JAKSZU010000021.1, read on the forward strand.
AATCTATCAATTGGGAGGGTGTGTGCTTAAACAAAACTGACTTCATTCTGGTGGCAGTAGGTCAGTGGCGTTCCTTTAAATAGTCAGGGATTTGTAAAGTGCAAAGCCCGTGTAAAGTAATCTGTGTTTTCCTCCAATCCCCAGTCATACATTTACTTAAGAAACCCATGCTTTCTGGCTGGGCGCTGGCATACTGAGCCTGCCCAGCCCTGCACAGTTCCATTTCTGTTACTAAATTAGGCAACGGTAGGGCCAGCAGCAAACAGAAAAGGTTCTGCATCATTAGCTTGCAAGTCTCCTCTAAAGCCGGATCATTGTGAAGAGATTTAATTTTTAATTAGGGATACCCGAGTCATTTAAGCCTAATAAGGAGCAATGCAAACAAATAATGAGATGACGACAAAAGGGAGAAATTCAATGTTTAACAAACGTATTCTCCTGAATTGCTTTCATGTGCTGTTGGAAAGAAATGAACTATCACCACTCGTGGCTTAATGTCTCAATGACTGATACTAAAATACTGCTGTTTTTATCTAAGCAAAAAAGGAAAAAATGGGAAGTTATTCACTAGCATTTTTCTTTGAAGGTTTTTGCCAGAGGGCACATGCACTTGCCAGAGACAGACACAGAGAGGGAACGTGATAAATCACCCCCGAGGGGGATGGCCATGATGCAATCCCTTCTCCAACATTCTCCTCTTAGGATTTTGGGCACACATGCACACATGCCTATTGGACTTTCAAGTCATCAGATCTGGGACTTGAACTGTGGTTGGCCATGTGGGAATCTAGAGCCTTAACCAACATACCAGTTTCTTGCTCCCATTACAATTTTTTTTTTTCCCAGAGAGGTTTTGCTATAGGGCGCATGCAATTGCCAAAAAGACAGACAGACAGACAGACAGAAAGCGAGAAATCACCCCCCAGGGGGGATGGCCACGCCGCAATCCCTTCTCCTCCATTCTCCTCTTGAGATCTTGGGCACATACGCACACACACCCAGCACGAGTTTAAGCCACCAGGTCTGGGACTTGAACTGTGGTCAACTACATGGGAGTCCAGCAACATAGCCATTATGCCAACCACTGGTCCACCTCATTACAATTTTTACAAAGATATACTAACATGCTTTATGCAGAGCTTGGTTTAGAGCAACTAAGTAGAACATTCAAGGAGACCCAAGTGGAGAAACACAAAGAAGGAGTTCAAGACTGTGTTGATGCTCAAATTAATTTATCAATGACATAAACAGAGGAGAAAAAATATGTAATTTTCCTCTTTCTAAATTTTACTGGCCTCAATGAGCACATCACAGAGCTTTAAAAAAAATAATAAGATAGTAGCTGTTAACATTTCTCAAGGTATTTTAAAAATAGCCCAACACTTTATCAAAAGCTGAAGCTTAAGGAGGTCTGACTGTGGTGCAATGGTACGACGTGAGGCTCTGCCAGGCTAACCCACAGGGGAGGGTTCTGAGTCCATGTCCAGTGACCTCCCTGAACACATCACAAATGCACATCCCATGATGACTGGAGGGCTAACACTAGGGGGAGATTACAACATCAAGACCCTTTTGACAGGGTCTTGTCTGTCTTTTCACATGCACTCATGGAATAAACAAACCTTTTTTAAAAAGTAGCTAAAGCTAGGGGCAGCAGGTGGCATGGTAGTTAAGGTGCTGGACTCCCACGTGGCCAACTATGATTCAAGTCCTAGACCTGGGGGCTTGCTTTCTCACTTTCTCTCTCTCTCTCTCTGTCTCTCTCTGGTGGGTGCACATGCCCTATAACAAAATTTAAAAATAATAATATTGATAAACAAAGTTAAATGAATAATTCTTTAAAAATAAAATAAAATTGGGGGCAGGCCTATGACCTCGTGGTTAAAGCAGGTAGACCCACATGGCCAACTGTGCTCTTGAGACCTGGACCCAGTGGCTTGAAAAATATGCCAGGCATGTGTGAGTGCATGCCCAAAATCTCAAAAGAAGGGAAAAATGGAGAAGGATTGGAACGTGGCCATTCCCCATAGGGGGCAGGTGCTTTCTCTCTTTCCCAGGTTCTCTCTCCACAGGACCAGCAGGTGGCATGGTGGTTAAGGTGCTGGGCACTCCCACAAGGTCAACCATGGTTTGAATCCCAGACCTGGTGGCTTGCTTTCTCACTTTCTCTCTCTCTCTCTCACTCTGTGTGTCTCTCTCTGATCAAATTAAAATAAATGAATGAATAAATACAATTAAATAAATAGGGGCCGGCAGGTAGCATGGTGGTTAAGGGTGCTAGACTCCTTCCCACATGGCCAACCATGGTTCGAGTCCCAGACCTGGTGGCTTGCTTTCTGACACACTCTCTCTCTCTCTCTTTCTCTCTCATTCTGGTCAAATGAAAATAAATCAATAAATAAAGTCAAATAAAAAGAATTCTTTAAAAATAAATAAATATTAAAAAAAAGAAGTTCACGATATCTACTATCATAGCTTTAACAAAGCAGGAAATTTGTACGTATTTATAAAGAAGCTGGGGAGGTGAGCCCACCCAATACCATCCTAACTGGAATGCTTTCGTCCAGTCTCTTCTTATACTGACATGATCTCAGTGGGGTGCTGAAATGCACCGAGGTGACCTGCTGTGCCTGCGCTCAGAGCCTTTGCCGCCTTTGTTCAACCTCTGCCAAGATCTGTCCATCGGTGAGGAGCAGAGCAGAGCAGAGCAGGTCCCCAGAAACAGGGTGAGCCAGGGAGTCTCAAGTCTGCTGGAGTCACTGTGAGACCGTGCTACCAGAGCCTTAGTCCAGTCCTTCACTGTCCCTGTAATACTGATAAGACAAACACTGTTTTGAAGGCACAAAAAAAAAAAAAAAAGAAAGAAAGAAAGAAAAGAGAGAGAGAGAGAGAGAGAGAGAGAGAGAAACAAGCCTAAAGCCATATGCTACATAAATAAAAGTGAAATCAAAAAGCAGACTGAGTGATTAGAAATACATTGAATACTGTAAACGATCCCCTGTAGAGAACCACTTTGATAGTGGGGCCTTCATACCTCATCCTTATTTTTATCCATATCCGCATAAAGAAACATGTAAATGGATGGAGGGACAGAAAAAGAGGAGAAATGAATTATTTTTTATTTAAAAAAATCAATGAGGCTCAAAGAAATTTGAAAAAGAAAACAGTTGGAGGACTGTTCACTGCCTCATTTGAAACCTATGAAGGAGCTACAGTAATCGAGCTTGTGGTATTGCCAAGGCTAGACATGATGACTAAAGGAACAGAGCAGAGTCTCCAGAAATAAAATTATGTGTTTATGGCAAACTGATTTCTGACAAAAATACTAAGTAATTAAACAAGGAAAAGACGCTCTTTCAACAAATTGTGCTGAACAACTGATATAAAAATACTTCAATCTTGATCTTGCCTCATATGCAATAATTCATTTAAAATGCTCATAGACATAAACCTTATATATAGAAAGAAAGTTAAGGTGCACTCCCACATGGCCAACCATGGTTCGAGTTCCAGACTTGGTGGCTTGAAACTCACACTGGGAGCTTGTGTGTGTGTGTGCCCAAAATCCCGAGAGGAGAATGGAGGAGAAGGGATTGCTGTGTGGCTGTACCCCCTGGGGGGGTGATTTCTCACTTTCCATCTCTGTCTCTCTTTCTGGCAAGGGCACATACCCTAAGGCAAAATATAAAAAAAAGAGAAAGAAAGAAAGAAAGAAAAAGAAAGAAAGAAAGAAAGAAAGAAAGAAAGAAAGAAAGAAAGAAAGAAAGAGGAAGAAAACTAAAACAAACTGCATGATAACATGGAGATACTTGCTTAAAATGTTGATATTAAAAAAGAATTAAACAAAGAACAGTTGTGTGTGTTGGAGAGGCAGAGCTGGGGGAGTGCCAGCAAGAAACAAAATCCAAGTGCATTCTTAAAGTTGCTTCTTGTTACGTCAACCCTTGGTAACTCATAAAGGCTACTCATTCTCTAAAACAATAACAGACCCTAAAATGACTTGCAGAATAGGCCATCTGACTTAAGTTAAGACCTCTAACAAATCAAAACAATTTACAGATAAAGCAAAGCAACAAGCATGTTCAAATGACAAAAATTAAGACAAGGGACTACAGATGGCCCAATGGTTATATTGCTAGACTCCCACGTAGTCGACCATGGATGGAGACCTGGACCCGGCAACTTAAAACTCACACCAAAACGAGTGTGCGTGTGTGTCCAAGATCCTGAGAGGAGAATGGAGGAGGAGGGGTTGCAGCGTGGCCATCCCCTCTAGGGTGTGATTTCTCACTTTCTGTCTCTCTGTCTCTGTCCTTCTGGCGAGCGCATGCACTCTATAGCAAAAATCTCTCAAACAACAGGGAACCAGCAGTTAGCGTAATGGCTATGTCGCTGGACTCCCACGTAGTCGACCGCGGTTCGCATCCCGGACCTGGTGGCTTAAAACTCACGTTGGGCGCATGTGCGTGTGTGCCCAAGATCCCGAGAGGAGAATGGAGGAGAAGGGATTGCGGCGTGACCATCCCCCCTGGGGGGTGATTTCTCGCTTTCTGTCTCTATGTCTCTCTCTGTCTGTCTGGCGAGCACACACACCCTATAGCAAAAACCTCTCAAAAAATTTAAAAAAAAAAAAGAATGCTGGACTCCCACATGGCCGACTGTGGTTCAAATCCTGGACCTGCTTTCTCATTTTCCCTTTCTCTCTGGTCAAATTAAAATAAATGAAATAAAGTTCAATAAAATAATTTAAAACACAATAAAGTAACCATGACTTTTTGTTTAGGCATCTATCTAAAACTTGCTTTTTCCAGAGCTTGTTTAACAAATGCAATATACTAAATCACTCTTAGTATAAAAAAACATGTTAAATGCTTAAAAGCTCTTCAGTAAAAATAAACCATGAACACAAGTTTTGCCAAGATATCAAAAGGTATAAATAGAAATTATTCCCTGCAATCTATAAAATACTCTAAGCTGATTTAGATACAAAAATGACAATTAGAGGGGGTGGGAAAGATGGCCAACTAGGGACATTCATTGTGGCAGCTCTCCAGTAAGAACGCCTGAGAAGTCGGACAGATGGCTGCCCTGGAGCAGAGGAGTGAGATGAGACCAACAGAACACCAGAGATGGACCAGGAGCAGTTTTGGGATGCTAAGTATCAAATGGATGGCATAGGAAGATCAGTTTTCCAAACTCCAAAAGAAATTGGAGCCAACTAAAGCTTCCTATAACAGAGGAAGGTAAGTTGGACTCCCAAAGTTTCTACCGGGTTATTGGAAAAATCATGATGCAGCTTTACATAGAAAAAATACATCATGACTTTTCAAATTACCCAGTAGTTTCCAGCTCCCTGTTTCTTTCTTTCTTTTTTTTTTTTTTTTTTTTTTTAAGGTGGGGTGGAGTTCTTTTTTGTCATAGTGTATGTGTGCTTGCCGGAGAGACAGAGAGACAGAGAGAGAGAAAGTGAGAAATCACCCCCCAAGAGGAATGGTCATGCCACAATTGCTTCTCCTCCATTCTCCTCTTTGAGATTGTGGGCACACACACACGTACACACATGTGCCTGGCATGAGTTTCAAGCTGCCAGGTCCAGGACTCGAACCATGGTGGGCCATGTAGGAATCCAGTGCCTTAACCACTCCAGCTCCCCGTTTCCATCCTAGACCTCAGGGCTTCCCAACTGCTGGAGAGCGCCAATTCTTCTCACACTATTCCTAAAGATCCAAATGGACGAAATCATCTCAAACACACTCTACAAAGCCACCATCACCTTGATACCAAAAGCAAAGACATAGCAAAAAAAGAAAACTACAAACCAATCTCTCTGATGAGTATCGATGAACAATCTCCCTCCCCACCAAATGATGGCTCACCTAATCCAACAGCACCTCACTAGGGCCAGTAGATGCTGCAGCCGTTACATCACTGGACGGCACATGGCCGACAGTGGTTTGGTCCCGGACCCAGTGGCTTGAAACATGCATTGCGCATGTGCGTGCATGCCCAAAATCCCAGGAGGAGAATGGTAAAGGGATTGCAGCATGCCCATCCCCCTGGAGGGTGATTTTTCACTTTCTCTCTCACTGTCTCTGACTGTCTCTCTTTGCCCTAAGGCAAAAAAACTTAAGAAAAAACAATAACAAAAAAAATATTATACACCATGAATGTGTAGAATTCATCCCAGGGATGTCAAGGTGGATCGGCATATGCGATAATTATTTGATTATTGTTTATCAACACAATATAGCACATGAACAGAAGACAAAAATCATATGATCATGTTAACTGATGTAGAAAAGCATTTGATAAAGTACAATATTCCTTTATGTTTAAGCTTTTCAACAAAATAGAAATAGAAGGACTTCATACCATATAGATAGAGTAACAACAGATACCATAACTTCAGGGTGGGGGAAATAGAAAGAAGGCTCACGAGAAAAATTTTCATGGATTTCAGAATTCATGTAAATAAGGGAAACAAGTAATGGGACAGTGAACCACAGCAGAGCAAAAACTATGGACAATTAATACACATTAAAAAAAACTAGTAGAACTATTTTCAGATGTGCACAACATGATGTAATAATGTTCTTTGATAAGGAAGATGAATATGTGCATATCCTTGATTTGATTATTATACACTGTATAAATGCTTTTAAAAAAAATACCGGGGTCAGCAGGTGGTGTAGTGTTTGAGGTGCTGGACTTCCATGTGGTTGACCGTGGTTTGAGTCCTGGACCTGGCAGCTTGAAACTCACACTGGGCGTGATCTCCTCTCGGGATCTTGGGCACGCACACGCATGTGCCCAGCATGAGTTTAAGCAACCGGGTCTAGGACTCGAACCGCGGTCGACTACATTGGAGTCCAGAGACATAGCCATTATGTCATCTGCCGGTCCCATGTTAGTTGCTTTTAAATCCTTCACAAAGATTGAACCCCTCTCAGCCAGTGGCATGATTGATGGAAGAGGTTTTCTAAGTCTCAGAAAGCAACTTTTCTTCTTTTTAAGTATTGTTACGATGAACTTTTGTTTTTCAGACTTTTGGCACAACTTCTACCATTTTCTCTTCATACCTAAAAAGGACTATTCCTTTTTTGGGATTTACTTCCTAAAAAGGAGTATGTTCTGTACTTAATTGCCACAAAGAATGACACATGGCCCAGAAAGCAAAACTTTATTTGTTTTAGAAGAATTTTTTTTTTTGAGAGGTTTTTGCTATAGGGCGTGTGCGCTCGCCAGACAGACAGAGAGAGACATAGAGACTGAAAGTGAGAAATCACCCCCCAGGGGGGGTGGTCACGCTGCAATCCTTTCTCCTCCTTTCTCCTCTCGGGATGCTGGGCATGCACGCACATGCGCCCGGCGTGAGTTTTAAGCCACCGGGTCCGGGACGCGAACCGCGGTCGACTACGTGGGAGTCCAGTGACATAGCCATTACGCTAACTGCTGGTTCCCAGAAGAATTTTAATAGCCATTATTATTCCAAGATTATTGCCAAATGTTCAAAGCTTGTAAAAGTTTGTAAGTCAAATATATTGGGTTGTAGGAAAAGCCATGATGTATTTTTTTCTTTTTCTATGCAAAAACTGCATCATGACTTTTTTGACAACCCAATAAAAGCCTTAGTTTCATTTGTAAACAGACTTTAAAATATGCAACAGTACCTATAGTAAAAATATTTCTCTGGAAAAAAATCTGTTTGATCTATTCTAGTATAACAATAAAATGTAAAAATCTAAATAAAAAATATATATTACTATATAAAATTATTAACATATATGTAATTATGCCGTAAACTAAGACAGTACAATATGTACTACCAAGTTACTAATAAGGTAACTTGAGGACAATTAAATTCAATGGAGGGGCCAGCAGGTGGCTTGGTGGTTAATGTGCTGGACTCCCACATAGCAGACTGCAGTTTGAGTCCTGAACTGGGTGGCTTACTATCTCTCTCTCTCTCTCTCTCTCTCTCTTTGGAAAGGTTTTTGCTATAGGGTGCTTGCACTCGCAGAAAGACAGAGAGAGACAGACAGAGATAGAAAGTGAGAAATCACCCCCCAGGGGGGATGGCTATGCTGCAATCCCTTCTCCTCCATTCTCTTCTCAGGATCTTGGGCATGCATGCACACGCGCCTGGTGTGAGTTTTAAGCCACCATGTCCGCGACTCAAACGGCGGTCAACTACATGGGGAGTCCAGCGACATAGCCATTATGCCAACTGCTGGTCCCTGCTGATCACTTTGATAAAGCCTAGTACCACCAGAGGTGCTCTGCCTGCGATTACATTTTCAGATTCTTTTTTAGTGAATGCACTGCTGGTGGGTATCTTACCAGCAGCGAAATGTCATCAGGGGAAAGCAGGGTCTCCAGAAGAGTACCACCCACCATTACTATGGTATCCACTTCAGGAGAGTCAAATGGGTTGTAGCTTCGATGATCTGGGGACAAGAGGCACAGGGAGACACTTCCTGTTTTGAGGATTCAAAAAGAGAGCTGTGCTATTCTCTCTCTGGGCTGATCGCCTAGGAGGCAGACACAAGGGAAAAGGAAACCATGAAACCAGGGCTGACCCAGGGTTCCCGGGCCACCGGCGTTCCTAGACACTGTCATGTGGGGAATTCACATGTGGGACACTTGTGACCAGGATGGTAGCTGCAGGATGAGCTCAGAACCTCTGAAGAATCACGGTAGCTCTGCTAAAACCCAGCAGCCTGCATCGCTACCGCCTCAGCAGACAGGGTGGTAAGCAACAGAGGAAGCCATGGAAGGGCCCGTCTTTGGTTCCGGCTGTGTCCTCTGTAGAAAGACGGCTGCTCTGATCCTGCCACCTCCACATTAGATCAAGAAGCACAGAGGTTTTGGGGTCGTCTAGATGGCGATAGGACAGACCTTCTGTCCAACACGATGGAAGAAACATTCGATTTCATTCTGGTAAAGCAACGAAGGCTCAACTCAAGAGAAAAAAAACTTTAAAGAAAAAGTAAAATAGACTTAACCATACCTGCAGACTGGGTTTTAAGAGCAATTCAGGTGGGACCAGCAGAAGGCAAAGCAGTTACGTCACTGGACTGTCACATGGACGACCATGGCTTGAGGTCCAGACCCAGACACTTGAAAATCATGCCAGGTGCGTGTGTGTGTGTGTGTGCCAGAGATCCTGGGAGAAGAATGGAGGAGAAGGGACTGCAGCATGGCCATCCCCCATGGAGGGTGATTTCTCACTTTCCCTCTCTCTGCCTCTCTCTCCAGCGAGTGCATGCATCCTACAGCCAAAACCTTAAAGAAAAACAATGGGGCTGGCAGGTGGTATGGTGGTTAAAGGCACTGGATTCCCACGTGGCCAACGGTGGACCTGGCGGCTTGTTTTCTCGCTTTCCCTTTCTCTCTCTCTGGTCAAACTAAAAAATAATAATAACAGCAAATGGAATGAAATAAATATCTTTTTTTAAAAAAGAGAGAGAAAAACATAAAGAAAAATGTTAAATAGACTTGACTAGCAACCTGGGATTTAGGTATAATTCGTGCTGGTTATGTGTAGTGCGTATCTTTATGTACACAACTCTTCGCTGTCAAAGTACGCCATGTTCATCTTTAATTTGGGAAAAAACAAAACAAAACAAAACAAACCTCTCCTTTTTTGGTAGGCCAAACAACTTTTAAGGACAAAAACAAAAACCACTTCAAAAAAAGGCTGATTTATATGCCAGATGTCGGTAACATCTTTTCTGACTCCTGGTGACTTTTTATCGTTTATTTGTTACTAGAACCTTCTCTCACGGGAGTTCACGGTTTATGACAAATCACAAAAGCATCTGTTTTTTTCACCTCCTCCAATATCCACTGGTTTGGGTGGGCTCACCAAGGTCCCCACTAAGTGTACGGCAAGTGGCCTGCCCTGACAGGACTCTCTCCCCAGTAATCCTTCATCTGTGGGTGGACGGCATTTCTCTTCGTAATAGATCACACTTCATCTCATCGCTTTTAATCAAATTAGAAAAGGCTTTTGGAAGAGAATTAGTTTAAATGTATACTATAATAAATAATGTCAGGGACCAGTGGATGGTGTAATGGTTACAACACTGGACTCCCATGTAGTTGACCACAGTTCAAATCCTGGCCCCGGTGGCTTAAAACTCACACCAGGCACATGTGAACATGTACCCAAAATCCCAAGAGGAGAATGGAGGAGAAGGGTTGGAAGCATGGTCATCTCCCTCTGGGGGGAGGTGGTGATTTCTCACTTTCTGTCTCTCTGTCTCTCTCTGGCAAGCACGCATGCCCTATAGCAAAAAATCTCTCTCTAAAAAACAATAATCATCATCATAATAAACAATAATAATAATAATGTTATTGTTTTGATTCTGGGAATAGGAAAATGCAATATATAAATTCTTAACATTTTCTCATCTTTTTATTTGTTGTGATTTTCAAGGTGCCAAGTCCGGGACTCAAATTGTCGGCCATGTGGAAATCCAGTGTCTTAACCACCACACTGGTCTGGCAATATGTAAATATTTAAATGGTATGTACTGGGCCTGGCAGGTGGTGTGGTGGTTAAGGTAGCTAGTTGCCCAGATGGCCGACTGCAGTTCGAGTCCTGGACCTGGCAGCTTGCTTTCTCACTTTCCCTCTCTCTCTCCCTCTCCCTCTCGCTTTGTCCCTCTCTGGTCAAATTAAAATACATAAATAAAGTTAAATAAAATAATTACTTTTCAAAAATAAAATAATAAAATTATTGGTATGTACTTAAACAAACACACAGATAGACAAAAGAATGCAGGTAAGCAATCAGATGAAAACTTAAAAGAATACCTAATAGGATATCCACTTCCAGACATGATAGGGTAACCAATACCAGACTTGCCTCCCATCAAAGTAAAGAAAACTAGTCAAAATCATATGAAAGGGACCAGCAGGTGGCATGGTGGTTTGGGTGCTGGACTCCTACATGGCTGACACACTCGGTTTGGGTCCTGGACCTGGTGGCTTGCTTTCTTACTGTCTCTCTCCCTCTGTGTGGTGAGCACACAGGCCCTATTGCAAATTAAAAACTAATAATAATTTTTTTAAAGTTCTTAAATAAGCAGTCCTTAAAAATATATACATAAGAGAGCTGTTTTCTAGCGATGAACACACAATACAAAACTTGAGAGGTAAGCCCATGTTAGACATGGGTTCTGTCAAGGGGCACATCAGAGTTGCAGCACGGGGGAGTAGACCTAAACAGAGTTCTGGTTTCACAGAGCTAAAGAAATAGAATGCAGAAAACCAACAGTTAGCGTAATGGCTATGTTGCTGGACTCCCATGTAGTCGACCGCGGTTCGCGTCTCGGACCCGGTGGCTTAAACTCACGCCAGGCGCGTGTGTGTGCGTGCCCAAGATCCCGAGAGGAGAATGGAGGAAAAGGGATTGCGGCGTGACCATCCCCCCTGGGGGGTGATTTCTCGCTTTCTGTCTCTATGTCTCTCTCTGTCTGTCTGGCGAGCGCACGCGCCCTATAGCAAAAAACCTCTCCAAAAAAAAAAAAAAAAAAAAAAGAAATAGAGTGCAAACTGGGGTCAGTGAAGCACTTGGAAGATGCAGGAGGGGGCCTCAAAAGGGAAAAAGGGCCAAGAGGATTCATACGCTGAAATCAAATCAGCCATGGGACAGTTCTAGGACACGGTGCCTGTAGGAGGTGATTCAACTGTGAGAGTGGAACCAGGGTGAATGAGGTAAGTGCCCTTATAAAAGAAGTCCCAAGCAGGTGGCATGGTGGTTAAGGCACTGGACTCCCACATGGCCGACTGTGGTTCAAGTCCCAGACCTGGTGGCTTAAAAAATCATGCTGGGTGCATGTGCATGTGTGCCCAAAATCCCAGGAGAAGAGTGGAGGACAAGGGATTGTGGTATGGCTATGTTCCCTGAGGGGTGATTTTTCACTTTGCCTATGTCTCTGTCTCTGTCTCTCTCTCTCTCTCTCTGGTGAGTGCACACGCCCTCTGACAAAAACCTAAAAAAGAAAAAAACAAAACAAAAAAGCACCCCAAATAGCTCCTTCACACCTTCTACATATGAGAACTCAACAAAAAGGTTCCATCTATAAATAAGGAAACAGGCCTTCGCCAGACCTGGAATCTTTCAATGCCTTGATCTTTGCCTGACGTGCCTCCAGAGCTGAGAGAAATAAATTCCAGTTGTTTACAAGCCATCCAGTTTATGGTATTTTGTAAAGCAGCCAAAATAGATTAAGACAGAGCAGCATGATAAATAACATGAGAGAGTACAGAGAAAAAAAAAATAGTGGAGCAGAAGACAGATTAGCACATGACATCCAATCTTTAGATCACGGGAAAAAAAAACAATAACAAAGTCCTGGTAACCTATAAAACACCACCAAATGATCTAATGTGTAACTAGAGACCCAGAGAGAGAAAAAATATGGGGGAGGAAAATATTTAAGGAAATAATGACAGAAAACTTCCCAATTTGGGATTCAGAAAATTTCTAGAAAGATACATATTAAGAAGTTCTACATTAGACACATCACAGACAGACTGTTAACACCAAAGAACAGGAGAAAATCTTCCTGAAGCCATAGAAAAAGACATTACTTATAGGGCAACAAAGTTACCTATTACAACTGACTGAGGCCAGCAGATGGCACGGTGGTTAAGGCACTGGACTCTCACATCATTGACCATGGTTCAAGTGACTGATGGTCATGGCTTCAATGCATTCTCCTCTTGAGATTTTGGGTACATATGCACACATGCCCAGTATGATTTTCAAGTTGCTGGGTCTGGGACTCAAACTGCAGTCAACCATGTGGGAGTCCAGTACATTAATCACCATGCCATCTGCTGGCCCCAATGAACCATTTTTTTTTTTTAGGGTTTTTACCATAGGGAGTGTACACTCACCAGAGAGAGAGAGAGACAGAGAGAGACAGAGACAGTGAAAGTGAGAAATCACCCTCTGGAGGGGTGGGGATCGCCATGCCACACCCCTTCTCCTCCATTCTCCTCCTGGGATTTTGAGCAAGCACCCACACACACGTGGCAAGATTTTCAAGTCACTGGGTCTGGGACTCGAACCATGGTCAGCCATGTGGGAGTCCAGCGCCTTAACTACCTGCTGGCCCTCATCTAGAGTATTTTTTAGATACCCTATATCCATCTAGGGTATTTTTCAAGTGTTTCACATGTTGTTCTAAAATTTCTCAAATTTTAAATGCTGGATACAAAACCATATTCCAAGTTTTTCAACCCTAACAAATAAACATGGTAAAATATCAAGCCTTGGAAAGGCATGAGGAATGTCAGAAGTCTATAAATGACAGCGTGGACACAATATAGAAAGGGCTTTTGCTCAGATGGCAATTGGGGACATAGAACCAGCAGGTGGCGTGGAGGTTAGGGTGCTGGATCTCACATAGCTAGCTGTGCAGTTTGAGTCCCGGAATTAGCAGCTTGAAAATCATGCTGGGCGCGTGTGCGTGCATGCCCAAGATCCCGAGAGGAGAATGGAGGAGAAGGGATTGCGGCGTGGCCATTCCCCCTGGGGGGTGATTTCTCGCTTTCCCCCCCTCTCTGTCTCTGTCTCTCTGGTGAGTACACGCACCCTATAACAAAAAAAGATATATAATCAGGGCCAGCACAACAGTCCCTCATATTTGTTTTCCACACCATGGTTGTCCAAACACAATCAAATATTTGAGGATATTTATTCCTTTACCCATTCAAATCCTACCACTTGAAATGATCTCATATGAGATTTATAAAGTACATCAACAAATTAGCAAGCCTACTCCAGTACTGCTCATGAAGACTTCGAAAGAAAAATATCCTACCTTTGTCAATCAAAAGTTCCAATCCAAAATACACAGCTATTATTGTCTAATTTGATTAAAAACAAACAAAGCCAAACACTGACAAAAGAAATACAGCTAAGAAAATAAAACCAGAAATACATGCTTCAAATCTCTTGTGCAATGGGTCAGAGATAAAGCTTTTTTTAAAGAATTATTTCATTTTTGGGGGGGAAGAATTATTTCATTTTTTAAAATTAATTAATTGGTTAATTAATTAATTTTAAAATTTGATCAGAGAGAGACAGAAATAGAGAGGAAAAAATCAGAAAGCAAGCCTCCAGGTCTGAGACTCAAACCCTAGTCACCTACGTGGGAGTCCAGTGTTGTAACCATTATGCCATCTGCTGGTCTCTTGAACCTACATATTAAAGCTGGAAAATAACATCTAAAAATTAATCAGTTATTCTACTTTCACTTAGAAATTTCTATGCTTAAAAACAATTTGGAGAAAGTATTTTTAAAATCAAAAACAGGGCCAGCCAGGACTGTGGTAGTTAAGGCATTAGATCCCACATGGGCAGCTGTACAGTTCAAGTCCTGGACCCAGCAGGTTGAAAAACACATCACATATGTGCGCCCTAAATCCCGAAAGAACACAGAAGGACGCGCAGTGTGGCCACCTCCCCTCGGGAGGGCTTTCTCACTTTCTCTCCTAAAGTACCTGATAGCAAAATTATATATTTTTTAAAATCACAAAGAAATAGCAGGCATTCTCATTCATGAATTTAGCATGCATATTAATATTCTCATGTAACTGAAGTTCTATGACAGGTTGTAATTTGTCATTTTGTTTGAGTCACACGTTTCATTAAAAGGCTGGTTGGCATTCCTGAAAGAGTTACTAAGTGAAAATAATCCCAGCAAATGCAACCTCTGTATCTCTCTCTGCCTGTTCTCGAATACATAGTAACTTTCAGATAACACCCAAAGCAGAATATTATCAACTCCTGTCCATCTGTAGGGATTACACTGTGTCAGATACTCTCCAGTCTCCAGGGTAGCTGGGACCATAGACCTGCGCCTCACGACCAACTTTAGGGTGGGCCAGGAATTGAACCCAAGTTTCCCATATGGTTTCAGCCTTCTGGGCAGCAGGACTCCCACTGGGACACTTGTGTTTTTTTTCTTTTCTGAGTCATACTCCTGCTTGCCTGCCTGCCTGCCTTCTTTTAATTTGCTGTAGTGCACATGCTCTCACCAGAGAGAGAGCTAAAAAGAAAGAGAGAGAAAGAAAGGGAAAATGAGGTAGCACCCCCCTTCCCCCAAGGTGGATGGCCACGCTGCAATCCCTTCTTTTTCATTCTCCTCTGGGGATTTTGGACACGCACGCATATGCGCCTGGCGTGTTTTCCATGCTGCCAGGTTAGGGACTTGAGTGTCACAGTCAGCCATGTGGGATCCAGCCACCTCAACCACCACACCTCTTTATCTTTGTTATGTCTATGGGAGATGATATAGGATGGTGGCAATCTCAAATGTGAAAGTTCATGGCAGAGTTCTGGGTGCCCCTCCCAGGGAAGTCAAAGGGTTTCATGATGGCTTTCAAGAGCATGCAGGATTTCAGGATGGTCCCATCTAGGCAGGTGTTTGGAAGCCAGAACTAATGATCCAACCCTAGGATTCAAATGTCAACCAGGCTGGGGCTAGCGGGTGGCACGGTGGTTAAAGGCGCTGGACTCCCACCTGACTTAGCACGGTTCAAGTCCTGGACCTGGCAACTTGCTTTCTCACTTTCCTCCTCTCTCTCTGTCTCTCCCTGGCAAGTGCACATGCCCTCAAGCAAATTAAAATAGTACTAATAACAAATAAATAAAATAAAATAAATAACTCTTTTTAAAAAAGGTCCCCTTGGACCAGGAGTTGGCGTAATGGTTACATCACTGGACTCTCATGTAGTCGACTGCAATTCAAGTCCCGGACCTGGTGCTTAAACTCACACCGGGTGTGTGTGCGTGTGTGCCCAAGATCCCGAGAGGAGAATGGAGGAGAAGGGATTGCGGCATGGCCATCCCTTCTGAGGGGTGATTTCATGCTTTCTGTCTCTCTGTTCCTCTCTGTCTTTCTGGCAAGCGCACACACCCTATAGCAAAAACCTCTCCAAAACAAAGGTCTACCGTGTAACATTGTAGTATGCGTCCTTATTACACCCAAGTTCGTATTCCTCTGTTCTCTCCATGAAGGAGCAAATATACTGTAGGTATTTGGATACTAAAATAATTATATCGTGCAAAGTTCACCTACATTCTCTTCTGTGAAATTCAGAACTGAATTAACTCTCTGTGCTTTGCACCAGGGCAGCAATCGGAAGGGATATTGAACATAACACACGCCTCCCGTGACTGTAGTCCTTTCTAAAACATCAGTCTGGGACCAGCAGGTGGCGTGGTGGTTAAGGCGTTGGGCATTCCCACACGGCCAACCACAGTTCAAGTCTAGACCTTGTGGCTTGCTTTCTCGCTTTCTCTCTCTCTCTCTCTCTCTCTCTCTCTCTCTTTCTCTCTCTCTCTCTCTCTGTCTCTCTCTGGTCAAATTAAAGTGGATAAATGAATAAATAAAATTAAATGGAATCATTCTTTAAAAATAAATAAATAAAATTAAATATAAGTGCTACCCTTTATTTGTATCCAGAGAGAGGCCTTTAGTTATATGTCATCCACCATCCTTGCGTGCATCTTCAAATACACGCACAAAAATACCCAAATACGACCACTGCCTGCTACCTAGACACACAGTGAGAAGCATGGTTAAAGCACACCGGTAACAGAGAAGGTGCTGCTCTGGGCTGCAGACCACGGTTACCCGGAGGAAGGAACTGCAGGTGGTTATTCGCTAGTCGGAGGTGTCGTAAAGCTCTCAGACGACCGATTTCTGGGCACATGATTTCTAAGGCATTGTCACTAAGATTCAAACACTGGAGTTTGACAAGGGACCCAATAGCTTCCAAGAGAAAAGAAGGGGAAAGGCAAAATGAATTTGACCCCAGTGTTACACCAAATATTTCATGCAAGTATCCAAAATTATGGAGTTTTTTCTTTTGAGAGATTTTTGTTATAGGGCACATGTGCTCATCAGAAGGCCAGAGAGAGACAGAGAGTGAGAAATCACCCCCCCAGGGGGGGATGGCCACATCACAATCCCTTCTCCTTTATTGGTTGTATTTGGGTATTTGATTGTGCGTGTGTTTGAAGATGCACGTAAGGATGGGAGATGGCCACATCACAATCCCTCCTGTCTGAATTTTGGGCACACATGCACACAAGCCCAGTGTGAGTTTCAAGCTGGACTCAAACCACGGTCAGAGTCCAGCACCTTAACCACCACGTCACCTGTGGGCTCCCAAAATTCTGATATTTCAGTAACTTCACATCCATGCCTCGATTGCTCACAAAATAGTCAAAAGAGAGCTCAAACTAAGTTTTATGGAAATAATAAATACTTCTATCTTGAGATAGAAATAGAATAACCTTAGAAAGTACATGAGTAAAAGCATTATAACAATATAAAAATTGCTTGATTAAATAAATAATTCAAAAATGAAATAAGGTCTGTCTTGTTTGTTTTAAATAATTATTTATTTTTATTTATCATCTGTTTTGTTTTGTTTTGTTTTGTTTTGCTACAGAGCACATGGACTCACCAGAGAGAGAGAGAGAAAGTGAGAAAGCAAGCCACCAGGTCCAGGACTTGAACCATGGTCATCCATGTGGGAGTCCACTGCCTTAACCACCACACCACCTGCTGGCCTTGTTTGTTTGTTTTTTTAAACAAGGACTCCCTCCATTATGGTCTTCTTGGTCTCTTTAGTAGCAAGGGCTATAGGCACGCCAGCTGTGCTATGTTTTAGGGTGGACCAGGGCTCAAACCTGGGTCTGCCCAGTAGCAGCATAAACGAGTGTACACTACAACCACTGGGCCTCTAACCAAAATTCTTAACTGCATTTGCTAAATTTAGAACGTATTCTATTATTTACCTAACAGCAATCGACCTACTAATAATTTAATCATCATAACCATTTTAGACTCATTATTTATTTAATCAGAATTCTTTATTAGATTTATTAAGGGGAATCCGTTTCAAAGCTAATAAATAAAAGGTGTCCTAGATTAAAATTCCCGGGCCAAAATGTGGCGTGATGGTTATGGCACTGATTTTCACATGGCCGACAGCATGGTTCAAGTCCCGGACCTGGCACCTTGAAAACTATGCTGGTTGCATGTGAGTGTTCCCAAAATCTGAGAGAAGAATGGAGGAGAAGAGACTGTGGCATGACTATCCCCCTGGAGGATGATTTCTCACTTTCCCTCTCTCTGTCTCTCTCCAGAGAATAGACATACCCTCTGACAAAAATCTAAAAAAAGAGACCAGCAGATGCCATAATGGTTATGTTGCTGGACTCCCACAGTCAACCGTGATTTGAGTCCTGGAGTGGCTTAAAACTCATACTGTGTGTGCGTGCCCAGAATCCTGAGAGGAGAAAGGAGGACAAGGGATTGCAGCATGGCCATCCCTCTATGGGGTGATTTCTTGCTTTCTGTTTCTCTCTGTGTCTCTCTGGTGAGTGCACATGCCCTCTAGCAAAAATCTCTTAAAAAAAAAATTTCCTGGGGACCAGCAAGTGGCATGGTGGTTAAGGCGCTGGACACTCTCACATAGCCAACCATGGTTCGAGTCCCGGACCTGGTGGCTTGCTTTCTCATTTCCTCTCTCTATGTCTCTCTGGTCAAATTAAAATAAATGAATGAAGAAATGAAATAGAATAAAATAATTAATAAAAAATGTCCTAATATACGAACCAAAAGTAGACTTAAAGAGACAGAGTGTTCTACCTATTAGCTAAGTTTATAAAGTATATTCTAATGAAAATAGTAAGTGCATTTACCTTCTGGAACCACAACTATGCTATTTGAGTGAAGGTACCTGGAGAGAAAAAAAAAAAAAAAAAAAAAACCAGCTGTGATCATTTGGCACCTCTGCCAGTCAGTCAGTTTATAAAATGCTCACCAGAAATTGATAAATATAAATGGGCCCAAACTCACTTTACACCCTACCATAATGTAGGGTCACAAAGTGTGGTTATCACAACTAACTAACTACTAATTACATCTTGAAAATATTTTATGTTAAAATTGCAAATAGTATATCTATTTACTGATTTTGTGGCTATTTTAAAATAAAACCATACATGAGGTATTTTTTTTGTCAACTTCATAAAAGAATCTACTATTTTCTCCAGTTCATTTTAAGTTTAGGTTTTCATTTTGTGTTTATGATATAAAGAAAAATCAGGTGCTGGAAGGTGGTATGGTGGTTGAGGCACTGGACTCCCACATGGCTGACCGCGGTTCGAGTCCTGGGCCTGGGGGCTTGCTTTCTCACTTTCCCTTTCTTTCTTTCCCTGTCTCTTTCTCGTCATATTAAAAAATAATAACAAATGGAATTAAATAAATTAATAATTTTTAACAAAAAAAGAAAAATCAATACTTAATGTGTAAAGCAAAATACAACTTTTAGTTTCTAATGGATAATGTCACAGACTAATCAGATCAAAGATACTTTCAGCTGCTAATCTTGCTGAGAACCAAGAGTGGAAAAATGAAATATTTACCCTTTACAGTATCTATAAAAATATTTAACTGTCAAGGTATAGTTTTATTTCATGGCAAAAAAAAAAAAAAATCATAAAAAGAAATCAAATTCTTAACTTTAAAAAAAAAAATCAGGGGCCAGCAGGTGGTTACGGTGTGGGATTCCCACATGGCCAACCATAGTTCAAGTCCCAGATCAGGCAGCTGGAGGATCACAGGTGTGTCTATTTGCATGCTTAAAATCCTGAGAGGAGAATGGAGGAGAAGAGAATACAGTGTGGCCATGCATCCTGGGGGGTGATTTCTTACTTTCTCCGTCTCTGTCTGGTGACCACACATACCCTATGGCAAAAACCTTAAAGAAAAAAATAATTGGAGGCTGACCAGTCTGGGCAGTTCTAAGTAAATAACACTTTTCTACTGAAATATCTTTAGCACCCTCTAGTGGAGACTTGTGCAACCAACAGGGATCAATAATTCAGCAAAACCACAAAAACCATCAGAAGTTGTACAGTAAGAATTTAAGAAAATAAATGCATATCGTTGAATTTGAGACAGCAGAACTAGATTTTGGTAAACTTTACTTTCGAATCTAACATTTTATTTCTTGTACTTCAAAATACACCCTCCTAATATATTTTAAAATAGGACTCAGAAATTTTCTTCTACATTTTCTTTTTTTTTTTTTTTTTTGGAGAAGTTTTTGCTATAAGGTGCGTGTGCTTACCAGAAAGAGAGAGAGAGAGACAGAGAGACAGAAAGAGAGAAATCACCCCCCCCCCCCAGGAGGGATGGCCACGCCTCAGTCCCTTCTCCATTCTCTCGTGATCTTGGGCACGTACATGCACACATGCCCAGCGTGAGTTTAAGCTGCCGGATCCAGGGTTCGAACTGCGGTCGACCACATAGGAGTCCAGGGACATAGCCATTACGCCAACTGCTGGTCCCATTTTTCTTCTACATTTTCAAAGTCTAATACGACAGGAAATTAGAAATTTGATGAAGATTATTCTAATGAATTAAATGAATTAAATGAATTTTGTACATGGTATTAACCTACTCGATATAATATGATTTGAACAGGTACACCATGACATGATACATTTCATTCTTGCTTCGTGTATACAAAATGATGACCCATTTTAAAAATCAATGTCCTTTTTTTGTAAAAGAATTATTTAATATTATTATTAAATTTGCTCTAGGGCATGTGTGCTTACCAGAGAGAGACAGAGAGCAAGAGAAAGCAATAGGACTCAAACCATGGTCGTCCACATGAGAGTCCAGCACCTTAACCACCATGACACCTGCTGGTCCCATAAAATCAATATTCTTTTATTTATTTATTTATTTATTTATTGAGAGGTTTTCGCTATAGGGTGCGTGCACTCGCCAGACAGACAGAGACATAGAGATAGAAAGCGAGAAATCACTCCCCAGGGGGATGGTCACGCCGCAATCCCTTCTCCTCCATTCTCCTCTCGGGATCTTGGGCACGCATACACACGTGCCCGGCATGAGTTTTAAGCCACCGGGTCTGGGACGCGAACCACGGTCGACTACATGGGAGTCCAGCGACATAGTCATTACACTAACCGCTGGTTTCCCAAATCAATATTCTTTACACATTAATTTTAGGAAGAAATACCTACTTACATGGTAACAAAAGACTGTACATAACTGTGGGTGTACATATATACAAGTCCACATACTTACATTTCTTACAGGAAAGCCAGAGAGCTTCGACACCAAAATAAAGACAGAACTGACTTCAAAAATTGTTTTCAACAAAATAACTGCTTGACCTCAAGTTTTACTTATTAAAAAAGAAAAAGAAAGAAATTTACAAGGCCCAAATCAAAATACCAACCTAAGTACCCATTATTACAACTGAAAAATAATTTTTATATATAGAGATTTTTGCTATAGGGCACACTTGCTTGCTGGAGAGACAGAAACAGAGCAAAGACAAAGTGAGAAGTCAATCCCTCCTGGGGGCAGGAATGGCCACACCACAATCTCTTCTCTTCCGTTCTCCTCTCAGGATTTTGGGCATGCACACACACACACACACACACACACACACACACACACACTCAGCCCGAGTTTCAAGGTGCCAGGTCCAGGATTCAAACTGAGGCTGGCCATGTAGGAATCCAGTGCCTTAATCACTATGCCACCTGCTGGCCCACGACTAAAAATGTAAAAGTACTTTCACACATTTCACTTACCCACATTATAATGAAGATGCTGAGAGTGTCCCCAACCCCGACTAAACATTAGAGTCATGACGTGCCAACACTGAGATTACTCACGGGTATAGAGGATCGCAGAGGGCAGCCCCTGAGCCAACAGGGGGAACTACAGAGGCTCCCCCTCCTCATCTGTAAAAGCAAATAACGGCCAGCAGATGGCATGGTGGTTGGGATGCTAGACTCCCACATGGCTGACCATGGTTTGATTCCTGGACCTGGAGGCTTGCTTTCTCTCCCCGCCTCCCTGCATCTCTCCCTGTATCTCTGGTCAAATTAAAAATAAATCATAATAATGATAATAAATAAAATTAAATAATTCTTTTTAAAAAGGCAAATAATAGCAGCACCGACAACACTTGGATGGGAGCGATGCTTTACACAGAGTAAGCACTCAGTGAATATCACTGGTATTATAGTTATCATACGTCATATAATATTCCACAACAAAATATGAACACACGAAATCCAGGAAGGATTACACTCCAGGACCAGATGGGATTTACCCCCATAATGTCAGGTTGGTTCTATCTATCAAAAAAGTATCAATCAATATAATTCAACTAATTCTAATAACAATCATTTTAATAGATGGGGAAAAGTAGCATTTGACAAAAAATCAAACACCCTTTTTTAAAAATTTATTTATACATTCATTTTTTTTTTAATTTGACCAGAGAGAGAGAGAAACAGAGGGAGAGAAAAAGAGAGAGAGAGGGGGAAAGTGAGAAAGCAAGCTACCAGGTCCAGGACTTGAACCAAGGTCGGCCATGTGGGCATGTCCAGCACCTTAACCACCATGCCACCTGCTGGTCCCCAAACATCCTTTTAATGCTAAAAATACTCAACAAAAGCGAAGTCATGACCTTTCTGAATAATACACAGGGTGCTACGAAAAATCCACAGCTAACATTACATTTAATGGCAAAGACTGAAAGTTTCCTCCTAAACATTATCTAGAAAAACATGAAAATGTCTATTTTGATCATTTCTATTCAGTACTTTATGTTCTAGCGATGGAACTAAATCCAGAAAAAGAAATGAAAAGAATATAGGGTGGAAAATAAGAAGTAAAACTGTCTACTGACAGATGACATGATCTCATATACTTTTTTTTAGTTGTAAGGAACACACACACACACACACACACACACACACACAAAAAATTAAACCTAAGACTTGAGTTCAGCAGGGTGGGAATATTCAAGAACAATATATAAGAATCAGTTGCATTTTTACAAGATCAGTCTATGAAGAATTCTAAAGTGAAATCATGAAGAATTCCATTACAATAGGTTCACAAAGAATAAATATCTAAGATTAAAGGTAACAAAATAGGGACCAGCAGATGGAGTAATGGTTAAGTCAGCAGACTCCCATGTAGTTGACCACAGTTTAAGTCCCGGACCCAGCAGTTTGAAACTCATGCCAGGCACATGTGGATGTGTGCATGCCAAAAATCTCAAGAAGAGACTGGAGGAAAAGGGACTGCAGTGTGACCATCTCCCCTGGGGGGAGTGATTTCTCACTTTCTGTCTCTCTGTCTCTCCAGCAAGTGCACATGCCCTATAGCAAAAAAGAAAGAGAGAAAGAAAGAAAGAAAGACTCTCTTAAAAAAGGTTAGCAAAATAATTTCAAGAATTTTATACTAAGAAATATAAAATATTATAAAAAAAACTGGGAACCAGCAGTGAGCGTAATGGCTGTGTCGCTGGACTCCCACGTAGTCGACTGCAGTTCGCGCCCTGGACCCGGTGGCTTAAAACTAATGCTGGGCGCGTGTGCGTGTGTGCCCAAGATCCCAAGAAGAGAATGAAGGAGAAGGGATTGCGGCGTGACCATCCCCCCTGGGGGGTGATTTCTCGCTTTCTGTCTCTATGTCTCTCTCTGTCTGTTTGGCGAGCGCACACACCCTACAGCAACAACCTCTCAAAAAAATTATAAAAAAATTGAAAGCCTAAATAAGGGAAAGACATGCCATATTCATGGAGTACCAGATGTAATATCATTAAGATAGCAGCATGCCACAAATTAATCCGCATATTTGATGCAATCAAAAGCACAACTACAGCTACCTCATTTTGTACAAATTGAGAGGTCGAAGTTAAAATTCCCAAGGGAGACAGGAGGTGGCATGGTGATTAAGATACTGGATTCCTACATGGCAGACCATGATTAGAGTCCCAGACCCAATAGCTTGAGAATCACACCAGTCAAATGTGTGTGTATATGCCCAAAATCCTAAGAGGAGAAGGGAGGAGAAGAGATTGTGGCATGGCCATAACCCCTGGAGAAAGGCTTATTCACTTTCTCTCTCTCTCTGGCAAGCATATGCATCTTACAGAAAATTAAAAGTAAAAAGTTTGGGAACCAGCAGTTAGCGTAATGGCTATGTCGCTGGACTCCCATGTAGTCGACCGCGGTTCGCGTCTCGGACCCGGTGGCTTACAACTCACGCCGGGCGCGTGTGCGTGCGTGCCCAAGATCCCGAGAGGAGAATGGAGGAGAAGGGATTGCGGCGTGACCATCCCCCCTGGGGGGTGATTTCTCGCTTTCTGTCTCTATGTCTCTCTCTGTCTGTCTGGCGAGCGCACGCGCCCTATTGCGAAAAACCTCTCAAAAAAAAAAAAAGTTTGTATAAACATTGTTTAGCATGATGGAAGTAATTATCCAAAGAACTAAGACAACATGTGGAAGACCCAGGGAAAGAGACTTATTGAATGTTTCAAATACTTTATGCTGCCTGTTCATATCAATAATCACATGTCAAAGTAATAGTTATAACAGTAACAAAAGATTTTCCCAATTACATGGACTAGAAGAAAAATTCTGCGACAAAAGATGTTGCCTTAAGAGAAATTCATTTTCCATCATCCTTACTACCATGAGGTGAGATATTTTAGACACAAATGTAAATGGTAAAATGTTTATCACTGGGTTTAGCAGAACCTTACAAGTCGACCCCAAATAACTAATATATTTAAATGATATACCCTATCATTCCAAATAGCTTAAAATTATATTCATTCTTGTTTTTTTAAAAAATGTGAATAAATAGACTCACAGTTCCACAAGGTTTGGAAGCTTCTGAGCAAGATTTTCTGGCTGAAAATTAAAAACTCAGAATTAAACTTTATTTTTGAAAAACACAGAAACATTTCTAATTAACACAAAATACTACCTTTATAAGGGGTGTGATCTTTGAGAAAATGCAAAAATAATAAAGCACCAGGTATGGATTTTATCCTTTCGTAGACCACGCTACAATTTATGATTAAAAAAAAAAACATTTATTTATTTGTTTATATATTTGTTGTGATTTTCAAGTCTCCAGGTCCGGGACTTGAAATGCACTTAGCCATATGAGAACCTAGCACTTGAACCACCACACCACCTTCTGGCCCCTTTATATTTCAACATTTTTAAAATAATTATTTATTTTTAATTTTATTTATTTATTTATTTTTAATTTGACCAGAGAGAGACAGAGAAAGAGAGAGAGAAAAAGTAAGAAAGTAAGCCACCAGGTCCGGGACGCGAACTGTGGTCAGCCATGTGGGAGTGTCCAGCGCCTTAACTACCATGCCACCTGCTGGTCCCTATATTTCAACATCAATGTTCTTTAGAGAAACCAGAGATCACATTCCATGATTATGGAAAAGAGGAAAGTGTGCTTGACGGGCACTAAGAGAAGAACGCCACGTGAGCAGGAATCCAGAGACTGGGTGACCGCGCTGTGAACCAAGGGGCCCCAATGTTTGCTGGCAGACCCCAAAAGCTGGGAGAAAGGCATGAACACATTCTCCCCCAGAACCCTGAGAAGGAACCAACCCTGACTGCAAGTTGATTTGGGACTTCTATCCTCCAGACCTGCAACAGAATTTCTGTCCCTTCCAGTCACCCAGTTGGCTGTCATTTGTTACAACAGCCCTAAGAAATGAATGCATGCCCAAACTCCCAAATGGTGTTCCTTCCAAGAAATAAGGGAGATTCCCAGAGCCCCCAGCTACTAAGACCTAACTAAGCTCAGAATGAACAGAGCAACCCGAGCTTGTGTAGTCCAAGGGAGTATGGAACCTGGCCAGAGTTCCTGAGATCAGAGACGGTGTGATGTGTCAGGGACAGGAAACTGTCACTGGGAGGAAGGAGGATGGAGTTGAATCTAGGTCCCTTAGGCCATCTGGCCTTGCCATGAAAAGAATCCTAAAACCATCCCATTCAGTAGGAGAAATTCTCCTGTAAATACCTGAAAACCAATGTGTGTGTCTGCGTGTGTGTGTACGGATACATATATACACACACATGCATGCACATATATATCACATACACACACACGCACACACACACACAGAACTCCAATGTACACACTCACAAAGATATAAATCACTAAGATTGAGGGAGTACACTGTGTCTGGAGTAATTTTTTTTTTCATTCTATTAATTCATCTGAGCATACTCTATGTAAGTTAGAGGTCAATAATGAAACAGCAGGAAGTTAGATCTGGGGGTCAGGAGGTGGCGTGATGGTTGAGGTGCTGAACTCATACATGGCTGAAGGCAGTTCGAGTCCCAGACCTGGCAGCTTGCTTTCTCTCTCTCTCTCTCCGGTGAGAGCATGTGCCCTACAGCAATTTAAAAAATTATTACTATTATAATAAATAAAATTAAATAAATAATTCTTAAAAAATAAAAAAAGTAGTTAAATCTGACAAGTTCTTTTTTTTTTTTTTTTTGAGAGACAGTTTTGCTATCTGGTGCATGTGCTCACCAGAAAGACAGAGAGATAGAGAGACAGACAGCGAGAAATCACCCCCCAGGGGGGATGGCCACACCGCAATCCCTTCTCCTCCATTCTCCTCTCAGGATCTTGGGCACGCACGCACACGCACCTGGAGTGAGTTTAAGCCATCGGGTCCGGAATTCAAACTGCAGCCGACTACATGGAGTTCAGCAACATAGCCATTATGCTAACTGCTGGTCACAATGACATTATTAATTTCACATTTGCATACCGGTGTAATTAACACATATGTAGGCTAGCTGCTTGCCCTTTTTGATAACCAAATATCACTGGACATGAATATTATTATAAAGTCCACAAAGCTCTCTGTGACTTCCCACTCTTGATAGAACCATTTGTTTTTTTGTTTTTGTTTGTTTGTTTGGTTTTTTTTTTTTTTTTTTTTTTTTTTTTTTTTTTGCTACAGGACATATGTAGAGAGAGACAGAAAGAGAGAAAGAGAGAGAGAGAGGTGGAAAATGAGAAAGCATTGTGAGCACACCCCAATCCCTTCTCCAATCTCCTCTTGGGGGTTTGGCATGTACAGTGTTTTTCAAGTCACCAGGTCCAGGACTCTATTCATGCAGTCAGCCATGTTGGGATCCAGCGCCTTAACCTCCACACCACCCACTGATCTACTAGGATGTGTTTTTACTTCTATCAAACACACTGATTTTGAGAAGATTGCCTTTCAAAACAAACTAATGAAACACTTCTGAATAGATGCTCAAAAAGCCCGGCAAAAAAGCAGACCATTGTGTGAGCTGTGGTGACACCTACTGGTGTTCTACAGAACTCTCTGCTCCCTAGTAGACATTGTTAGAACTAAGTCCACAGTGCGATTTAAAAATGGGCATAGAGGACCCGCACATGGTGTAACGGTTACGCTGCTGGACAACCATGTAGTCAACTGCGGTTCAAGTCCCGGACCTGGTGGCTTAAACCTCATGCTGGGTGCGTGTGCTCAAAATTCCCAGAGAATGGAGAAGAAGGGACTACAGCTTGGCCATCCCCTCTGTGGGGGTGACTTCTCACTTTCTCTGTCTCTCTCTCTCTGGTGAGCACATGGCAAGGATCTAAAAAATAAATAAATAATACAATTTTCTTTTTTTAGAAAGATTTTTGCTATAGGGCACATGTGTTCACCAAAGAGACAGAGACAGACAGAAAGCGAGAAATCATGGGGCGGGGGTGGTGACACTGCAATCCCTTCTCTTCCATTCTCCTCTTGGGATTATATGTACCCAGAGCAGGTTTCAAGTCACTAGGTCTGGGACTTGAACCATGGTCGAGTACACAGGAGTCCAGCAACATAACCCTTATGCTATCTGCTGGCCCTGATAATTAAAAAAAAAAAAATTAACTAAGTTACATCAATACCTTTTTCCTTTTTGTTGTTGTTGTTCAAGACAGAATTTGCATTTGCACGAGCGGGAGGGAGACAGACAGACAGACAGAGAGAGGGAGAGAGGTGCCCTCTACAGGCCTGGTCAGGCTGTGAGCCCCCTCTTCCAGTCTTCTAGCGCTCCGGAGTCCTGCACCCATGCCTGATCCGTTTCAGGCCAATCAGCTCAGGGACTCAAGCCAAAACCACCAGTGGCTTCCAGGTCTGTGTTCTACCACAGAGGCTGGCCAAAAGTTACATAAACAGCTTTAAGCAAAGGTTGAAGATTAGAGAACCACTTGCCCTTATTCATCTCTGTTATTTTTTCATTGCTAGGCGGTGTGTGCACTCAGCCAGAAAAAGACAGGGAGAGAAAACAAGAGGGAATCCCTGACAGTCATGCCACAATCCTTTCTCTGTTTCTCCATCTGCTCAGGATTTGGAGTATGGACACACACACACCTGGTATGTTTTCCAAGTGCCAAAGGCAGGATTCGAACCACATTAGGCATGTGAGATCAGGTTTCTTTAACTGCTACGCCACGGGGCTGACCTATCTTCTATCAGGTCTTCAGAAAAGTCAGGACATATTTTCCTGTGTTTTTCTATGCAAAAAAGCATCATGACTTTCCCAATGACATAATTTTTATTTTTTATTTTTATTTTTTTTTTAAGAATTATATTATTGGGACCAGCAGTTAGCGTAATGGCTATGTCGCTGGACTCCCATGTAGTCGACTGTGGTTCGAGTCCTGGACCAGGTGGCTTAAAACTCACGCCAAGCATGTGTGCATTCATGCCCAAGATCGCAAGAGGAGAACGGAGGAGAAGGGATTGCGGTGTGGCCATCCCCCCTGGGGGGTGATTTCTCACTTTCCCTCTCATTGTCTCTCTCTCTGTCTCTCTGGCAAATGCATGCACCCTAAAGCAAAAACCTAAAAAAAAAAAAAAAAAAAAACAACAAAACAAACAAACAAACAAACAAAAAAAAAACCCTAAATCTGAAAATTCAACAGAAAAAGCAGCTGGGAACTGTCATAAAAGTCCTCATTTTTAGACATATCCATACTGAGGCAGGCTACACAGAAACGATCACTTTCTAGGTCTATACCACGTATTACATACAAGCAACACACAAACAGACCTTTGGAATATTTCACTGTATGACATACTCACCTCGTTCCACATATTTAACCTATAAGATAATTAAGAGGGACCAGCAGGTGGTGTGGTAGTTAAGATGCGGGACTCCCACATGTCCAGTCATGGTTCGAGTCCACGACCCGACAGTTTGAAAATCATGTTGCGCACTTGTGCATGCATTCTGGAAGTACTGAGGGACAATGGAAGGAGACAGGATTGTGGCATGACCTTCCTTCTGGGGGGTGATTTCTCACTTTCCCTCTCTTTATCTCTCTCTGTCTCTCTCCAGCAAGCCCATATGCTCTATGGCAAAAGCCTTAAAATAATAATTAAGATACTTCTCAGGCAAGCAGATGGCATGGTGATTAAGGTGCTAGACTTCCCCCAGGGTGACCATGGTTCAAATCCCAGGCCAGGTGGCTTACTTTCTCACTTTTCCACTCTCTCTCTCTAGTGAGCACATGTGCCCTATAGCAAATTTAAAAATAATAACACTTAACCGGGGCTAGCAGGTGGCTTGGTGGTTAAGGGAGCTGGACTCCCACATGGCCAACTACAGTTCGAGTCCTGGACCAGGCAGATATTTTCTCATTTTCTCTCTCTCTCTCTCTCTCTCTCTCTCTCTCTCCCCCTTTCTGGTCAGATTAAAATAAATAAATACATAAATAAATAAAGCTAAATAATTCTTAAAAAATAATAACAATGACTAGGGACCAGCAGTTGGCATAATGGCTATGTCACTGGACTCCCACGTAGTTGACCGCGATTCGCGTCCCGGACCAGGTGGCTTAAACTCATGCCGGGCACGTGTGCGTGCGTGCTCAAGATCTCAAGAGGAGAATGGAGGAGAAGGGATTGTGGTGTGGCCATCTCCCCTGGGGGGTGATTTCTTGCTTTCTGTCTCTCTGTCTCTGTCTTTCTGGTGAGTGCACGTGCCCTATAGCAAAAAAACCTCTCCAAAAATAATAATAATAATAATAATAATAATAATGATAATAATAATGACTAATAAAAGTAAATAAAATTCTTTTAAAAGATATCTTTATATAGAGCTGGCTCAGGAACAGAGCAGGCAGTGATGAGAAGGCTCTGCACCCCACAAGCAGTTGAAGCTGTGAGTCCAACAGATTGGGGAAAAAAACATCCCTTCGTGCTGGAGTTGAAAATGAACCTCTCGGGAACCAGCAGTTAGCGTAATGGCTATGTCGCTGGACTCCCATGTTGTCGACCGCAATTCGCGTCTCAGACTTGGTGGCTTAAAACTCACGCCGGGCGCATGTGCGTGCATGCCCAAGATCCCGAGAGGAGAATGGAGGAAAAGGGATTGCAGCGTGACCATCCCCCCTGGGGGGTGATTTCTTGCTTTCTGTCTCTCTGTCTCTCTCTGTCTGTCTGGCGAGCGCATGCGCCCTATAGCAAAAAACCTCTCCAAAAAAAAAAAAAAAAAAAAAGAACCTCTCGCCTCCTTCTCTTATCACACCTGTCTACACCCGGCTCTTTCACACCACCACCTGACTCGGGCCCTCAAGGTAATCCCTTGTTTATTTGACCCAGATCTCTCCACCTCTCTCACCCTCCACCACGCCACCAGCCACAAGGGAGTTATTAAACACGGCACCAGGGCCAGCGGGTGTCATAGTGATTAGGGTGCTGGACTCGCATGGGGCTGACTATGGGCAGAGTCCCAGATCCAGAGGCTTGAAAATCATGCCGAGTGCATGCCCAAGATCCTGAGAGGAGAAGGGATTGTGGCATGGCCTCCCCCCTGGGGGGTGACTTCTCGCCTTCTGTCTCTCTGTCTCTCTGTCTTTCTGGTGAGCGCACGTGCCCTATAGCAAAAACCTCTCAAAAAAAAAAAAAAAAAAACAGTTACTTTGATAGCAGACTAGAAATAAGGTTGCCTTTTTTATATATACAGAAATTAGGAGGACCAGCAGTTGGTGTAATGGCTATGTCGCTGGACTCCCATGTAGTCAACCACGGTTCGAGTCCCAAACCCGGTGGCTTAAACTCACGCTGGGCGCGTGTGCATGTGTGTCCAAGATCCCGAGAGGAGAATGGAGGAGAAGAGATTGCATCCCCCCAGGGAGTGATCTTTCATTTTCTCTCTCTCTCTCTCTCTCTCTCTCTCTCCAGTGAGTGCTTGCATCCTATAACAAAAATCTCTCAAAAATTTTTTTAAATAAAATAAAATAAACACAAATACCACAACAATTGTATATCAAAAGATTGAGACCCACTGATTAGCATAACTTGAGAAGTGGATAGACTCTTAGTGGTACTATATTTGTATTCTAAATATCTTTTTTTCATTAAAAAAGTGTTTTGGGGGAGGCCAGCAGGTGGCGTGGTGGTTAAGGTGCTGGACTCACACATGACAGACCTCGGTTAGAGTCCTGAACCTGGTGATTTGCTTTCTCACTTTCCCTTTCTCTCTTTCTGTCTCCCTCTAGTGAACCTAGGCGCCTTTTAACAAATTAACAAATAAAATTAAATAAATAATTGTTTAAACAATTTTGTTTTTGTTTTTGTTTTGTTTTAGTTTGCCACAGAGCATGTGTGCTTACCAGAGACAGTGTGTGCAAGAGAGAGGGTAAAATAAGAAACTATCCACTACGGGGAACTGGCACGCTACAAACCCTTCTCCTCCATCCTCCTCTCAGGATTTTAGGCACACACACATGCACCCAGCATGATTTTCAAGTCACCGGGTCCAGGACTCAAACCGTGGAGTTGGCCATGTAGGATCCAGCTGCCTTAACCTCCATGCCACCTGTTGGCCCTCAACCATCTTAGTTTAATTGACTCTTAATTGTAAAAATAATAAGTATTGGGACCAGCAGTTAGCATTATGGTTAAGTCGTTGAACTCTCACGTAATGGATCGTAGTTCAAGTCCCGGACCCGGTGGCTTATACTCACACTGGGGAGCGTGTTCATATGTGCCCAAGATCCCAAGAGGAGAATGGAGGAGAAGGGATGGCGGTGTGGTCATCCCCCCTGGGGGGTGATTTTTCGCTTTCTGTCTCTCTGTCTCTCTGGTGAGTGCACACGCAAAAACAAAGAAAAATAATAATAACAAGTATTGAAAATATAAGGGGCCAGCAGGTGGCGTGGTGGTTAAGGCACGGGACACTCCCACATGGCCAACCATGGTTCACATCCTGGACCTGGCAGCTTGCTTTCTCACTTTCTCTTTCTCTCTCTCTCTCCTTTCCTCTGTCTCTCTCTGATCAAATTAAAACTAATGAATAAAATAATAAAGTTAAATAATTCTTTTTTAAAAAAAGTATTGAGAATATAAACCAAACTTGATAGAAGAGCCTTTCCTTTTTACTATAAACATTCAGTATAAAGATCTGTATCTTTCAGCCCCCGCCCTCACACCCTTCACTCAGTCACAAAAAATGGTCACTATAAAATTTGATGTACGCTTTTTGTCTATTTCACTCTAAGACAGGAACAATAATAGTGCCTACCTCACTGAATTGTCTTGGGGATTAACCCATATATGTAATTTGCTTAAAACAATTCCCTGGTTAGGGCAGCAAGGGACGTGGTTTAGGGTGCTCCAGACCAAGTATTACCACATCAGTTTTTGAAAGCTTCGCAGTGCATTGGGTTATTGCTGATGTATTTGGGATGGGACAAATGTGGGGAGACCCACTGCTGCTATTTCTACCCTCCTCTGCTACCTACACAGCACTTCGTAGTCTACAAAGTTCTACAACACATGTGAATCAAATGTTCTAGCCCCCCAAAAAAGAAAAGGATAGAAAAAGACACATACAGGGACCAGCAGTTGGCGTAATGGCTGTGTCGCTGGACTCCCATGGTAGTCGACTGAGGTTCGAGTCCCAGACCCAGTGGCTTAAACTCACGCCAGGCGCGTGTGTGTGTGCCCAAGATCCCGAGAGGAGAATGGAGGAGAAGGGATTGCGACATGGCCATTCCCCCTGGGGGGTGATTTCTCGCTTTCTGTCTCTGTCTCTCTCTCTCTTTCTGGCAAGTGCACACGCCCTATAGCAAAAACCTCTCCAAAATAAATAAATAAAATAATTATAAACACAAGCAACTTCTTTTCTAAGAGAGATTTTTTGCTATCGGGCGTGTAGCATGTAGTCGACCGTGACTTTTTGTACACTCGCCAGAAAGACAGAGACAGACAGTGAGAAATCACCCCCTAGGGAGGATTGCCACACTGCAATTCTGTCTCTTCCATTCTTGTCTCAGGATTTGGGGCACGCCCGCACACACACCTGGCACAAGTTTTAAGCCGCCATGTCTGGGACTCAAACCGCGATCAACTACATGGGAGTCCAGCGATGTAACCATTATGTTATCTGCTAGTCCTACACAAGCAACAATTTAATTTTTGATGATTAAAAAGGTGGCAGAGGGGCTAGCAGGGGTTAAGGCACTGGACTCCCACATGGTCATGGTCAACCATGGTTTGAGTCCCGGAACTGGTGGCTTAAAAAT
Source organism: Tupaia tana (assembly GCA_026018925.1). Lineage (NCBI taxonomy): Eukaryota > Metazoa > Chordata > Mammalia > Scandentia > Tupaiidae > Tupaia > Tupaia tana. The sequence continues at coordinate 1,990,653 of JAKSZU010000021.1, forward strand.
CATGCCAGGTGCATGTGTGTGTGCCCAAAATCCCAGGAGGAGAATAGAGGAGAAGGGACTATGGCATGGCATGGCCTTACTCCCTGGGGAGTAATATCTCACTTTCTCTCTCTCTGTCTCAGTCTCTCTGGTAAGCGTACCTGCCCTGCTGCCAAAAAAAAAAAAAAAACATAAACAAATTTTAAAAAGGTGGAAGAGTTAACTCCCATTCTGCTCAAATTATTTCTAAAGATCCAAAAGGGTGAATCTCTCCCTAATTCATTCTATGAAGCCTCTGTCACCCTCATCCTCAAAACAGATAAAGACAGGACAAGGAAGGAAAACTATAGACCAATATCTCTGATGAACATAGACTCAAAGATTCTCAACAAGATACTAGCAAATCGTATTCAACAACTTATACAGAAGATCATACACCATGATCAGGTAGGCTTTATTCCAGGAATGCAAGGTTGGTTCAACATACGCAAAACCATAAATGTAATACACCATATTAATAGGAAGAAAGACAAAAACCATATGGTCATATCGATTGACGCAGAAAAAGCATTTGATAAGATACAACATCCCTTCATGATCAAGACTCTTAGCAAAATCGGCATAGAAGGGCCATTTCTCAATACAATAAAAGCCATCTATGAAAAACCCATAGCGAACATCATCCTGAACGGAGAAAAGCTGAAAGCTTTCCCACTAAACACAGGAACAAGACAAGGATGCCCACTTTCTCCTCTCCTTTTCAATATAGTACTGGAAGTCCTCGCCAACGCAATCAGAAAAGAGGAAAAAATAAAGGGCATTCGAATAGGAAAAGAAGAGGTGAAACTCTCTCTATTTGCAGATGACATGATTGTATACATAGAAGACCCAATGGTCTCCATGGAAAAACTACTGGAAGTAATACATGAATTCAGTAAAGTTGCAGGATATAAAATCAATATACAGAAATCGATAGCATTTCTATATACGAATAACAGGCAGACTGAGATAGAACTGAAAAAACTTATTCCGTTTACCATAGCCACTAAAAGTATAAGATATTTAGGAATAAATCTAACCAAAGAAGTTAAAGACCTCCACAAGGAAAACTACGAGAAGGTAAAAAAAGAAATTGAAAATGACACAAAAAAAATGGAAGGACATCCCATGTTCATGGATTGGAAGAGTTAATATAATCAAAATGGCAATTTTACCCAAATTAATCTACCTATTTAATGCAATGCCAATCAAAGTACCAGACACATTCTTCACAGATCTAGAAAAGACAATCTTAAAATTTGTCTGGAATCATAAAAGACCCCGTATTGCCAAAGCACTTCTACACAAGAAGAATGGAGTGGGTGGCATCTCAATCCCCGATCCAAAAATATATTACAAAGCTGTGGTAATAAAGACAGCATGGTATTGGCACAGAAACAGGTATGTGGACCAATGGAACAGAATAGAGTCCCCAGAAATAAGTGCCCAGACATACAGTCAACTGATCTTTGACAAGGGGTACCAGTCAATCCAGTGGGAAAATGAAAGCCTCTTCAGCAAGTGGTGCTGGAGAAACTGGACTTCCACTTGCAGAAAGATGAATCTGAACCCCTACCTCTCTCCTTTGACAAGAATCAAGTCAAGGTGGATCAAGGATCTAAATCTAAGACCTCAAACTATAAAGCTGCTCCTGGAGAATGCTGGGGAAACTCTGGGAGACATTGGTGTAGGGAAAGACTTCCTAAAGAAGACCCTCAAAGCAGAGTCCATCGTCCACAAAATAGACAAGTGGGATTACATCAGACTAAGAAGTTTCTGCATGGCCAAAGACACAGTAGTTAGTGTGAATCGACAGCCCTCAGAATGGGAAAATATTTTTGTAAATGTTGCATCAGATAAGGGACTGATAACCAGAATACACAAGGAACTAAAAAAGGTGTTTGGAAAAAAGATGAGCAACCCTATTAAAAGATGGGAGAAGGAGATGAAGAAAACACTCTCTAAAGATGACATACGAATGGCCAAAAGGCATATGAAAAAATGTTCAACCTCCCTCATCGTAAGGGAAATGCAGATAAAAACAACAATGAGGTACCACCTAACCCCAGTCAGATTGTCTAATATTAAAAAAACAAAAAATGATAAGTGTTGGCGGGGGTGTGGTGAAAGGGGAACTCTTTTACACTGCTGGTGGGAATGTAGATTGGTCCAACCACTGTGGAGAATAATTTGGAGATTCCTCAAAAATCTACAGATAGATCTGCCATATGATCCAGAGATCCCACTCCTCGGTATCTACCCAAAAGACAGAAGAATCCTTCATTGGAAAAGTGCTTGCACATCGATGTTTATTGCGGCACTATTCACAATTGCTAAGTCATGGAACCAACCCAGATGCCCCCGTATGGAGGAATGGATTGAAAAACTGTGGCACATATACTCTATGGAATACTACTCAGCCATAAAAACCAACAGAGCCCTGGCTTTTGACAGAAAGTGGAAGAATATGGAAGATGTACTGCTGAGTGAGGCAAGCCAGGCTATGAAGGAGAGACATTGTATGTCCCCACTTAACATATACCGTTTGTCTGCATTCTATGTCTGAAACTGATTGACCAACAGTTGAACAAACACAAGAGATGGGTGTGAATGTCAGATGAGGTGTATGTGGAGGAGTGGGGCCCAACGAAAGACATTTGGAGAAGGGATACAGAGGTAGAGCATTGACGGGATGGGGAGGTGTGGTGTTATCTGTTGAAGATATTTTGATCAACGGGTCTGGGGAGAAATGTTCACATATCGAAATGGTCTCATTGTAAGCCAAACAATATGATTGAAAGTATATACAAAAATAAATAAAGTAATTAATAAAAAAAAAAAAAAAAAAAAGGAAGGCTAATCACATATAAGGAGGGGAAAAAATGCAAATATGATGTTTTGTATATACCAATAGAGCTTGCTGGTTTATTGTCGCCTCAGATTGTGCAAATGTTGGCCATAATGTAAAACAGAAAAATCAATGTTTGACAAAAACCGAAAAAAAAAAAAAAAAAAAAAAAAAAAAAAAAAAAAAAAAAAAAAAAAAGGTGGCAGAACATGACCTACGAACCCAGTACACTTTACCCTGTACAGTATTGAGATATTTTTGTAACTGGAAAACTGCAGCTCCGATCCAACCACAAGACCAACTATTTATTTTAACTTTTATCAGCAAAAGGTCAATGTCTTTGAACAAAGTCCACTCCCCTGAGCTATGACAGATAGTTAAGAAGTAACCCACTCCCAAGTTTTTCTCTGTACCTGGAAAAACAAACATGGACCAGCCATGAAGACACAGACCGTAGGGTATGGCTGTATAATACTGAGCCCCATGGGGAGGCCCTGGGTTCAGATCCTGGGTAGACCCCCAGGAGCCACTGTGACCCTGACTGGCTTGAAGCCCGGGGGAGGACAGCAGCATGGCGAGATCTTCTCTCTCCATTCCCTCCTCTCTTACAAAAGGAATAAAAAGAACTTTAAATAAATAGGGCCAGCTCTGTGGCCTGGTGGCCAACACAGATGGATTCCACAGGGCTGACCGTGCAGCTCGCGTCTCAGACTCGGCAGTTTGAGAAACATACCAGGTGGATATTGCCTAACATCCCAACAGGTGGCAGACAGGAAGAAGGAATTACGGGGTGACCATTCCTTGGGGGAAGGCAGCCTCTCTTCTCCATTTCTCTACTCCTCCATTCTCCTCTCGGGATCTTGGACACGCATGCACACGCGCCCGGTATGAGTTTAAGCCACCGGGTCTGGGACTTGAACCACGGTCGACTACATGGGAGTCCAGCGACATAGCCATTTCGCCAACTAGCAAGTTCATGTGCCCATTAGGAAATAAATGAATAACACAGGAAAGTCTGGACAATCGGTCTTGACAAAATATTCCTTTCACTACTTCTTTCCAAAAGGGTTCAAGAGGAGACAGTAAGTGGCATAATACTTAAGGTGCTGGATTCCCACATGGCCAATCGCAGTTTGATTCCTGGACCCGGCAACTTGAAACTCACGGCAGGTGCACATGCGTGTATGACCAAAACCCTGAGAGGAGAATGGAGAAGGGACCATGGCATGGCTATCCCCCCACTGGGGAGGGTGATTTCTCGCTTTCACTCTCTCTGTCTCTGTCTCTTGAGCAAGCACACACACCCTTAAACAAAAAAATCTCTCTAAAAACAAAAAGGGTTAAAGAATAGGTAAATATGGTCATGCAATGATGATTCTTAAAAAGGATTCATATGCATTGTATACAGGCTTTCCAACTTTGCAAACTGAAAAATAAAATTTTTAAAAATGTAGGCACTTGGGGGCCAGCAGGTGGCATAGTAGTTAAGGTACTGGACTCCCACATGGCTGACCACGGTTCAAGTCCTGGACCTGGTGGCTTGCTGTCTCACTCTCTATCACTCTTTCTGATAAGCACACGTGCCGTAGAGCAAATTTTAAATTAAATAAATAAATAAATGACATTAAAAATAAAGAAAGTAGGCACTCAACATAACATATATACCGATATGGCAAATGCTAAAAATGAAAAATGCTTATCTACTTACTTGCAGATACAGCAAAGATAAACACATTTTCTAATGCTTTCTACCCTCTATAGGGATTTTACACATATTTTTTAAAGATTTTTTTAAGTTAATTTTTTTAAAGAATTATTTTATTTATTTTAATTTGACCAGAGAGGGACAGAGTGGAGGGGAAGGGGAGTGAGAAAGCAAGCCTCCAGGACCAGGACTCAAACCGCAGTTGGCCATATAATAGTCTAGTGCCTTTAACCACCACGCCACCTGCAGGCTCCTTGTTTGGTTTCTGACACTCGAAGGCTGCATTCTGCATCCTGAATGTCTCAGTTAACATTTCGATCTGCAAATCATTCTCTTTTGAATACTTATAACTCACAGTTCTCCTTGCTGGTCATTCCCTCACTTTTTCTTTTTTTTTATTTAAATTTTTTGCCACTGGGTGCGTTCCCTCACTAGAGAGAGAAAAGGAAAATGAGGTATCACCCCCTAGAGAGGTGGTCATGCCAAAATCCCTTCTCCTCTGTTCTTCCCTCAGGATTTGGGCACACATGCACATGTGCCCGACGTATTTTTCAAACTGCCAGATCCAGGACCAGAACCACAGAACTGCGGAGTTGACCACGTGGGGTCCAGTGCCTCAATCACCATGCCACCTGGTGGTCCTTCTTTACTTTCTTTACTTTTTTTTTTTTTTTTTTTTTTTTTTTTTTTGAGAGAGAGAGAGGTTTGCTATAGGGCATATGCATTCACTAGAGAGACAGAAAGTGAGAAATCACCCCCCAGGGGGGATGGCCATGCCACAATCCCTTCTCCTCCATTCTCCTCTCGGGATCTTGGGCATGCACGCACATGGCATGAGTTTTAAGCCACAGGGTCTGGGACTTGGACTGTAGTCAACTATGTTGTAGTCCAGCGACGTTACCATTATGCCATCCTCTGGCCCCAGGCTCTACATGTTGAACTAAGTATGTTAGGGTAAGTAAACTATATCTTGGGACTTTTTTTTATCATGCAATAGGATACTGTACCAGGGTTGTGAGCGAGTTCCGTTTCATATGGAGTCTCTCCAAGTATTGCAATCCTCCATCTTTCAGTAACTCCAGGGGGAAGTGGTGCAGATTCCTGTAATTTAGAAACAAATTCTTGTGCTTTTCCAGCCTTGCGACAGAGATCGTCTTGCAAAGTTCTGATGCCATGATGGATCATATCCCCTCCGGGCAGGCCACGGAGCTACATCTTGTCAAACGTGGTCCATTTGTAGAGAGAGCACAGGGAGATGGGTCGTTATAGGCTTCTTACCGGGGTCCCCGTACAGAGCAGTCAGCTGACCGAGCTGCTTGCCAGCGACAGAAGATCATTTCACCTTAAAGTGCATGTTTATCTTTCATGATTAACTCAAATTGCCACACATATTTAGATCAGAAAGAATAACGAGGGACCAGTAGATGGCGAAATGGCGACATGGCTGGACTCCCACATCGTCGATCACGGTTCAAGTCCTGGATGGACCTGGCAGCTTAAAACTCACACCGGGTGCATGTGTGTGCGTGCCCAAAATCCCGAGAGGAGAATGGAGGAGAAGGGATTGTGGTGTGGCCATACCCCCGGGGGTGATTTCTCACTTTCTGTCTGTCTCTCTGGTGAGCGAACATGCTCTATAGCAAAAAAAGAAAAACAAACTCTCTGAAAAAAAAAAAAGAAAGAGTAACAATTAGGGGACAGGAGGTGTTGTGGTGGTTAAGACGCTAGACTCCCACATGGCCAACTTCAGTTCAAATCCTCAATCCGGAGGATTGAAGTTCAGGCCAGGCACGTATGTGTACACGCCCCAAATCCCAGGAGAACGGAGGAGAAAGAACTGCAGTGTGTCCATCCCCCCTGGAGGGGGGTGTGATTCCTCACTTTCTCTCTCCCCGTCTCTCTCTATCTCTTCAGTGAGTACACATCACATGCCCTAAGGCAAAAACCTTAATAAACAAAAAGAAAGAATAACCATTCAATAAAATATTCTGATTCAGCAATATTTTAGTACTTTCTAGAAGTAGTTCTCATGGAAAAAGCGTTGTTTGGACTTGAGACAGGAATTCTTGCCTAAGAGAACAAAGACCAGTGTTGTAACATGCAACCAGAGAGAAAAGCTTAAAAATCAGAAGCAGCAAATCCCATTTCCTTCTTCTTTTGTTCAGTTCATTTTGAAAAACATTTCCTTTTTGTTTGTTTGTTTCTGGAGAGGTTTTTGCTATAAGGCACGGGAGATCACCAGAGAGACAGAGACAGAGAGACAGAAAGCGAGAAATCACCCCGCGGGGGGATGGCCATGCCGCAATCCCTTCTTCTCCATTCTCCTCTAGGGATCTTGGGCATGCACGCACAGGCACGCACACACACCCGGCGTGAGTTTAAGCCACCGGGTCCGGGACTCGAACCACGAACAGCTACATAGGAGTCCAGTGACATAGCCATTATGCCAACTGCTGGTCCCACCATCTTATCTATTGATACTGCTGAAAAGCTGAAATAAAGTTCACCATCATTTCACAGAAGAAGAAACAAAATCAAGGCTTCCATCATTTGTCTGCCTGGTTCGACAGCTCATAAAGGGTAAAAGCACCGTTTGACCCCGGTCCAGTGGATTTCAAAGGCTCGGTTCCTTTTGTTTTGGAGAGGTTTTTTCACTATAGGGTGCGTGCACTTGCCAGACAGACAGAGACATAGAGACAGAAAGTGAGAAATCACCCCCCCCCCCAGGGGGATGGTCACGCCGCAATCCTTTCTCCTCCATTCTCCTCTTGGGATCTTGGGCATGCACGCACACGCGCCAGCGTGAGGTTTAAGCCACCGGGTCCGTGACGCGAACCACAGTCGACTACGTGGGAGTCCAGCGACATAGCCATTACGCTAACTGCTGGTTCCCAAGGCTCGGTTCTTTACAGACATTCACTCATAGGATCCCACAGGGTATTAAGGAAACGCTAAAACAACTACAAAGAAGTTGAACTTTACTCCAAGATCCTACCTACCCTGTTTTCCTAGGCACCTTTTCAAAACTTTTCATAGGGTAGTTCCTTTCAAACAAAAATATTTTTCTGTAAGAAAAATGATTTTTTTTTTTTTTGGGGGAGAGGTTTTTTTTTTTTTTTTTTTTTTTTTTTTTTTTTTTTGCTATAGGGCGTGTGCGCTCGCCAGATAGACAGAGAGAGACATAGAGACAGAAAGCGAGAAATCACCCCCCGGGGGGATGGTCACGCCGCAATCCCTTCTCCTCCATACTCCTCTCGGGATCCTGGGCACGCACGCACACGCGCCCGGCGTGAGTTGTAAGCCACCGGGTCCGAGACGCGAACCGCGGTCGGCTACGTGGGAGTCCAGCGACATAGCCATTACGCTAACTGCTGGTTCCCAAGAAAAATGATTTTTCACAGGGAATATCAAGTTAGGACAAAATGCAACGGTGTCAGGGTTTTTTTTTTTTCATTTTTTTCTAGAAGTTAGGGGTTTTTTAAATAATTACTTTAACTTTATTTATTTATAGAGAGAGACAGAGACAGAGAGAGAGAGAGAGAGAGAGAGAAGAGAGAAGAGAGAGAGAAAATGAGAAAGCAGGCCAGCAGGTCCGGGACTCAAATCGCAGTCAGCCATGTGGGAGTCCAGCGCCCTTAACCACCATGCCACCTGCCAGCCCTGACAGTATCAGTCTTCAATAAGCAGAGTTTTGTAACTATTATTTCCAAAATCTAATTCCTAGCTAATATGACAGCATTTGCCATTTTACATAGAACAGCATAAAATAGGGCCAACAGGTGGCATGGTTGTTAAGGCCGCTGGATTCCCACATGGCTGACCACAGTTCAAATCCTAGACCCGGTAGTTTGAAATCATGTATGAATGAGTATGCGTGCCTAAAATCCTGAGAGGAAAATGGAGGAGAAGGGACTGAGGCAAAGCCATCCTTGGGTGGGAGTCAGGGGGTCAGATTTCTTACTTTCCCTCTCTCTGTCTGTCTGTCTCTCTCTCCTCTCTGGCAGGCACATGAGCACTATGGTAAAAACCTAAAAAGAAAAAGATAAAGCAAAAAATATGAATTTTGAATAATATTACCAACACAAGAAATCAATGCTTTCTGGTGTTTGTTCTTACCCATTTTTCTAAGAGATATCATGTGACTCTGTAAGATACCCAATTTTTTGACATCTTAATTCTAAATTCCCTGTGATGTAAGGGGAATTAGACTACAGAGAACATCAATGTCTCGTGTGGAAAGTGAAGTGTTCTGGGTAATTATTCACTGACATAGTAAACCCAGAGCAGATTAGATGTCTCGAGAGCATCTCAAACTTAACAGGTTCAAAGAAAGAGTTTGAAAGCCAGCAGGTGGCATGATGGTTAAGGGCGCTGGTCTCCAACAGAGCTGACCATGGTTTGAGTCCCGGACCTGGTTTTTGCCATAGGGTGCTTGTGCTCGCTGGAGAGAAACAGAGAGACATTGAGAAACAGAGAGACGTGAGTAACCACACCCCCCCCCCCCCCAGGGAAGATGTCACACCACAGTCCCTTTTCCTCCATTCTCCTCTTAGGATTTTGGGCATGCATGCACACGCGCCTGGCGTGATTTTCAAGCTGATGGGTCCAGGACTCGAGCTTCGACTGACCCTGTGGGAGTCCAGCACAGTAGCTACTACACCACCTGCTGGCCCCCAGTTGCCATGTTTTGGGGACTCTGACATCACTGCCAGACACGATGGAGGAAACTCTGACTCACGGAAAGCAAACCAGACTGCTGCACACCGCTCTCTTACACGAACACCTCATCTTTCATTTGTTATTAGGACAAAATTAGATTTTAGACAATGATAAGGACTCCCTCTCCTTTTTCCCCTTTTAAGGTTTTCTATTTTACAGAGGTATACGAAAATAACTTCTAAATAATCCAAGAAGGGGCCAGCAGATGGCATAGTGGTTCTGTTGGTGGACTCCCACGTGGCTGACTGTGGTTTGAGTCATGGACCTGGTGGCTTGAAAATCATGCTTGGCATGTATACGTGTGTGCCCAAGTAACTGCTACACCACCTGCTGGGCGAGAAGGGAGGAGAAAGGAGAAGGAATTGTGGCATGGCCATCTTCTCAGAAGAGTTGATTTCTCACTTTCCCTCCCACTGTCTCTGTCTGTCTCTGGTGAGCGCACATAACCTGTGGCAAAAAACCCTTATAAAGAAACACACTAAATAATACAGAAGCTTGTAATTCATATGGAGAAAATACACTTACATGTATTCAGGCTATTTTTTTGAGAGATTTTTGCTATAGGGCACATTCCCTAGCTAGAGAGACAGAGAGAGAGAGACTAGGAGATAGAAAGCAAGAAATCACCTCCCAGGGGGGATGGCCACACCACAGTGCCTTCTCCTCCAGTGTCCTGTCAGGATCGTGGGCATGCATGCAAACGTTCCTTCTACTTCCTATTAGTAATTGCCTCCCCATGTCTCAGTCAGTATTATTTCTGCTGTTTGTAGGGCTCCCCTTCTATTTCCTCTTTCTAACAGTATCTACCCACTACTGGCTTCTTTCCAATCAAAACCACCTCTGTATTGCTTGTCTTCTTTCTTGTTTGGATCACATTTCCCGTAAACTTGCAAATAATCTTGTAACAAAGAAATCCAAATTTGGAATCTATTCCTAAAAAGAATCATAGTTGATCAAAATATTGTAGATCTCTCTCTCTGTTTTTTTTTTAGAAGTTTTTGCTATAGGGCATGAAAGACAGAGAGAGACAGAGAGACAGAAAGCGAGAAATCACCCCCAAGGGGGGATGGCCATGCCGCAATCCCTTCTCCTTCATTCTCCTCTCGGGATCTTGGGCATGCACGCACACGTGCCCGGCGTTAGTTTAAACCACTGGGTCTGGGACTTGAACCGCAGTCGACTACATGGGAGTCCAGCAACATAGCCATTACGCTAACTGCTGCTCCCTATAGATCTTTTTTTCTAGAGGCCTTGAAAAATAAAGTCAAATGTCACCCTTCTAATTTTACATGCAGACAATATGGTTGTAATAGCCTTTGGAAGGACACATATAACAAGAAGTTTAGGAAACATCTAACCAAAGGGACACTAAATATGGGAAGGGTCTTTAAAGAATAGTGTCTCATTGTCTCTCCTGGGTCTCACACCTGTTGAGAAGGCCTTGTTTATCTGGTTTTCTTTATTCCTGGGAGAAATATAAAAGGGGTTGGGAAGGAAGGCAAAAGAAATAAAGGAAACAAGAAAACTGGAAAGGTAACACAACTCTTTAAGTTACTTCCAAGAACCATACCTCACATCTCCACCTACTGACTCTTTGGGGGGCTTACAACAACTCCTGAACTGCTAGACCTTTTAACTTTCAGTTTAACCTTGAACACATTAGTATTGGGTTGTCAGAAAAGTCATGCTGCATTTTTGCATAGAAAAACGCATCATGACTTTTTCAAGGACCCACTGTTTAATTCCTGGGAAGTGAAGAGGCACCAACATGAAAATGAAAAATGTGGAGAATCTTTTTCCATAGAAATAAGTAGCTGTAACTAATAATAATCAGTATAACAACTACTACCCTTGTAGGTCGAAGGAAAGAACGAATGATTTTTTTTTTAAAGCCCACCAGGTCTTCTAAGTCTAGGTTTTCTAGTTGTTTTGTTCTGACTGCACACTGCGTGCATAAATGAGATTGGTATTTATTGACTGAAAGGCAGAGAGTTTAGGAGGAAGTACCGGTGGACTTCCCACTGTGCACCTCCTATTATGCCAAGTGTTCCACTTCTTCCTGCACACATTTTGGGACAGGGTGGCACAGTGCTCACGAGTGCAGGTGTCATGGCTACACGGGGGCCACTTACTTGCCGAATGACCTCGGCAAACTACTTAAGGTTTCTGGGTCTCCGTTTCCCCATCTTAAAGTGGGGCCAGTACCATTGCCAAAGGAATTGAGAATTAAATGAACTAATACAGGAAAACCTGTTATGATGATTTCTGGCCTACAAGTCCTCAGTATTTGCTAATGTTATTCATTATTATTATTATTTTTAATAATTATTTATTTTATTTATCCATTCTTTTTTTTTTTTTTTTGAGAGGTTTTTCGCTATAGGGCGCATGCGCTCGCCAGACAGACAGAGAGATACCTAGAGACAGAAAGCGAGAAATCACCCCCCAGGGGGGATGGTCACGCCGCAATCCCTTCTCCTCCATTCTCCTCTCAGGATCTTGGGCACGCACGCACACGCGCCCGGCGTGAGTTGTAAGCCACCGGGTCCGAGACGCGAACCACGGTCGACTACGTGGGAGTCCAGCGACATAGCCATTACGCTAACTGCTGGTTCCCGATTCATTTATTTTTTAATTTGACCAGAGAGAGACAGAGGGTGAGAGTGAGAAAGAGAGGAAGTGAGAAAGCAAGCCACCAGATTCAGGACTCTAACCCTGGGTCAGCCATGTGGGAGTGTCCAGTGCCTTAACCACCACGCCACCTGCTGGTCCCCATTGTTATTTATTATTTAATATTCACAAATCTCATTTTAAATGGGTGCTCAGAGAAAATAAGTCAAAATCACAAAATAGTAATAAATGGATTTGAGCCCAGGTCTGCCTGGCTCCAAAGTCCTTGATAATTCCTCTAATTTCTCACTGTTGGAATATGTAACAACAAATAAATAAATACAATTTTTGTTTGTTAACAAAAAAATAAATTGGTAGGCATTAACGAATGACTCGACTATGTGGACAAAATAAACTGAAATCAGGAGTTAATATGGAGGAAGGAACCTGAGGTTTGGAACAGGGAACATGCTCTGTTAACCTAGTCGGTTATTCTGGGTGTCTAGCTCTTCATTTGCTAAAGGAGAAGCTATGTAATCTAAATTCTTTCGAGTTCTAATCTACCGCTAATATTACCAACAGGAATATTAGAATTGGTTCCTAACCACATTTGTTTTTTGTCATTGAATCCCAAGATCTGTCTTCAAAAGAAGACAAATTCAGGGTGTGTGGCAGTATAGCAAACCACCATTATCCATGAAAGCTGGGATTGCACACGCAGAGGGCCTGGTTCAGCGGTTCGGTTCCTGCCAGCTCTCCTCCTACACTGGCTGGTGGTAGTAAGGACTATTACTAAGACTCCTAGTTCACCCTATTCTCTTAGACGTTTAAACCACTTAAACCTTTACTGTCTTTCTAGTCCTATTTGCAAATTCGCCTTTTACATCTATAAACCACTAGGCGTTGCCCCCAGCAACCCCTCCAGCCCTATTTAAAAGGCCCACAGTTAGAACACAGTATAGGGCTGTTTGTTTCAAACTTACAGATGAAGACTTGAAAACCATCAAACAGGAAAGACTCTTTATGATGCACCTATATTTTTCCTCAGGAAAGTTCAGAGGTTCAAATGATAGCTCTTGTTTTTAAAAGCCCTAAAGCACGGAGGACTCTCAGTATTAGTTCAGCCTGGCGGTGCCCTCTGAGCCACAGCGCAGCCGCCCGGTCCCCGCTGGGGTCCCTGAGGCTCTCTCGGACTCCGCCCTCGCCCCGCCCACTCCCTTGGCCCTCGCCCCGCCCACTCCCTCGCCCCGCCCCGGCGCTGGCCACCGATTGGTCCGGTCGCGCTCCGAGTGGGGCTGCCTGGGACACCCGCGCGGCGCCCGCCAGGAGTCAAGTGAGGCGCGAGGACACGCGCGAGCTCCTGGTGGGCGTCCCTTCCCCACGGCGACCCTGCTCGACCGACTGGTTCCCGAAACTGTGGCGGTGGTTTGTGGTCGTTGTGCTCCTTGGCCCCAGGGATTTAGGACCAACCTCTGGAGACCAGAAGAGGTGAGGAGGGGCAGGGGGCGTCGGGGTCACTGCCTATACGCTGCGAACCGCCCGGCTCAAGTCTGCTCTGGCCGCAGGCGACCGCGCCGGGCGGTGCCGTCGGGCGCGGGAGGGAGAGAGTCGCGTCGCGTCGCGGTCGGCGCCGCGCAGTCCGGTCCCGCCGCGTCCCTGGCACCGCGCGGCCCCGCCATGGGGTCCGACTGCCGCCTCGTTCTCCCAGCTCCGCCTCGCAGGCCCCGCCGGCCCCTTCCCCGCGGGGTCCCGCCGCTCGCCGCGCCGCCCTCGGCCGCTGTCCACCTGTTGCCGTCCACGTTTCTGCCCTGACCCTGCTCCTCCTCCGCCGGCCGCAGGTCGGGGCTGCCTGGCCGTTGTCGCCCTCGCGTCCCCTCGGGAGGCTTCGGGTGCCGCCGGGCCATCCCGTCTTCACTGCTGGGTGAGATTAAGCGGTCGCAGCGTGCTGTAGTTTGAGGTCTTGTGAGGACGAGTCTTGAACTCCCTTCTGCCTTGGGCTGCCCCCTGCTCTTGCCTGGCTCGCTGTGTAGGGTTTGGATCCGGCAGGCGCGGGTGTAGAGGAGACGGGTCCCTTGCGCCTGGCGGGGATTGGAGGCGGTGAGCGCCAGTGTGGCCCGCGTTCCTGACGGCCGCGCTTTTCTAGGGGCCTGGGAAGGACCCCCGCGCTGGGCGTCCGCGCGTGAGGTTTAGCGCTCCTGGCTGTTAGGGGGACCTTGTATGGCTTCTTGGTTTCTTTGGGCACGTTTCCTACTGCCATTTAGTTAGGCTACTGTGAAAGCCCCTGGCAGCGCGAACGCTGTCCATCGTGCCTAGTGCTCTGTAACTATCCTGCTGTATGGTGATCAGTGTAGACCAGTGTCAGAGAGGGACTGTCTGCAGGAGCCTGTGACGTCCGGGCTTCGGTTAAAATTCCGTGCCCCTCACCAGGTATTTGAGAATGAGGTTCTAGCGGGGAAGCAGGATCGTGGGTAGGCCGACATAAATAAGCTGTGTTGCGAGTTGGAAGTGGTGTGAAGTCTTCATGTTTAAAATCTACAATGTGCAGTTGGAGAGTTTGGGAGACTTCTATTTGGAGACATTCAGATTTAAAACACCTATGGGCTCCAATGATGGACTCATTTAAAATTAGTTGTTTTGCCTCTGTGTGGTATTATGGACATAAAGATGACTATTAATGGTGCAGTTTCTAAATGTTAAGGATGACTTCCTGCTTAAGGCATGCTTTTGTTGATTTTTACTTGAGGGTTACTGAATTTGAATATTGTCAAAGATTATATAGCAACACTTAAAATATGAGTGTATTATTACTGTAAATATCACGAGGTATGGCTCTTAATAAGGAGAATATACCCAACTTACAGACTGAAATGAAACTTTGTGTTCAATGGAGTCATTGTTAGGAAACTTGGTTTAAGGAGGATTTTTGGGTAAAATTTTAAAAATTGCCCAGATTTGTATTTCAGTGCTGGGTGTTGTTTCTCATTTTATTTTACAACCTGATGGTTAGTGAAGCAAGATCAGGGAAGGAAATCTGATCTCTCTGTTCATATTGATAACATTTCAAATAATAGATTATGGAAGTCCTTATGTAAGAAATAACAGTTTCAAATAATAGATTATGGAAGTCCTTATGTAAGAAATAACAGTATGCTTAATTTGGAGAAGAATACGTAGAATCCTAAATTCAAAGAGTAAAGTAATATTTTAAAAAATATAATTACAAATTTTTTTCTAGATAGTTTTTGAGTCATTCTAAATTTAAACCTGCTCTTGACCGTAATAGGAGGTGTATGAAACATATAGTAATAAAACTTCACTTAAGCATTATATATCTTCTAGCAATAAAATGTGTTCTCAGTCTTTGAGAAAAGTAATTTTAAATGGGATCGTACTGACCCATGTGTATACTTTAATTGTAATGATCTAAGACTTACATATCTGCACACTTGCTTAATCCTTGTCATTTCAGTGTTGGTATAGTACAGTCTCATGAAAATGCATTGCTGCTTAAAAACTCCTGTTGACCTGGCAGCCATGATCTCAGTGTACCATACTCAATAACAGCTACACTAACAACTAGGAATTTAATACCATCCTAAATGCTGCAAAGCTCTGATGTGCTTTCTGTAGAAGTATTTTGATTTTTTAAAGATTCTTTTCCATGAGCATGAGAGAAAGAGACATTGTGTTTGGACAGGATCTCATGATGTTAGACTTTTCCTGCCCCAGCTTCCCAGCCAGCTGTGCCTCTTGAGTTGGGCCAGGAAGGGATCACCAGTCTCCCCTGTGCCCTCTGTCACTCTCAGGGGTATCAGTAGTCTGTGCCCTCTCAGCTGGGCCAGTAATTTGATACCTTCTTATTTTTTTTACCAGGCTCTGTGTTTTGCTATCCTAAAAGTTGTGTTTTTATTATCACATTTCGTTTTTAAAACACATAGTAGAGCTTATGTAATGTATACTTATACAACTTTACTAATTTTTACAGTAATTTTTTTTTTTTTTTTTTTTGGCATTGCCAGACTCTTTATTGGCCACTCAGAGCTACATTAGCTGTTGCCACCAGGAATTCTGCTTTTCCTTGTGCTGCCCTTCTTCCTGTGTCTCCCAGCTCTGCAGAGCCGGCTCCCAGGAACATAGGCCTTGGTCCAAGCGCTCCGGGATCAAAAGGCCCCATGGCTCTGCAGCCACCTGCCAGGAACCCAGCCGGCCTGGGCCGCCGCTGTCTTCATTGGTCACGGCAGTCCGGGATCCTCCCTCCGAGACATGGCTGCCGTCTGGGCTCATCCCCCTGTATGGCAGACACAGCAGGGTTGTCCCCAACGACCTTCCTGCGCCTCGGCCACGCCCACGGCTGTTTTTCCCCACAATGTTGCAGACCGGCCACGGCAGGCCAGACGGCGACCCTTGGGGAAACTCACTCTGGGCTCCTCTTTGACCACAGCGGCTACACTGAAGCAGCTGCAGCTTCGATAAGGGCCGCAATTTTTACAGTAATTTTGAAGATGAAGTTTTAAGTGGTTTGAACACAACTGAAATGCCTCTAGATAGAATTACTTTTCATTTATATTTTGCTAAATTGTGCTTATAAATTTTTCATAAATTTTAGATTTTTAAAAGCCAGTGGAAATTTATATTTTCGGTAACTACTAAGATGCTTAAAATGAGAGATTTCTTAATAGCACTAAAAACTAAAGTCTTGGTTCAAATTGCTACTCAAATATCTAAACCTGTGATTGGCTATGCTCTCTGGAATTTTTAACTTGATAGGCATTTTTTTCCTTCTTTTTCTTATAAATTGGAGGAATCTTTGGGGGCATGTGTGTGCATACCCAGAATCACTCAGGAGGGAGGGCTGAGGACTGCCTTGTGACCCAGCCAGTGTGGGGAAGTGCTCTCTCTCCCTGCCCTCCCCTCCCTCTGATGAGTACACATATCCTCTGGTAAATTATTTTTTTGAGAGTTTTTTGCTATAGGGGAGGGCGCTCAACAGAAAGCAAGAAATCACTCCCCAGGGGGGATGGCCACACCCCAATCCCTTCTCCTCCATTTTCCACTCGGGCTCTTAGACATGCACGCACACGTGCCCAGTGTGAGTTTAAGCCACCAGTCCAGGACTCGAATTGTGGTCGACTATGTGGGAGTCCAGCAACGTAGCCATTACACCAACTGCTGGTCCCAACCTCTGGTAACTATTACACGTCTAAATCTGAATTTTGATCTTACCTCTAAAATCTTGTTCTACTCAGCATTTCTCGTTGCTCACTTTTCATTTCTCTAGTCAAAAGTCTGGTGTCATCCTTCAATTTTCTGCTTATCTCACACTCCATATACAACATGTTAGCAAATTGGATGTCTCCTCAAACTGCATCTCAGAAGACTACTGCTTATCTTTTCCATCGCCCCCCTTGGGCCATGCCCCCAGTGGCTCTCACCTGGCTTGTAGTAGTGGTCTTCCCACAGCTAGCACCTGGCCCCCTGCCGACTTCCAGTACCACAGCCAAAGGGTCCTCTTAAACTGAAATGTCATATTGCTCCAGTGCTCCCTCATTTAATTAAGAATGCATGCTAGGGGTCAGCAGGTAGTGTAGTGTTTAAGGTGCTGGACTCCTACGTGGTCAACCATGGTTCGAATCCTGGACCCAGTGGCTTGAAACTTGTGCTGGGAGCATGTGTGTGCGTGCTGAAGATCCCAAGAGGAGAATGGAGGAGAAGGGATTGTGGCATGATCATCCCCTTGGGGGTAATTTCTTGCTTCTGTCTCACTGGCTCTTTCAAAAAAAGAAGAAAATAAAAAAAGTAAATGCTAATGTCCCTAACTGACCTCTTCCACAGGGCACCGTGAAGTGGCTGCTCGATACATGTCTAGCTTTCCTCCCTGGCTTTGCAGTGCGGGCTCTTCTGCTGTGCCTTGTACCTGCAAAGCACAGTTCTTTCTGAAGGTCTTTGCCCTGGACTTGCCGTTTGTGTGCTATGCTCTTCCTAGGTAGCTGCATGAAGAGGTTCTTCTGAATTCCGCTCAGAGGCTACCTTCTCAGTGAGTCCTCACCGACTCCTCCTCTAGGTGGCACCCCAGCTCGCACCAGCCTCTCTTCACCCACGTGCCTTACTCTGCTCCTTTCCCTCCTATAGTACTGCTAGCTCCTTACATATTACTTACTAGTTTGAGTTGTTGTTTTCCTCACCAGGGTATAAGTTACCCAAGAGAGGAATTTTAGTCTTTTATTACACCCTAGACATAAGGAATAGTGTCTGGGACATAGTGTTCAATAAATATTTGTTGAATAAATGAAGGAATTGAGTTTGTAGCTTCTGGCCTGTAATTTGTGTTTTTCTTAATGTTTCATTAGATACTAATAATAGTAAATACATTTAAAGTGCTGATATAAAAAGGACTATCTTAAACCTTTTCTTCTGAATCCTTTGACTCTTTCTATCCTGTGAGATAGAAACTGTAATTGTTTGCTCATTATAGACAGATAAATGAAGGCATGGACAGGTTAAATAACTTGCCCCGAGTAACAGCTTAGTAAAGGGAAGTGGACTGAGATTTAGGCAGCCTGGACCCCAGTCTGCTCTTAATGACATCATGATGCTGGTTTTTTTTTTTTAATTTTAAGGAATTTAGCCCTTAATCCTTTGTGTTGCAGATAATGTTTCGCTGTTCATAATTGCTTTTTAATTTTTTTTTGCTTATGAGAGTATTAATCTGTTAATATTTAACGTTGAGGCTTTGCTTATTTTTTAGAAGGGCCTTCCTGATGTTAAGAGTTTTGGTTTTTTTTTTTCAAAGAATTTTCTCATTCTCACCTTAGTTTTGATTTTAAATTGAAGTTTTAGATAATCAGATACATATTTTATATCACCTTAACAGCGTGATGGGAAATTTGTTTGTGAGGAACAAGGCTAAAAGTTGGAGCAACACTTGGAACCTAACACTAATTCAAGTAAGAAGCTGTTGATAACAGGCTATTGGGATAGACAGAAGAAGTCTGATTTCAGGAAACATTTAGGAGATAAAATCTGTAGATTGCTGACTGATTAGCTGTGACTCAAAGAAAGGACTCTGGGAGAATTCCAGGTTTATGGTTAGGGTAACTTGGAGGCAAGAGAGTATGTTTATGTGGTGGCCTTTGTGGGCTGACTGGGTGAATCCATAGAGATGAGATGGAGCAGGAGGGCACAGGTCCGGGCCGTGAAGTGGCATTCCGTTCATTCAGTCTGGGAGATGCTGAATTCACATTGCCCAGTGAACTTGTCCTTTCCAACATGTCGGTCCTCTAGGGAGTTGATAGATGAATCTTAGCTTAGGAAAGAAAACGAGCCTGCACTACTAAGTTGAGGGAAATGATGTGGATGGCAGGTAGTACGTTAGCTACTTTCCTGTCTTTTTTGTTTTGTTTTCAGAATTACTCCTTTGGATGCAATGTAGTAATAGTTTGGAAGCAGCTTAAAGACTGTAAAAAGATTGTGTGTGCGAGTGTGTTTCAGGGGGGGCTCTATGATATGGATGTGTTTGTAGCTATATTCATCATCAGAAAAATTCAAATATTTTAAAACTAGAACTTAGAGGTTACCTAATTTAACTGTATCAATATATATTTTCTGAGTATCTCATTTGCATAGAAGAACTTGGTGGCCTTCCATGGTATTTAGGGGACTTTCAGGAAAAGTCATGGCAGAAGATATGCGAAAATACTTTTCTTGACAGGAGGCAATGTTTGAGATCAATCAGACCTTGGGTTTGACTTCTGTGTGCCTCTTTTTGGCTCTGTGATGTTGGTAGTATAGTTTGTTTTTCTAAGCCTCAGTTTTCTTTTTTTTTCTTCTTTTTTAAAGAATTTTTTATTTATTATTATTATTATTATTATTATTATTAAATTTGACCAGAAAGACAGAAAGATAGAAGGTAAAAAAGCAAGCTGTCATATCTGGGACTCGAATTGCCGTCAGCCATGTGGGAGTCCAGTGCCTTAACCACTGCACACCTGCTGGTTCCAAGCCTCAGTTTCTTTGTCTCTTAAGTGGAAATAATCTTCTTTTAGCAAGATTGATATGTCTTGTAGTAGCAGAGATTAAAGACAATGTATAGAAAATTCCGGTATTTATTTATGAAGGAAGTTTCCTCAGAGTCCTTCCTTTGACTCACAGGTAATCAGTCAGATCCTCTAAGTAGACTGAATCTCTTCAGATCATTGTTCTCAGCCTGTTTCTGTCTGGTGTCAGTTTTGTTTTATTTTGTTTATCTGAAGATAAATTGAATAATTAAATTCTAAGCTATAGTTGTTTTCAGATGTTTAATAATTTGGAAAGTTCCAGAATATGCGTAAAAAGTAGTATGTTTCAGGGCTAAAGAATTAGCAGTAGATCTGGTCCTACCCTCACCCTCCATCAATCAGCTGGGTCATAAAAGCTCTAAGATAGTCAGGTGTTATCTGCATTTGCAGATGAAGAATTTGAAGTACAGAGGAGTTAAGTAACTTAAAATTATATAGCCAGTATGTGAAAGAAAGGATGAATCCAGGCAGTTTGGCTGGAGAACCCCTGCTGTACTTAGTACTACTGAAGATATCTGCAATTCGACACTCCTCTCCTCTTGCCCTCACTGCAGAATCTCTGTGGAGATGCCAACACTGTCCCCCAGCATTGTTTGGTTGTGCCCCCTGTCCACTCTGTTGATTTCTAGTAGATAGGAGGGGGCTGATTGGAAGCAGATTACTCCCTCAAACCCTATGTCCATTTTCTGTAACTGGTGAAGCTCTTGCAGATTGCTGACACCATGAGCAGTGTTAGCATTAGGCTAAAAGTGTACGATGAGTACCGAAAAATCTGCTTGGCACTGCCTGCTAGCCTAATGGTTAAGGGAGCCATTTGACCAGTGAATCCTGGCCCCAGCATCTTGAAAAACATACTGGTACATTTGCACGTGTGCCCTAAATCCCTACAGGATGGAGAACAGAAAGGATTGCAGTGTGGCCACACCCCAGTAGAGGCTATTCTCTCTCATGCTCTCACTGACAAGCACATGCACCCTTTTGAAACTAAAGAAAAAAAATTCCACTTGTCTGGTCTGACACAGATTACTTTAACCTTGGCTGTGTTGATAGATCATTCATTGATGGTAGTGCTTTTTGTTATTCCCTTTGCTTTTTTTCTTCTCTTTCACTTTTGTTTTTTCATTGTCTTTTTTCTTTCCCTAGTTCCCCCCCCCCCCCTTTTTGTAACTTAGGCATGCTAATTGATCAGTGACATTAAAAGAAATTTCCATTTCCCCCACAGGGAAAAGTTTTGGGGTAGAATGTAATAAGGACAGTGAAGGGTGATTGCCAAAGGTGGCAGCCACAATTGTCCTTGGCTTCTTACAACCCAGTGCTTTATAGAGTCTTGGTACTTTATGTCGTAAACTTAAACACTGTTGCTAAATTTTGTCTTAGGAACTGCAACCATGAACGAAGAAAATATAGAAGGAACAAATGGATGCAGTAAAGTTCGAACTGGGACTCAGAATGAAGCAGCCTTACTTGCTTTGATGGAAAAGACTGGATACAACATGGTTCAAGAAAATGGGCAAAAGAAATTTGGTGGTCCTCCTCCAGGTGTGGATTTGTTTATGTTCTTTGAAATGAAGTCTTTTATGTAGTCTCTACATTACACATGTAGCCCCCAAAGTGTCCCAAACCATAATTCTTACCTTGTAACTGCACTAAGACGTCAGCAGTCGTTTTTACTGTTGTGAAGGGAAAGAGGTCGATTAAGGTGTTAATGCATCTCAGCTCTCTCAGTTTTTCACCTGTGCTCTTGATTTAAGAAGCAGTTCAGTTGGGCTGGGTTGAGAAAGAAGGCAGCATTAGGACATTTGGGGGAAAGCACTCTGGGTGTAAAAGGGGAGTTCCTTTGGGGAAGAACTTGAGAAAGCAGTAAGTATCTAGTAAACGAGATGCAAACAGATAATCAGATCTGATGTTGTTACCTTTGTACTAATAACCAGTGTGATTCTTTTGCTTAAAACCTTGGTATTTACTTCACCACACTGAGAATCAGACGGCAGCTTGTCGTTAGCTCAGTGGCCTAGTCACTTGCTGTTTTTCCTCCTTCCCCTAGAACACGTTAGTCACACAGGTGTCTCTGAACTCTGTGCCGCTCTAACTTCCAAAGCTCTTGCTTTTCCTTCTTCTAAATGCTCGTCTGCAAGGTAATCTTCATGGCTTATATTTTCATTTCACTCAGG
The DNA here is from genome assembly GCA_026018925.1 of Tupaia tana. NCBI lineage: Eukaryota > Metazoa > Chordata > Mammalia > Scandentia > Tupaiidae > Tupaia > Tupaia tana. The sequence goes on from JAKSZU010000021.1 coordinate 2,012,778, forward strand.
TCAGAGATTTACTTGACCACTCCATTAAAGCGTAAACCCTTCTGTGGCTTGATTTCTCTTCATAGCACTTACCCCTCATTTATAATCTCCCGTCTCTATCAAATATAAGCTTCATGAGGGAAAGGGGTTTATTTTTTCACTGTTGTATCCCTAACACCTAGAATAGTGCATGGCACGTAGATCTCACAGGAGATTGAATGAAAAATTGGATAATTAATATTCATATCTTATTAAAATGTATTTGTTTTTGTCTTTCAGGTTGGGAAGGCCCACCTCCACCTAGAGGCTGTGAAGTTTTCGTAGGAAAAATACCTCGTGATATGTATGAAGATGAGTTAGTCCCAGTATTTGAGAGAGCTGGGAAGATACATGAATTTTGACTTATGATGGAATTTGGTGGTGAAAATCGAGGTTATGTTTTTGTGATGTACACTACAAAGGAAGAAGCCTAGTTAGCCATCAGAATTCTTAATAATTATGAGATCTGGCCAGGGAAGTTTATTGGTGTGTATGTAAGCTTGGATAATTGCAGATTATTTACTGGAGCTATTCTCAAGGAAAAGAAGAAAGAAGAAATTTTAGATGAAATGAAAAAAGTTACAGAAGGAGTTGTAGATGTAACTGTTTATCCAAGTGCAACTGATAAGACCAAAAATCGTGGTTTTGCATTTGTTGAATATGAATCTCACAGAGCTGCTGCTATGGCTAGAAGAAAACTAATTCCAGGTAAGCTGATCCTTTTAAAGGTTATTTTTCCATAATAACCTCATTATAAATATGGAAACATGACAGCACATCATAAGCCAATAATAGAAAAGTTCTAATACCACTTAAAAGGTGTAAAGGTTTGAGTAAGGAAGTAATGCTAATCAAATGATTCTAAGAAATAAGATTGTTCCTAAAAGTGAGTCGTATTTATGGCCATTTACTGATAACTTACTTAAAAATGGAAAGGATAACACTCCATTCTTGTAATAAAGGTCAATCTTTGAAGTGAATTTTTTCCTGTTGTCTCTTAAATTCCACCGTAAGTTCGGGTTACGTTTGTTTTAGTGAAAATTTCCATGGGCCTAGGAAACAGAACTTAATATATTGATAGGTATTCTGGTTTCTGCTTCTTTAGAGAAACAATTTTATTTAAAAGTTTTAACTTTTTTCTGTATTTTAATTGTTTAAATTAGTTTATTCCCTTTTACAGGCACATTCCAGCTGTGGGGTCACACCATTCAGGTAGATTGGGCTGACCCAGAAAAAGAGGTCGATGAGGAAATCATGCAGAGGGTTAAAGTTCTGTATGTCAGAAACTTAATGATCTCAACTACAGAGGAAGCGATTAAAGCGGAGTTCAAAAAATTCAAGCCTGGTGCAGTTGAACGAGTAAAGAAACTCAGAGATTATGCTTTTGTTCATTTTTTCAACCGAGAAGACGCAGTGGCTGCTATGTCTGTAATGAATGGGAAGTGCATTGATGGAGCAAGTATCGAGGTAACGCTGGCAAAACCAGTAAATAAAGAGAACACGTGGAGACAGCATCTTAACGGCCAGATTAGCCCCAATTCTGAGAACCTGATTGTGTTTGCTAACAAAGAAGAGAGCCACCCCAAAACTTTAGGCAAGCCTCCAACTCTTGCCACTCGTCTCGATGGTCAGCATAGCCCAAGCCCCCCTGAGATCGAAAGATGCACTTACCCATTTTTTCCTGGAACAAAGCTTACTCCAATTAGTATGTATTGTCCAAAATCCAGTCATTTTAATTCTGCAGTAATGCATTTGGATTATTACTGCAACAAGAATAATTGGGCACCACCAGAATACTATTTGTATTCAACAACAAGTCAAGATGGGAAAGTACTCTTGGTATACAAAATAGTTATTCCTACTATTGCCAATGGATCCCAGAGTTACTTCATGCCAGACAAACTTTGTACTACATTAGAAGATGCGAAGGAACTGGCAGCCCAGTTTACATTACTTCACTTGGGTGAGTTTAAAAATACTTTAATAAAAGTGTAGGATGGGAAATTAGGGAATATTATTATAAGTTGTTTATAAATTGACTTATTTTGAACTCAACATTAGTGGTTGAGTATTTAATACAAGCTTTATCTCAATGTTATGAATACATTTTGAAACTTGGCCCCCTATAAAATCTTTCCATGTTTAACATTTCAGGTACTACTTACCCAGGGGAAAATTTGGTTTTGATTTATGGAAGAGTTCACGTTTTATTAATTTGTTGTTTTTGTAATAGCCAATCCTCATTGGAAGTAAAAATGTCTATGTTAAGTTATAGGATTTGTACTTGAGCCAGTTTATGAGCATCCCTCGGTTCTGGTGAAGTCTACACAATAATCTTTTGGGTGGGAGTGGATTATAGGGAAGGAGTTGGTAAAATCAGAGGCATTTTAGATGGTTCACGTGTGGGTACAGCCTTATGCTTACCAATCTGAAAATTTGCCATCATTACTCACAAAGAAAAAGCACCATTAAGAGATGTTTATGACCCCCCCTTTTTAAATTTCATTCTTTTACAAAAGCAAGTTTTCTTTATAACATTTGGAGATAATTAAGAAAGGCTTTGGGCATACAAAGATATGTTAACTAAACGTTTGACATTGTAAAGGAAATGGCATACTCTTACTCTGGGGCTGTCCTACTTGCTGTTTTTAAAATTTTGTTATTATGCTAGCCCCACCACCACCAGTTTCTCCTTTTTCAAAGCAGCGGTAGATTTTAGTTGGCTACTTCATGCCCCGATAGTATTTATTAGAAGAGTAGCAATTTCTCATTAGTCAATAATAGAAGGGAAAGGTCTCCTACTGAGGATTAGAATTGTTTTATTATAATTGTCAAACTCTTAGCTTCAAATTGATTTTTTTATATGGTTGCAGAACCACACTACTGAAGTTCATATCTATTTGAAATTGATGTTCTCAAATTTAAGACAAGGCAGTCAAAAGGAAAAATATTGTCAAACGGTAGAGTAGTTTTTGTATATTGTACAGACTTCTTGTCTGTCACAGCTGCTTCCATGATACTATGAATATTTTTAGGCTGTTCTGATTTGGAGAGCTCAGGGCCAAAGGTAGGATCCCCTCCAGAGAAACTTTTCTAAAAAAAAGTTTATTTTTACTCGTGTTAGAGAACACATGCACGTACAGGAAAGCGGGAGAAAGACGGCAAAGGAGAGAGAGAAGCACCCCCAACAAGGTCTTCTCATGTGTAGACCCCTTGCCCATCTCTCCTCTCCTCAGGAGCCTGGGGATGTGCACACCGTCGGTGAACTGCCATTTCCCCACTGAGGGTGTGAATGGCAGTGGGCACGCGGCTTCCAGCACTGCAGTGTAATAGGCTATCAACCGTACCCCACCCCCAGCCCAAGGAGACTTTGTAGTAGAGTCCCAGTGATTAGCTTGGGTGTATTTGGGAACTTAATAGTCATCTAGTTGAATAAATTCTTAGGTGTGATTTCTATTGATGTACAAAATAGAAGCCTTTAATTGTTTTTCTTTAAATATTAAGACCATCTAAGTTAAAGATAAAATTAAGTAGATATCAAATAATTCAACTTACAGTACTTAAAGAAAAAATAGATCAAATATTCTTTTGGAGTACAATATAGTTTCTGAGCAAGGTTTTCTCAGGATACCTTGTGTCTGATCTGCCATGATAATGCTGAAACATTTTAAAATTTGCATTCCCATTAATTCCCTTACACAGTCAGCTTATCTCTAAGGTTCTTTAAACATAGTTGTTTTAATCCATTTTGTAGAAGATTTTTATGTAGATGTGATTTGTCCATCAGGTTATCCCATAATGACCAAATTCTAGGGGCCAGCAGATGGCATGGTGGTTAAGGTGCTGGCTGACTGCGGTTCAAGGCCTGGACCTGGCGGCTTGAAAATCACGTCGGGTGCATGTGCATGTGTGCCCAAAATCCCAAGAAAAGAATGGAGGAGAAATTAAGGCGTGGCCATCCATCTCGGAGATTATTTCTCTTTTCCTTCTCACTATCTCTGTCTGTCTCTCTGGCAAGTACATGCGTCCTATGGCAAAAATCTTAAAAAGTATCAAATTTTATATATAACCAGAGGTTTTTCATCAGCTTTTACTTCCCTTATTAGATGCTTTGTAGATGAATCCTAGGGCCATAGTTATCTAGTGGTGACTTAAGGTTCCCTAAGATAACCTCCTGACCTGGTATGGTATTTCCCCAAGTGGATTATGGTTAATTAGGGATAAAATTAGCTTTACTAAATGAAATACTTAAAGGGCACCTACAGTTTGCTTTTTTTTTTTTTTTTTTTGGAGAGGTTTTTTTCGCTATAGGGCGCGTGCGCTCGCCAGACAGACAGAGAGAGACATAGAGACAGAAAGCGAGAAATCACCCCCCAGGGGGGATGGTCACGCCGCAATCCCTTCTCCTCCATTCTCCTCTCGGGATCTTGGGCACGCACGCACACGCGCCCGGCGTGAGTTTTAAGCCACTGGGTCCAGGACGGTCGACTACGTGGGAGTCCAGCGACATAGCCATTACGCTAACTGCTGGTTCCCCAGTTTGCTTATTTTTTAAAACTTTGACCAGAGAGGGACAAAGCAAGGGAGAGAGAGAAAGAGAGAGAGAAAAACGAGCAAACTGCTAGGTCCAGGACTCATACCATGGTCAGCCATGTGGGAGTCAGCTCTTTTAACCACCATGCTGCCTGCCGGCCCCACCAATGCTGTTTTTAATAAAAAGTTGGGCAATTTGTGTTTTAGTTGTTTCCTTACTCTTTCTTCAACTATCAGAGTTAATAAGATACAAACAAGATCCAAATATAAACAAGAAAATTAGACTGAACTCTAGTGCCAACTCAGGTGCCATACACAAGACCTGAAGCTTTGAAACTGGATGGTAACACAGAAATCGTTGTTGTGCTTTACTAGTAATATAAGTGAAGGTTGTTTCATTAGAGGTGAGAAATAAGGTCAGGCAATTGAGGAGAAAGAATTCAGGTGAGCAAAAAAGGGAGTGATCAGAGGTCCCGGAAACTCAGATCAAAAGCAAACGACATCTAGAATAGACTGCATAGTGGCTTAATCATGCATGTTATCATCCATAATATTCCATTTCTACTTTCATATATATATATGTGTTTTACCCCATGTCTGACCCTCTGCCCTATTCCACTCTCTTATTACACTATCTCTGCTGTCTCAGTTGTCTTCAATTCCTTTTCCCCCAACATTTTGTTGATCACACAATATCATAAGTAATCTAACTACTTTCAGTAGCAAGTTCAGCTGATGGTTTCAAGAAAAGCAGTTTTGAACTGGTAAGGATATTTCCTTGAAACTTAAAGCCTAGAAACAGGTTAGTATTCTGTTCAAATAGTAGGTACATGAATCTATTGACAGCTGGAGACAGGACAAAAGTCCTTAAAGCCGGACAACAAAGCTTAGAAGAAAAGCAGCACTAGATAGGAAACCACGTTTAGTATGTTGTGATGATGCTCAGGGAATGAATGTAAATTAATTAAAAAAAATTCAGAAGAAAAAAAATAAAGAAAAAGCATTAAAAATACCTATTTGATGACTGCAGTAAGCTATATAGCCCTAGCTAGGTGCTACTTAATAGTATGTTCATTCTATTCACTGAGGTTTATGCCTAAAGTCAGACTTGTGTTCATGGATATGTATATATCAGCTGTGCTTGCTATTGAAAATATTTAGATTTATTAAGATATTTAGTGAAACAATAAAATGGGGGAGGCATAGAAAACAACAATAGATACCAGACACAATGTGTGAGGAGGGTGGGAGATGGCAGAGGGTGAGAAAGGGAATCAAGGATGGGAAAAAAGGCAAAATATACAGGAAACAAGAATTGGAAAATTATTTGTTGACAATAACACATATGTTGATGTGCTTGATTGAGCCAATATATGGTGTATTCTGAATGGAAAAATCTCATTTTGTATGCTGTAATGATGTACAGTGAATGAATGTAAATAAATAAATAAAAAAAAGAAAACCAAAAAAAAAAAAAAAGAATGAATAAAAAAAAAAAAAAAAAAGCAAACGACAGCTTTCAGAGCTCACTGAGTGGGATAGGAGCTGTATCCCAGGTTACCTGTTGCCCAAGGGCAGGGTAAGAATATTACTGTTCTGGCTCCCTCTTTCCCCTGGTTAACTTTGGAGCCTCGGGCTTTAAAGGGTGTTCCTTTTTAGGTGTTCCATATTTTGGGTAAAGATTGTAGAGTTTCATTGGATAGCTGGTGGTAGTGGTGTGTTCTTACAGGGGCAAGGATGGTGTGCTGTTGATGTCTAAATATTTACATGTTGTGAGGATTGAGTTTTTCAGAGATCTTGAGAGGTTATTGGTTTCTGGAGTCTCTCCTTTTGCTCTCCTTATATATTAAATCATCTTTTGTCTTTATATTCTTAAAGAATTTGGGAAGTCTATTTTTCTAGATAATGCATTTAAACACTTACATCAACGATTTTTTGAAGGGTTACAGAATTTTTTTAAACAAAATTTGCCTTGATGCCCTAATGTTAACTCTTTGAGTTGGGCATTATTATCAAATCTTACCTTGATGATCTTTAACCGTTGTATGTGATACAAAGTGTGGGTACTTCTTTATTTTTTGATATTACCATTTCCATTTCTTTCAAATTTGAAAAAAAGAGGAAAAAAGTGAGGCTTTAGTTAAATGACCATCTTTGGTGTTACAAAGAAAATGTCTTTACAGGCATTTGAATGAGCACGAGAAATCAAGTTTACTTCGGTAACTGTTCAGTGCTCTTACTAAGATCCCCAAAGTTCTCAGCTTATAGTACCTTATAATAAAGTTTTAAGGTTTTTAAAATACTTAAAATTTTATTTAATTAAAAAATATTTTTGTCCTATCTAAAGTGAGCTCTACTTCAAGCAAAATACCTTTCTTTGAAAAAAAAGCTGAGAGCTGAGGTTAGTGCTAACATTGAATCCCCCTCATTTTATCCTTTTAAACTTCAAAATTAGGCACTGTCCATCTTCATGTCAGAGGTTAATCTCCCTTATCTCATTGGAAACTGATCACTAAACCAATAGGATAAAAAGTCATGTACATCCCTGGCTGTTTCTAAGGACATATAGTAAGTAGTGTATTTAGTGAGTTTAATGGTTAGATTATGGACTTGGGGGTTAAGATGAATAGATTCCATACTAATGGTTTGATATATGGAAACATCTTGAATCATTCAGTATTTTTACATTTAAATAAGTCTTTTCTGTTTCATAATTTTATCTCTGTTTAGTAATGGAGAAGATTATCAATGTGAATAATTCTGCTTTTGGTAAAAGTTTCACTATTTTCAATGTGGGTGTTTTGTTACTGCCACTTCTTTTCTCTCAAGGATTCTTCACATACAGGGCTGGAATAAGCAAAACCGGAGATATCACCTTGCTAACAATTTATTAACAAGTAATTGTAGACGAGGCATCTTGTTTGTATGTTTGTGTAATACACACTGATGCAAGAGGCGGTTTTTTCTTCTTGTGTGACCACCTAAAACTTGTAAATAGGGGCAAAGAACCTCTGTGTTACAAACTAGCTCATGCAGTTGATTTGATTTCATCTGATTTATGTGGTTGTATTCTGGTCATGACTTTTAAAGAACAGGTCTTTTTGAATGTCTCCTGTGATAAGTGTACATTCCTAAGCAATTAGGAGCTGAAGTTAAATAAGGCCTTTTTTTTCTCACTTTCTTTTTAAATTTGCTAGAGAGTATGTATGTGTGTGGGGGGGGGTGGGTGGGTAGGGAGAGAGAGAAGTATTCCCCCATGGGGGCTGGTCCTGCAGAATCTTTTCTCCATTTCTCCTCTCAGGATTTTGGGCACATGTGCCCATGTGTTTTTCAAGGCTCCAGATCTGGGAGTCCAGCTGCACAGTTGTCTATGTGGGATCCAGCCTCCTTAACCACCACACTAAGGGCTGGGCCCGTTTTTTCTCATAAGGCATCACAATTTAGTGAAGAAGGCAGATACACAAGTTCGGTATGGAGGGTCATTTGAGAATAGTGCCAAGGAAATGGTACACCTCCCAGCAGATCTGAGTTGTAAACTGGAGGAGAGTTTGTGGGCAGAGGGGCATCACTTGAGTAAATGCTTGTTAGAATGAAAGCGTGGTGGTGGGTTAGCATGTTGTGCAGTTTGCTTAGTGATTTCAGTCAGATTTTAAGAAGAATTAGTGAAGTGAGAAGACATGAAAGCTAGTGAATTGAAGTTCCATTAGTCCTGCTTTTAACACCTACACATATTTATTTAGTATAACTGTTAATAGTACGTGTGTTCCCTGTAATCAAATGATTTTTTTCCTAAGTGAATCCATCCTGATGGGTGTGGACCACTTTAAGTGTGAATAGTCATGTCTTTAAGTCTGTACTTTTCTTTTTTTTGATGTTCAGTTTGTGGCTGTGATCTGTATATTGTGTCTCATTTTACTTTGAAATGACAATACATCCTTAGAATCTTTCACTTTTTCTGGTCATTGGATGATAAAGTATCATGTGTGTATACGTGTAGTCTAAGCTTGCTCTCCCCTTAATATGGTTTAAGTTAAGTTTTGATTTCTGTTATCACCTGTAATTTTGTTGAAAGTTAGGAAATAGGCAGTAGTGCACTATTATGAGAAGTTTTAATTTGAAAAATAATTGGTACTTTTTTATGAGCTATCATTATTTCCAGATTGCTGGGCAGAAATGCAAAAGTAAAAAATGGTTTCAGATTTGAAAATTTTACTAATAAATTGCTTTGAAACAAAGAGAAACTTTTTCTAAGTTTTTTTCCTTAATTTAAAAAATAATTTTAGTAGATAAGTTAAATATAAAGTAATGGTTATAATGGATTTTTAAATTATAAATAAAGTACTGCTATCAGAAAGGTATCATTTCTAGTTTTAATTACAGATCTAATTTTGGTGGTATTATTTCAAACCTAGATTTTAAAGGATAAAAATACTTCACTAAGTTTCTTTCAGAATTACCTGGTTAAATGAGAAGTAGGCATTGGCATCAACATTTTTACGCTTTTATTCATTTCCATATGACCAAATGGTAAGACCAAAATTCCATTAATTCAACTATGCATCTTTGACCCTCTGAGGGACAATAGTTCCCTTGAAATGCCTCTCAAAATTGACAAGTTTTTTTCTGGAAAGACCCTTTGAATGACCCTCTAATACTATTCATAGTTATCTTACTAACACCTATATTGAGGGACCAGAAATATTCTTATGGAGTTAGTACTGTGAGAGAAATAGCTTAATAATGAGTGTTTACTAGAATAAAAGTGCAAGAGTCCTGTAATGTCAGCCACAACAACCGGATGACTTTAGAATGGTGAAGGAGTCATTTAATTTTTTGTGACCCTCAATGCTGTCAGGGTTTTATTTGGTGATCTCTAAGGAGTCTGTTATCTCAAAAATGTATTGTTTTGCTTAAAATGTAGCCAGAGTCTGATATAGGACCAAAAATAATGTTTTAAAATATTTTGTTGACCAATATATATATTTGGTTCAAATTGTATAAAACTAAGAACTGCAAGAATTAACACTTCACCATTTAATATCCCTTCCTTTATAAAATTCAGAGCTTGCGTCTGTCTACTTCACAACATAGCAACTGGATAAAAAAAAAATTAGAGGCTGTCAGTCAGCTGTTTTATTTGCATAATGACAAGTATTTGCGTTTTGGTTATTTTCTTTTCTGAATTTGCCAACTAATTATAGTCAAGCCCAAGAATTAATGAAACAAGTTACTGGGGTTGGCAGGTGGCGTGGTGGTTAGGGATGCTGGTCTCCCACATGGCCTACTGTGGCTTGAGTCCTGGACCTGGCAGGTTGCTTTCTCACTTTCCCTCTCTCTCTTTCTCTCTGGTCAAATTAAAATAAATAAATAAATAAATAAATAAATAAAGTTAGTTAAAGAAAATATTTTAAAAATTCTTTAGAAAAATAAAACAAGTTACTTAATAGTTGGCAAGCTAGGCTTTTTGTGACAGGATTTATGAAAATAATATTGTGTATTAAAACATGTGTGGGGCCAGCAGGTGACATGGTGGTTGAGATGCTGGACTCCCACATGGCCAACTGTGGTTCAAATTCCAGACTTGGTGGCTTGTAACTCACTCTGGACATGTGTGTGTGCATGCCCAAAATCGTAAGAGGAGAATGAAGGAGGAGGGATTTTGGTGTGGCCATAGTGTTTGGGGGGATAATTTCTTGCTTTCTGTCTCAGTCTCTCTGATGAGCGCATGCACCCTATAACAAAAAAAAAAAAAAAAAAAAAAAAGAAAAAAAAATTCTCAAAAACCCAGAAAAACAACAAAATTGTGTGGCCAGTATTTGTTCCGTAGTTACATTTAGTAGCTAGTTAAAGTGATCACCATAACTTTATTTATATATTTATTAATACTTGATATTTTGCTCTGTAATTTCTTTGTACTATTGGCTAATACTTTCCTAAAATATTCTAATATGTTTAACAGTAGCTACTTTATTTAATAAATTTAATGTCCAGTTAAAACTTAATTTTATTTTGGTACCAGCAAATAGCATAATGGTTACATCACTGGCATGCCACGTGGTTGATGGCAGTTTGAGTCCTGGATCTGGTGACTTAGACCTCACTTTGGGTGTGTGTGCGTGCATGCCCAAGATTCTGAGAGGAGAATGGAGGAGAAGGGGTTGTGGTGTGACCATCCTCCCAGGGAGTGATTTGTCATTTTCTTCCTGTCCCTCTGTCTCTCTAGTAAGTACACAAGCACAATAGAAAAATCTTCTCTGGAAAAAAAATTACTTTTTAAAGAATCATTTTTTTCTTTTTATTATTTTTAATTTGTTATAGGGCACATATACTCACCAGAGAGAGGGAAAGTGAGAAAACAAGCTGCCAGGTCTGAGAGTTGAACTGCGATTGGCCATGTGGTAGTCCAGTGCCCTTACCAACATGCTGCCTGCTGGCCCCAATTTAATTCAAATTTTTAAGAAATAATGTTTTAGTAACACCCTGTATCCTATTGGTTGAGGTAGTCAGGTTCTACATGACTGACTACTGTTAGAATCCCAGCCCTGGTGGCTTGAAAAACACCAGGTGTGTGCATGCATGGCCTAAATCCCAACAGGAAGGAGAAACGCAGGAGAACTGATTGTGACAGAACCATGCCCCACTGGGGGATACTTTTTCCTTCTTTCTCTCCTCCCACCTGTCTCTCCGTTTGTCTCTGGCGAGCATATATGCCCTCTGGCACTTAAAAAAGAAAAGAAAGGGAGACCATCAGATGGCATAATGGTTTACATGGCTTAACTCTCATGTAGTTGACCTTCAGTTCACGTACCCAAAATCCTGAGACTTAACCACCATGCCAGCTGTTGGCCCCAGTATCTATCCTTTGTTTGTTCTTTAAATTTTATTTATTTATTTTTATAATTTGACTAGGGAGAGACTGAGAACGAGAGGGAAAGTAAGAAAGCAAGCTGCCAGTTTTTTTACTTGAACTGTGGTCAGCCATGTGAGAGTCTAGTGCCTTAACTGCTATGCTACCTGGTGGACCAGTATCTACTTGTAATATCTGGTATATCATCTGTCCTAGAACTACTCTTCCTCTACCTAGAGCAATACATTCTGTTTTTTTTTTTTTTTTTTCTTTTTTTAAGTATTATTCCACAGGGCACGTGCGTTTACCAGAGACAGAGGCAGAGAGAGGGAAAGTGAAAAATCACCCCCAGCAGTGATGGCTACACTACAGTTCGTTCTCCATTCTCCTCTTGGGATTTTGGGTATGCACACACACATACCTGGTGTGTTTTAAGCCACGAGATCTAAAGCGTGAACCTTGGTTAGCTATGTGGGTATCCAGTGCCTTAAACTAGTATATCACCTGCTATTCCTGAGCAGTACGTTCTTTTTTTTTTTTTTGAGAGGTTTGTGCTGTTGGGCATGTGCGCTTGCCAGAAATACAGATAGAGACAGAGAGACAGAAAGTGAGAAATCACCCCCGCCAGGGGGGATGGCCACGCCGCAGTCCCTTCTCCTCCATTCTCCTCTTGGGATCTTGGGCACACATGCACATGCGTCCAGCATGATTTTAAGCCACCGGGTCCGGGACTCGAACCATGGTTGACTACATGGGCATCCAGTGACATATCCATTATGTCAACTGCTAGTCCCGCAATACATTCTTTATCCAAGATCTGGTAGTACATTAACTCCAGGAGTGGCACACTTCCGTTGTGGGGATTCAAAACCAAAGAAAAAATTAAAAACCTTTGTATCTCCCAACTAATTAGAATCTTTAAATTATCAGAATACTAATAACCATTTAAATTTTCTTCTTAACATGATTGTATTTGGTTCATGATGTTTTCATTACATGTGCACCATTATTTATTTCATAGAAAGTGATATTATTCTGTTGTGTGTTGAATAACTTGATTTTTGTATACAACTTAATTGAAGGGATTGACACTTAAATATATAAGCTTGATTAAATAAAAATGTAAACCAGGTCATAAAGCTCTTCTTTATAGAATAGGTACCTAAGTTGACTTTTGCTACTTTTTTTCTTTCAGATATTTTGACTGTCCTTCATTATGTTTTCTAAGGCTGTTACTACTAGAAATACCTCTGTTCTTTTGACTTGTTTTTGGTAATCCTGCTCTGTATATGGATTGTTGTCAGACTGCAAGCCGATTAACTTGAGGTTTTTCTTGTTAACTTTGTTTCAGCAATACACGTTCCGGTCTGCTTGTTTACTGGCCAGATTATGGGGTAAAGAAACATCTATAAAATTTGCAGCATATATACCATATATGTTGCTTATTATTTTTTTTCTTTTGCTACTCCATTAATTTGTGATTCAAGGGTGACCAGCTCTACTTAAAGACTGATGAAAGTATTAGATTATTTTGGGCACAGAATTCATGAGGTTCTAGGTTAGCCATAATGAGTCTTTGGAAGACAAAGATGTAAAATTATATGGTTATAATTCTTACCAAAAGCAAAACATAAATTTTTTTTTTCTTTTTTTGGAGAGGTTTTCGCTATAGGGCGCATGCACTCGCCAGAAAGACAGAGAGAGAGAGAGAGAGACAGAGTGACAGAAAGCAAGAAATCACCTCCTGGGGGGGATGGCCATGCTGCAATACCTTCTCCTCCATTCTCTCGGGATCTTGGGCATGCACGCACACGCGCCTGGTGTGAGTTTAAGCCACTGGGTCCGGGACTTGAACCGCAGTCAACTACATGGGAATCCAGTGACATAGCCATTACACCAACTGCTGGTCCCTAAAACTTAAATATTCAAGCAGGGAAATGTTCATTAATTTAAAGGAATCTTACTGTTTACGTGATGTGTCACAAATTCAGAATCTCTCAAGAGATCCCTGGTGTGAAATTTAGGTATCTCAAGTAATAGAAGTAGCAATGGTAGCAGAACTTTGGAATTTTTTTCATAAGTATTAGAGGAAAGGACACTGACCAAAAATAGGATTACTTACACTATGCAAAGCATTCCATTAGATAGATACTGAGGGACATTTACACATATGATGAAGCAGTCATCATATTTGTGACTTTCCCTCTTTATTTCTTAGTTTTCCTCCCTATTATCTACTTTGTAGACTTTAATAGTTTTAATTTCTGATATTGAATTATAGGTAGGTATCTTTGACTCTTCTACTTGTCCTTTATGTCCCAACTTTTTTTTTTAAAGCCTCACTTTTCTTGATTTAAAAACAAATCTTGGGGCCAGCAGATGGCGTGATAGTTCACATCACTGGACTCCCACATGGCCAACTGCAGTTTGAGTCCCACACCTGGTAGCTCAGAACTCAGTGCTGAGCATATGTGTGTGTGCCCAAGATCCCTGGAGGAGGATGGAGGAGGAGGGATTGTGACACGGCCATCTTCCCTGGGCTTGATTTCTTGCTTTCCTTCTCTCTCTCTCTCTCTCTCTCTCTCTCTCTCTCTCTTCTTGGCAAGTACATTCATCCTCAAGCAAAGACCTCTTAAAAATTATTATTTTTTTCTTAATTTGTATTTTACCGTGACATGTGCTTCGAACAGTTGCTACAGTAGCTACTATGGCTTGAGGAGGAGAGGTTTCTACAGGTTTTCCCTAGTCCTCGGAGGCCTTGGAAGTAGCTTGGTAACATTGGATTCTCTTTCACTTGAGTTGATGAACTGGGAAATGGTTTCATTGTCTTAATATTTTATCTGAGGGGGTTGGCAGGTGGCGTGGTGGTTAAGGGTGCTGGACTCCTACATGGCTGACTGTGGTTCGAGTCCTGCACCTGGCGGTTTGCTTTCTCACATTTCTCCTCTCTCTCTCTCTCTCTCTCTCTCTCTCTCTCTCACACACACACACACACACACACACACACATAATCACTCACTCATCCCTCTCTCTTTCACTCACTCACTCACTCACTCACTCATCATTTACTCACTCTGTTCCTCTCTGGTCAAATAAATAAAGTTAAATAAAATAAGTCTTTAAAAAATTTTATCTGACTTTATATGTAATGATTTTTATTTTGAATTCTTTCAATCTGAAATTCTGTGTTATGAATTTCCTATGGCAAAAATGGCTGTAGTCAACTCCCAAATAATTATATTTAGACATGAGGCATGAGTAAATTGAAATGAAATAATCCAAATGTATTAGGTTGTCGGGAAAGTCATGGCATAGTTTTCTATGCAAAAATGTGTCATGACGTTCCTGATGACCCAGTAATTGCCCTAGTATTTAATGGTATTTTTTGTTTATCTTAGGACGCTCTTTAAATATTATGGTATCAATTCAGGGAATTACACACATGTAAAAGTCCTTTTATAAAATCCAAGTTAGGAAAATACAGGAAGATGTTAAACTTTTCCTTAGCCCAGTTTTTTATTGGGAAGAGAGGTTATCATCTTATCTAGACACATTGTTCTGGCCTGAGTAGAATATCAGTCTGCCCTCTTGTCTATGCTTTTATTGGTGATGGATCAGTTATTTACAAACTTGCACAAAACATTTGAGGGAGCTTATTAAAAATATGTTAAATACATGGGACCAGCAGACGGCATAAGGGTTAAATCACTTGACTCCCACATGGTCGACTGTGGTTCGAGTCCTGGACCTTGCAACTTAAACTCAGGCTAGGGACATGTGCATCCATGCCCATAATCCCAAGAGGAGAATGGAGAAGAGGGGATTGCAGCGTGACCACTTTTTTGTCTTTCTTTCTCTCTAGCGAGTACACGTGCCCTATAGCAAAACTCTCTTTAAAAAAAATACGTTAAAACAAAAGGATGCAGTTTATTTATTTTTTCTTTTTTAAGAGAGGTTTTTGCTATAGGGCGCATGCGCTCGCCAGACAGAGAGAGAGAGAGACAGAAAGGAAGAAATCACCCCCCAGGGGTGATGGCCACGCCGCAATCCCTTCTCCTCCATTCTCCTCTCAGGATCTTGGGCACGCACACACATGCTCCAGGCGTGAGTTTAAGCCACCGGGTCCGGGACACGAACCGCGGTCGACTACGTGGGAGTCCAGCGACATAGCCATTACTCTAACTGCTGGTCCCAAAAGGATGCAGTTTTTAAATTTAAGGAATTGGACAATGGGGAATTGGGGGCAAAAAGCCAGACAAAACTAAATAATAGATTGTTTAGGAATAAACAGTAGTAAAACCATAAAAGTAAGGAACAATGAGCACATTGTTAAGATTTAGATTTTGGGTTTTAAAGGTTAGAGGGAAGAATTTTAAAAGATGCAAAAGAGACTTTTAAGACATTGGTATTTTTCTGTTACTAAACATGGGTGGTAAGTACATGTTTTTAGTTTTTCAGTTAGGCAAGCTATAATATATACATTCCTGCTTGTATATATTTTTTTCTTTTTTTTTTTTTTTTGGAGAGGTTTTTGCTATCAGGCACGTGTGTTCACCAGAAAGAGAGACAGAAAGTGAGAACCCCCCCCCCCCAGGGGGATGGCCACACCTCAGTCCCTTCTCCTCCATTCTCCTCTTGGGATCTTGGGCACGCACGCACATGCGCCCGGCGTGAGCTTAAGCCACTGGGTCCGGGACATGAACCGCGGTCGACTACATGGGAGTCCAGTGACATAGCCATTATGCCAACTGCTGGTCCCTGTTTGCATATTTTTATTACTAACTAAATAAGGTGGCAAAGAATGAAAGCCAGCCAACTGAGGGTAAGAACTTACACTATTTTGTCAAAACCGGTATCCCTATACCACAGAGATTCTCGTGTCAATATAATTCATAATGCAATAGGAAAGGTACATAGTGTGCAGACCTGATAATTTTATTTTGCTCACACTGTATGTATGGAATGTTCTGTTTGCTTTTGGGAACCACAGTTTAATAAAACCATAGCAATAAGGAGGGCCTGGAAATGAAAATGAAGTAGGACAGTGGACAGCTGAAATATCTGGGGCTGTTTATCCTGTAAATACTGTTCTGATATCTACTGGGTTGTCTGATTGCCATCTTCAAATGTTTGAAGCACTGGCGCATGGAGGAAACACTTTAATTTTATCTTCGAAGCTCTACGAAAAGGAATTAATTCCCCTATTAGAGGAAAATTTTAGCAAGGTAGATTATGGCTTACAATAAACCCTGAACCATCTAAGACTTTAAACTGTCTTGTACCCTTGGTTAAAAAACAAAACAAACAAACAAAACATATCCCTGAGTTTTTACCATTTATTTGAACTAGGTTTATATTTGTTAAATAATGTATTAGGAAAGAAAGAATCTTCGCCATACCATTGTTACTCAGCATTTTGTTTCCCAACACCACTTGATGGTTTGAAGCCCCAGGGAATACTTGTTCTTTTTAAACTGATTTAGCCACGTTTGATTTGGCATTCTATTCTTCTCATAGGACTACTGCTCTTGCTTATGATTCGTTCACTTACGTTTTCCATTGTCATCAGTTTATTCGCTTGTGGCTGGCAAATTGTTAATACTTGATAAATATGTTACTCCAGCAAATGCCGAACACCGTTCTCGCGGGAGGTCCCAGGGTGACCATAGTACTCAGACACAGTCACTGCAGTCAGGGAGCTTGTGTGGGGGAGGGGGACGCCCTTCAGTGACAGTCCTGACGAACACCCCGAAGGAGATAGGGTGTTGGGAGAATATATGACCGCGTGGTGTGACCTGACCTGGGATGAGGGAGGGCGTCAGGAAGTGGCTCATTACATTTGAGAAAGTATTTCAGGAAAAGGAATTTCAGTACTTTAAGTTCAGTATTGCACATAGGCAACATACAGAATAAAAGAGCCTGGCCTTTGGAGCCAGACTTCTGAGTTTATGTTTCAACTTCCATACTTACTCGGGAAAATTACTTCTCGGTACTTCACTTTTCTTATCTATAAAATGGGAATGATGATAACAGTATTTCTCTCTCTTTTTAAAAATGCCACATGGCTTATGTGTACACATGAGAGAGATTGAGAAAGAGACCGAGGGGCCCAGTCATGCCACAGTGCCATAGTCCTTTCCTCCTCCATTTCTCCATCCTGTCAGGATCCTGGAGAGACATACACACATACACACACACACACACACACACACACACACACACACTAGTGGACAGTATGTTTTTTATGCCGCCAGGGATGGGATTTGAACTTCAGTCAACTGAGTGGGGTCCAGTCCCTTAGGACAGTGCTTAACCTCTGCAGTATAGGGCCAGCCTTGTATTTATCTCATTAACTCATGTATTAAATGAATGAAAACTTAAAGGGCCCAAACAGTGCCTCTTATATATTAAGTGCCATGTAGGTATTGAAGAATAACGATTGTTCAGAAAACAAATCCAAGACATGAGTTTCCAGACATGTTAATGACATATGAATGTTAGTAGTCATAGTAGTTAAGATGCTTTGAGCACTTACTCTGTATGAGGTGTTGGGCTGAATGATATAGTTGCATGATGAATAATGGATATTGCAGTCAGCGATGAACTGCAAGTATGATAGCTGTTTGCATAAGATTATCTCATATGGCCTAGTAGGTAGGCTATACCATCTGGGTTTGTGTAAGTACATTCTTAATGTAAACAAAATAGTAAAGCTGCCTGATGCGTTTGAATCTTCGCAACTTAGGAATACTTTACTCTCATAATTCTGTGAGGTAGATACTATTTTAATGTTGATACTTTTTCACTTTTGTTTTAAACAGATGAAGAAACTGAAGCTTCAGTAGGTGAAAATAATTTGCCCATGATCCCAGTTAGCTAAAGGACTGCTAACTGCTCTTCTTTGTAATGTCCCCTGATTCCAGGAAAATTTTGTCAAATGCTAAACATCTTATAACAGACTATCAACTTGTGGAATATTATTGGCAAGTTCATTCTCTAAAAACTAAAATATAGGGCCAGCCAGAGTTGTGGCTAAGGTGGCTGGATCTCACATGGCTGACTGAGCTGTTAGGTTCCTAGACCTGGTGGCTTGAAAAATACACTGCATGCTTGTGCTTGCATGCTCAAAATCCTGAAGGGAGAATGGAACTGAGAGGGGCTTGTGATGTGGCTTTTGTTTTCTGGTTTTGAGTTTTAATTTATACAGAGCATTTCTCCTGTGTTTTCTTCCTGTAGTTCCGTATTTCCAGGTCTTATATTTAGATCTTTAATCCATTTTGAATTGATTTTTTGCATGTGGTAAGATACAAAGATACATTTTTATTCTCCTGCATGTGTATATCTAGTTTTCTCAGAACTATTTATTGAAAAGACTGACCTTTTCCCAGTGTATATTCTTTGTGCCTAAGTTGAAAATCAGTTGGCTGTATATATGTGGATTTATTTCTGGGTTTTCTATTTTGGTCCATTGGTCTGTTTTTATACCACTAACCTGCTGTTTTGGTTACTATAACTTTGTAGTATGTTTTAAAGTTGTAGTGTGGTGCCTTCAGCTTTGTTCTTTTTTGGTCAGGATTGCTTTGGCTCTTTGGAGTTTTCTGTGATTCTGTATAAATTTCAGAATATTAAAAGCTTCTCTGAAGACTGTCATTGGTAATTAAAAAAAGAAGTTTACTATAGGATGCTTGTTGGAGAAAGAGAGGGAGAAGAGAGGGAAAGTGAGAAAGCACCTTGCAGAGGGGATGGCCACACTAAAAGCCTTTCTCCATTGTCGTCTCCAGGATTTTGGGCAGACATTCACATGCACTAGCATTTTTCAACCTGCTAGATCTGGGAGGTGAACTGTGCAGTTGTACATGTGAGATCCGGCTGCTTTAACCACCATGCCACCAGCTGGTTTATCACTGGAAATTGTATAGGGGTTACACTGATCTGTAGGTTGCTTTAGCTAGTGTGGCCTTTTAACATCATTTACTCTCTAATCCATGAGCATGGGGTGTCTTGTCATTTTTAAAATATTCTCTGATTTCGATAACAGTGTTTTAAAGTTTTTGTCATAGAAATCTCTCATCTTCTTGGTTTATAATGTATTCCTGGGTATTTTCATTTCTGTGACTACCTTGATTTCTTTTTCAGCTAGTTCATTATTGGTGTATAGAAATGCTAGTGAATTTTGTATGTTGATTTTCTGTCCTGCAACTTTACCTAATTTATTTATCATGTCTAAAAGATGTTTGGCGGATTTTTAGATTTTTCTGTATATAAGATCATATCATCTGTAGATTGGGACAGTTTGATCTTCTTTCTAATTTGGTTGCCCATTACTTTTTTCTTTCGCTAATTGCTATGACTAGAACTTCCAGTACTACAACAAGCCTTTTCAAAGTTCATGGAAAATGCATGTAATGCATTTTATTTTGCACCAAAATCAATTTGTACTAGTTAAAATATGTCTGAATAGAAATTAGTTTTAGGTACTAAGAAGGATAAGACATCAGTTTGAAAAGATCCCCTAACAGGGCCAGTAGGCAGTGTGGTGGTTAAGGCACTGGATTCCATATAGTAGACTCCATGGCTCAAGTCTCAGACCTAGGGGCTTGGAAAACACACTGGTCATGTGTGCATGTGTACCCAAAATCCCAAGAGGAGACTGGAAGAAAAGGTATTGTGGCATGGCCATCATCCTGGGGGGGTGGTGACTTCTCACATTCACTCTCTTTCTGTCTCTCTCTGGCAAAGTGTGTGCACCTTATGGCCAAAATCTAAAATAAATGAATGAATGAATGAGGGAAAGAAAAGAGCCCCTTCAAAGCAGCATCGATTCTGCTTTATTTGGAGTAAGAAGTATCAACCTTATAGTGAAGTGTGGGTGAAATAATGATAAAATCACATTTCCTTTACAAAAACTTAGGGAAATTATTCCATAAGTTACAGAGAAATCAGCAGTTTACTAATAGATAACTTGTCTTAAGAAGGGAGAAGATGATGTTGAAGATGATGCTTGCAGTGACAGATCATCCACGTGAACTTGTGAGTGGGAAAAAAATCTTGTTTTTGCTGGGATCAAACAAGATTGATGAATAATATTGGGTTGTCAGAAAAGTCATGACGTGTTTTTGCAGCAGATGGCACTAGTTCATTTTTGAAGTACTAGAGTCATTTGCATCTATGCTTTTGCTATGTCATTTGACAGCTGACAGTTCTAGTTTAATTCTAAAAAAATTTTACTGATTTGGATGAGTTTGGGAGATTTTACAACAAGTTAAAGATGGAAAACCAAACTGCATTTTTGCCATATTTTACTGTTTACTTCTGTAAAGGGAAGAATGCGCATCAAGCTTGTGAAAAATTGGGTACAGTTTACGGTGAAAATGCTCTGCAGGAATGTCATTGCCAGTGATGGTTTATGAAGTTGCATGCTGGTGATTTTGATCTCAGCAACGCTCCTTGGTCAGGGAGGCCCACCGAGGTTGACGACAACAAAATAAGGGGATTGACCAAGTCAAACCCATAGTGTATGACACGAGAGATTGCAGAAACTGGACACCCATCATTTCAGCAGTCACGTTCACCTGAGGAAGCTGGGATACATAAGCAAGCTCGATATTTGGGTTCCTCATGGGACCAGCAGTTAGCGTAATGTCTATGTCGCTGGACTCCCACGTAGTCGACCGCAGTTCGAGTACCGGACCCAGTGGCTTAAACTCACGCCGGGCGTGCCCAAGATCCTGAGAGGAGAATGGAGGAGAAGGGATTGCGGCGTGGCCATCCCCTCTGGGGAATGATTTCTTGCTTTCTGTCTCTCTGTCTGTCTCTGTCTGTCTAGTGAGCGCACGTGCCCTATAGCAAAAATCTCTCCAAAAAAAAAAAAAAATGTGGTGTGCAGTCTTGGTCCTTGCTGAAGATTTGCCTCAAATGACACTGAAAGCTGACATATTCATCAAGGAAGGTTACGCTCTCAGTGTGGTGGGATTTTAAAGGTATTGTTTTTGAGCTCCTACCAAAGAATGGAACAGTGGATAATCAAAGCAATACTGAATGTGTACGGTTGGCAGTTGGACTGTTTGAACAAATCCATTATCCAGAAGTATCCAGAGCTCACTCAGTGTAAAGGAATTATGTTTCATTATGACATTGCAAGACCACACACCAATTTGATCACCAGTCAAAAATTCTTGGAGCTAGGTCAGGATGTATGGCCACAGCCACCATACTCGCCTGACCTTGGCCGTCAGACTTCCACTTGTTTTGCTCTATTCAAAACTTTTTGCAGGATACAATGTTTAGTTTAAATGAGGTCATAAATCAGCACCTTGTTCAGTTTGTCTCCAATAAAGACAGGTTCTTTTATGAACAGGGAATTATGAAACTCACTGAAAGATGGCAAAAGGTTAATGAGCAAAATGGGTAATATATCATTGATTGATTTTTTTTGGTATAAATAAATTATCTTTGAAAAACATAGAAGTATCATGAATTTTCTGTCAACCCAGTAGAAGAAACAATAACCAACAGCATGGACATCGCGATTCAACTTACACAGTTCTGACTGAAATGAAGGTTGAGCACACTTCTTGATAGGGGCCAGAACTGTTGTAAGCTGAGCAGTTGCAGACAAGAACAGAGGTTTTTGTTGTTTTGTTTTTGTTTTTGTTTTTGTTTTTTTTTTTTGGAGAGGTTTTTTTCGCTATAGGGTGCGTGCGCTCGCCAGACAGACAGAGAGAGACATAGAGACACAAAGCAAGAAATCACACCCCAGGGGAGATGGCCACGCCACAATCCCTTCTCCTCCATTCTCCTCTCGGGATCTTGGGCACGCACGCACACGCGCCCGGCGTGAGTTTTAAGCCACCGGGTTTGGGACGCGAACCGCGGTCGACTACGTGGGAGTCCAGCGACATAGCCATTACGCTAACTGCTGGTTCCCAAGAACAGAACTTTTAATGGAATTTTAAACAAGAAGAATAAAGATGCTAAAGCATTTCTTCATAAGAGTTTTATCAAGTCTTTACTGTTCTGAAGATAAAGGATAGTCAAAGCAATGGCTACCAGCAGGTGAGACTGGTTCAGTCAAAAGAAGAGTGGACCAGTCGAGAGCAGAGATCATGGAAACAGTTTTTCTAGGATGCTTGTTGACTTCTTGGAAGGACACAACGATAGCAATAATCTGCTTGTTATGATAATGATTTGGGAATAACCAGAAGTTTTAGCAGTAAAACGTCCCAGAAAAGCTTCACTAGAGAGTCCTCCATCACAACCCTTCTGTTCTTTCCTCTCACCAAACAAGGGCTGCTTTGTGAGCATTTTGGTGGCAGATCATTAGGCATCCACATTACAGTCCTATTTGGCTGTGTTTTTTCTGTCTTGTTGTTTCCTAATTCTTAAAAAAAAATCTTTAAAGAACACCCACTTTTCTTCAGTTAATAATTTAACAAAGGGGGACTGGCAGATGGTGTGGTGGTTGAGGCACTGAACTCCCACATGACTGACTGTGGTTCGAGTCCTGGACCTGGTGGCATACCTTCTCACTTTTCCTGTCTCTCTGGTCAAATTAAAAAATAGTAATAAATAAAATGAAATAAATTATTTAAAAAATAATGTAACAAAGATGGCATTGTCATAGTTAATCTTGAAGGACTCTCAGTTCTTTAGGAATGGACTAAATGGCTTACAAAAGTGTCTTGAATTGATGGAACTTTTGTTGAGAATTAAAGCTTGCTTGTTTGTTAGTTTGTTTTTATTTTTACTTTTTTTTTTTTTTGGAGAGGTTTTTGCTATAGGGCGTGTGCGCTTGCCAGACAGACAGAGACAGACAGAGAGACAGAAAGCGAGAAATCACCCCCCGGGGGGATGGCCACACCGCAGTCCCTTCTCCTCCATTCTCCTCTTGGGATCTTGGGCACGCATGCACATGCACCCTGCCTGATTTTTAAGCCATCGGGTCCGGGACATGAACCACGGTCAACTACATGGGAGTCCAGCAACACAGCCATTATGCTAACTGCTGGTCTCAAGCTTACTTGTTTTTTAATGAGAGTTTTGCTATAGGGCACATGCACTCACCAGAGAGAAAGAGAGAAAGGGAGAGGGAGGGAGGAAGAGGGAGAGAGAGACAGAGAAAGAGAAAGTGAGAAATCACCCCTAAATAGGGTAGCCACATCGCAATCCCTTCTCAACTCCATTCTCCTCTCAAGATTCTGGGTGTGCACACACAATCCCCTCAGTGTCCAGAACTTGAACCAGGGCCAGCCATATGGGAGTCCAGCACCTTGACCACAAATGCCACCTGGGGCTCTAAAGCTTACATTTTAAATTTTATATTTTTTTCCATTTTTTAATTGAGTTTTATTTGTTGCATGATGAACTACCTTACAACTTTCAGCTAGAAAAACACTAAATTTGAACACATACTATAAAATGAATTTGAGCCCAATTAAAATTTGCTTTGGGGGAGGGGACACCACAATTGTACTCAGTTCAGACAATTTGTTCATAGTCCACAGTATGTATATAGGTATGTACATTTATTTTAGAGAGATTTTTGCCATAGGGAGTGTGCGCTCTTCAGAGACAGACAGAAAAAAAGAAAGGTCCCCCCCACCCCCAGGATGATGGCCATCCCGCAATCCCCTCTCTTCTCTCCTGTCAGGATTTTGGGCACACACTCACATGCGCCTGACATGAGTTTTAAGTCACCAGGTCTGAGATTTGAACCATGGTTGATTACATGGGAGTCCAGTGATGTAGCCATTACACCATCTTCTAGTCCCTAGAGTATTTATTGTTAACCCATCATGCCATGGATTTTTAGGGAATAGATTCCAGAAGCTCAGGCTCCTTTCCTTTGGATCTCACAAAGTGTGCTTTTCAAGGTGAAGCAGACTGACACTTCAGTTGAACCCAGGTACCTTTCCCTGTGGCTTCCTTTTTCTGGTTATTTTCCTTCACACATTTTAGGATGCTATCTCTGCTCTTAGAAAGCTTAATATGCTTAATACTCACATTAATTCTCTTGGCAAGAATCTTGCCCTTAACTTGGCTGTTTATAACAGTGCCCACAGTATGCTAGGTAGCACTGCAGACTCTTCCAGTATTGCCATGGTAACATTTGTGGTCCCTTCCTTTTTGAAGGGTACCCATTCCCTTGGTGTCCACAATGTCACCTTTCTTGTATATGTGCATGTATGTTGCCAAAGGAACCGGAGAACATGTATCGAGAGAGACTCCTTTTTTCCCTTGCATTCATTATTTCAGTGAATTACTGGAAGATGGTAGTTCTGACCAGAAGGCTTAATTGTCTTGTTCTTGTTCCAGCTTTGTTTTGTTTTAATTTGCTACAGGGCATGAGCACTTGAGAGAGAGAGAGAGAGAGAGAGAGAGAGAGAGAGAGAGAGAGAGAGAGAGAACGAACAGAAGCTCCCTTTCCCACCTCCAGCAGAGATGGTCACATTGCAGTCCCTTCTCCATTCTCCTTTCAGGATTTTTCTGGGCATGAAAACATACACCTGGAATGTTTGTGCACTTGAGAGAGAGAGAGAGAGAGAGAGAGAGAGAGAGAGAGAGAGAGAGAGAGAGAACGAACAGAAGCTCCCTTTCCCACCTCCAGCAGAGATGGTCACATTGCAGTCCCTTCTCCATTCTCCTTTCAGGATTTTTCTGGGCATGAAGACATACACCTGGAATGTTTTCCGGGCTGTCCAGTCTGGGTCTT
Source organism: Tupaia tana (assembly GCA_026018925.1). Lineage (NCBI taxonomy): Eukaryota > Metazoa > Chordata > Mammalia > Scandentia > Tupaiidae > Tupaia > Tupaia tana. The sequence goes on from JAKSZU010000021.1 coordinate 2,037,887, forward strand.
GAACTGTGCAGTCAATGTGTGGTATCCAGCTATCTTTTTTTTTTTTTTAATAATTTTATTTATTCTTTTTATTTTTCTTTTTGGAGAGGTTTTCGCCATAGGGCGTGTGCACTCGCCAGACAGACAGAGAGAGACAGAAAGCGAGAAATCACCCTCCCCCCGGGGGGGTGGCCACGCCGCAATCCTTTCTCCATTCTCCTCTCGGGATGTTGGGCATGCACGCACTTGCGTCCGGCGTGAGTTTTAAGCCACCGGGTCTGGGACGCGAGCCATGGTCGACTACATGGGAGTCCAGCGGCATAGCCATTATGCTAACTGCTGGTCCCTGTTTATTCATTTATTTTAATTTGACCAGAGAGAGATACAGAAAGAGAGGGAAAGTGAGAAAGGAAGCCACCAGGTCCAGGACTCGAACCTTGGTTGGCCATGTGGGAGTGTCCAGTGTTGTAGCCATCATGCTGCCTGCTGGCCCCGGTATCCAGCTGTCTTAATCATTACACCACCCAGCTGGTCCTTGTTCCAGTTTTCTAAGGAAAAACTTCCAGCATTTCTGTTTGGTGTGATGTGTGTTATTATTTGTAGCCTTTGTTTTTGTGAAGTGTGTTCTTTCCATTCCTCATATGTGAACATCAGGGGATGTTCAGTTTTGTCAAATACTTTCTCTTTGCCTGTTGAGATGATCATATGGTTTTTGTCTTTCATTCTGTTGATATGATGTGTCACATTTATTGATTCATGTTTATTAGAATACCCTTGCCTCTATGGCGTAAGCCCAACTTGGTCATGGTATATGATCCTGTTAATAAGCTATTGGATTTAGTTTGCTAGTGTTTTGTTAGAAATGTTTGCCTTGGGCCAGCAGGTGGCATGGTGGTTAATGCATTGAATTCCACATGGCCAGCTCTGCAGTTTGAGTACTGGACTCGGTTGCCTGAAAAGCCCAGGTGGGTGTGCGTGCGTGCCCAAAATCTCAGAGAAGAAGGGATTGCAGCATGCCCATCCATCCTGGTGTGTGTGGGGTGTGATTCACACACACCCCTCCCCCCTCCACCATGGCTCTTCAATGAGTGCACACATGCTATTGCAAAAAATTCCAAAATCCACATTTTTGAATTTGTGTTTATCAAAGGTACTGGCCCAGAGGTTTCATTTTTTTGTTGTGTTCTTATCTGGTTTTGCTGTAAGAGTAATGCTGGCCTCATAGAATGGGTATGGGAGAATTCCCTCATCAATTTTCTGGAAAAATTTGAGAGCTGGTGTTAATTCTTCATTAAAAGTATTGAAATATTGGGGGACCAGCAGTTAGTGTAATGGCTATGTCGCTGGACTCCCACATAGTCAACCGCGGTTCGCGTTCCAGACCCAGTGGCTTAAAACTCACGCCGGGCACATGTGCGTGCGTGCCCAAGATCCCGAGAGGAGAATGTAGGAGAACGAATTGCGGCATGGCCATCCCCTCTAGGGGGTGATTTCTCGCTTTCTGTCTCTATGTCTCTGTCTGTCTGGCAAGCGCATGCGCCCTATAGCGAAAAACCTCTCCAAAAAAAAAAAAAAAATACACTGGGCTCATGTACATGCATGCCCAGGATGCTGAGAGGAGAGTGGAGGAGAAGGGATTGCATTGTAGCCATCCCCCCAGTGGGTGATTTCTTGCTTTTTGTCTCTCTGGAGAGCACAGGGACCCTATAGCAAAAATCTCAGGGGGTGGGGGGGAGAAGAATAGACCAATGCGCTAAGAGAAATGGACCAACTATTTGAATAGGCAGATGACAAATGCCCCTTAACTTGATAAAAAAAAAAGATGCTTTATCTCATAGGCAATAATAGAAATGAAAATTAAAAGTTAAGACTGACAGAAATTTGAAAGCTGAATAAACTCCATGTGCCTTTAAGGAAATGAGGGTTCTCATGCATTGCCAGTGGGACTGTGAATTGGTATGATTCATATCAAGAGCAATTTGGTAGCTCTTCTCCAAAATCACAAATACTTCAACTTTTAGTCCAGCAGTTTTCCTTCTGGAACTGTACTTGTGTTTGTGTGTGTGTATGCACATGTGTGCATGCAAAATTATATATGTAAAAGGCTACTAATCAGGGGACTGGTTCAGTACAGGTACTGATATATGAACATGTATGAATATATCAGTACATACTAAGGAGCTGTACAAAGAATGGGGATCATTACCTGAAACTACAGAGAGAAATGAACAGGGTTCAGAAATATATGTCAGTATGCTGCTTTTTGCTGAGGAGGAAAAGCATACTTGTCTGTGTTTGTGTATATATATATAACATATATATTATATATATATAATTAGAAGGGTACATAGAAAATCAAGTGTTTTTGAGAGAAATAGATGAGATCACACCATGGAAGTCCCTTTGATGCCCAGACTCAGTGCAATAATAATTTTATGTTAAAGAACATGATGACCTCTGGAATGAAATGATCTTTAATGAATCGGCAATCTGAGTAGAAGCATATTAGGGGAAGCTACACTGATGTCATTACTGAGTGGCCACTAGTTAATGATGTTGAGTAGAGACCCAGGGGAAAATGAAGTGCTCCAGGTGGGCCTCTGCACTGCAACTACTGTTGGACTACCTTCCACTCAGGTTCAATGTTATTGAAATGCCTGTCACTAGTCATGTGTGGGTGGCTGTGAAACACGTTCAGTTTCTGGTAGTGAAGATCTCTGGGATTTGGAGCAAAGTCATATTCTCGTAGGCAAAGAATTAGTCTCCTTTTGAGAAATAGCTCTTCACTAGTGATTAGGCCGTATTAAAGACGGGATTCTAAGCTGCTCACTGTGAACTGCTACTTGGTCACCATAACTGAAGCTGAGCATGGTGAACAGTACAGTTACCACGTGGAAGTGCTGTGTGGTCACAGTCTAGCCTTTCTGCTGTACTGCTCTCCTTTACGCCGTCTGTTACATCATGGAGGTAGCTCAGTGGGAAATTTTGGAACTTACTATCTTAATGGAAGCCATCAAAAACAATGTGTAAAAACACATTCTATAGAGAAGAAAGGCAAATGAAACCATACATGATTCACACCTTCTGCATAACTAGAAGAGAGCACAAATTTTATATTATATGTATGCAGGTATGGGCTTTAAATTCCAGCAGTGTTTTTGATTCTTGCTGTAAGTCTTTGTGGAAAAGAAGGGATGTTTTGAGGGGACTGAAAAGCTGCAGTAAAGGAAGTAGAGAGTTTAATGATGAACTAGTGTCCACCCCAAGTGTAAAAATACTGTAAAATAATCCTGGCACTATCTAAAGCACTAATAATGGAAAAAGGACTTTAAATTTGGACTTAAATGGAAGTCTAAGAAAGGCATTACTTCTGGGAGGAAGGAGTCAAACAGAACTAGGGTCAAAGGCGATGGTGGGACCAGCAGATGGCATGATGGTTACATTGCTGGACTCCCATGTAGTTGACCACGGTTCGAATCCTGGACTGGGCAGCTTAAATTGATGCTGGGTGCATATGCATGTGTACCTAATGTCCCGAAAGAAGAATGAAAGAGGAGGAATTGCAGCATGGCCATCCCTCTGGGGGGTGATTTCTCCCTTTCTGTTTCTGTCTCTGTCTCTGTCTGTCTGGCAAGCATAGGTGCCCTATGGAAAAACCTCTCTTAAAAAAAAAAAAAAAAGAAGAACTGGGATGTGACATTTGGATTTGGGTGGTGAAGGGGGAAGAAGCCCCAGAAATGGGAAATTCAGTTCTGTTCAACAAATGAGAACCATCACCCTGAAAGGAAAAAAAAAAAAAAAAAAGTAACAACAAGATAGTGGAATAGAAATCCCTAGACCCTCCTTCCCCCACAGAGACATGGATTTAATAATATGTGAACCAAATTGAGTGAGGTCCGGTAGGAAAATTAATGGCACTATCTCCAGAGTCCCTATTCAGCAGCATGCTGTGACTAGATCGAAAGGAAATCCTTTACTTCAGTCTTCTCGCTAGGGAGGGGAAGAAATAGCGTGTAGGTACAACATTCTCACTTTTGTAGGGAATTACCTGGGGAACCAGTTCCTATTTTCCTTGAACAGGAAGGCTGAAAGCAGTGGAGACTCAGGTTTTGAGGTCTTTGATAACAAAGCCCATCATCATGCCCCAGAGTCTGCAGTACCAGAGGTGCACACTAGGTGGCAGAGGTGCTCTAGTACTGTGGCTTATACACTAGACAGGTTCTGAATGGCAGACAGCTTGTACTCCTGAGTAAAAATGGATAAACCTCTTTAACTAGGACATCACACAAGACTGAAGAGGACAAGCCACCAAAAAAAGGCTTATGAGATCTCTAGATTCTAGCTGGGCTGAATGGCGAAAGTCCTCTCCGTAGGAAACCAGATTGCAAGGTCTGGGAGAGGTGGCTGATTGTTCAAATGGCAAAGCCTTAACCAAAAATAGCAAGACAGATAGAAAAATGGCATATTTGAAAGGACAAATAAAATCAGAAACCACCCTCAAGAAATGGAAAAATATGAATTACCAGAGAATTTAAAATGACAATGAAAATGCTCAATTAAAAATGAGTCAGATGACAACATGAAATCAGGAAAACTATACACGAGCAAAATAGAATTATTACTTTTAACATTTAACGCCTTTGCTCATGAAAACAATGAACTGGGTTTTCACTAAATTTGGAAAATACTGATCTGCCTTCATTTTAGTAACACTGGGTGGCGGCGAGGACAGCATCTCTAACAGAAGTGAGCCAGATCTCAGAGCAAATCAACCCAGGGACAGGAGGCTGCTTTCACTGCTGACTGAGGAACACAGGCCTTGCGTATTAAGATATGGTCCTCAGATGGGACCAGCAGATGGCATAGTGGTTAAGTGGCTGGACTCCCCTATGGCTGACTGCAGTTTGAGTCTTGGACCTAGAGACCTTAAACTCATGCCAGGCACACGTGTGTGTATGCCCAAAATCCTGAGAGGAGACTGGGGGAGAAGGGACTGCAGCATGGCAATCATCCCTTGGTGATTTCTCGCTGTCTCTCTGTCTCTCCTTTTTTCTATCCTGTGAGCACATGCACCCTTTATCTCTTAAAAAACATGATATGGTACCCAGAAAAGCCAGGCAGGACTTGAAATATGGATGCAAATTGAAAAATCACAAGAACAAACACTGCAAATTGCAGGCATTGGTCTGTAATGAAGTTCTTTGGAAACTGCTTTGCGTGTGGGCAGCTCGATCTGGCACACTTCAGGGAGAGTTCAGTGAGCTCAGTTATGTTTAATTTTCCCTGGAGGTGGCTGGTAAGATAATATATGTAGAAGTGCTTCATGAACTATAAAGCACTATAAAGCATGACGCTGCTTAATTATTCTGTTTTGAATTCAGTACTCATATACTTATGCTGGTTAGCTGCTGAATGCTGTAGACATTTTTACTATCTCACATACATATATAAACAAGAGATCCTCACTACAAAGATTGATCTTGTAAACTTCTTTACCTGGCTGTAGGGATATAGGAAAATTATGCTACACTACAATTCTGTAAATTTATGGTTAACATATAAAGTGGGAAAAAGCATAAGACAAGAAAGTGCTTGAGAGCAGCAGATGGCGTAATGGTTACATCACTGGACTCCCATGTAGTTGCCCAGTTCGAATCTCAGACCTGGAGGTGTAGTACTCAAGCCAGGCATGTGTGTGTGTGTGTGTGTGTGTGTGTGTGTGTGTGTGCCCAAAATCTTCACAAGAGAATGTTGGAGAAGGGATTGTGGTGTGGCCATTTCTCCTGGGGTGGGGGGAGATTTCTCACTTTCTGTCTCTCTGGTGATCACATGCTCCCTAAAGCAAAAAAAAATATTAAAAAAAAATAATAGAACGTGCCCAACAGGCATAAACAGCAGCAGGAGGGGTTCTGATCAGAGTCTGCCTGTAGGACCCTGAGATGACGTAACTAAGCCAGGAGCAGGGTTAGGTGAGGCTGATTCTATCCAGACACACGGGAAAGGACGAGATTCCCTGGAAGGCATTTCTCCCGAATTTCTCAATTATAATTCTAATTATTACCTGCTGAAAATGTTCTAGACAGTCTTAATGTCTCACATAAATAAGTAAATAAGTTTTATTACTAAGATACTAATTGATCTTCCAAGAAAGTGGACAAGGCTGCTTGACGGGGCCATGCAGGCAACACAAGCTGGTAAGGATGCTGCCTCCCATTCTAAGGCAAGGCCTGGACTGGGAAGAAACTGAGGTAAGGCCCAGTTTACGAGCCCTCCCTTGTGTCCTTGAACTGGCCAGTATTCAATTTCTCTGCCATGTTTTACTGTTATTACAGTACTCTGTAAGTGTAAAACATCACCCCCAACCATTACAATAAAGCCAATTAGTGACCTTGTAAGAATGTGGTTCCCTAAGCCTGGCAGGAGGACCAGGAAGCTTAAGACTCCCCCACCTGTCTGATTTTAAGCCAAAATTAACATATAGATTAAGTTAGTATAAACCAAATTAGCATTAGAAGCATATGTAGACTAAGTTAGTTTAAGGCTAGTTTTTGTAAATACCGCTTGTTAAAGCTACAGGCCAAAGTGAACTCATGCTAGGCAAAGTCAGCACATTCACCACATAACAGAGACTCAGAAATAAAACAAAAGAACTCACTAATTGACAGACTCAGCAAATAAAATGCAGAATCCTACAGGTTTATTAAAGGAAAAGGCCTGGCTGCGACAACAGGATAAACAAACTTGAGGGCTCCAGAGAAAGATTAACTTAGCTGGGAGCTCTTATCTAAAGCAACAGGTAGTTTTCAGCTACAAAGAGTTTCTCATCTATGTGCTATTGACTATGAAAAACTGCTAATAGAGTATCCTGTGTTGTCTCCTGAGCTGCAAGATCATCTTCCTTTCCCATGCATAGATCATAGACTCACCTATTGTTGTAATGTATGAATGGTCCATATATTAACTGTGTCTTTACTTAGCAAGACAAGATTTCTATCTAGGACTTTGCAACCAGCAATGTTATCAGCCTGATCCAGGACTGAAGTTATCAAACATCCTGCAAGCCCCCTCGTCTGAAGACCCTTCCCAGTAATCAAGATCAGGAAGAAAATACAACAGACAAATGGACTTCCTCATCCTGAGAACTGTGATTGATTTTACCTGATCTGACAAGACAAACAGCATGTTTTATATTTATTGCTTCCATGCTTTGTACACCCTGTTCCTTAGAGTAAATTTTTTTCACTGCCCATTTACTTGCATGTATCACATTTTCAATAAATAAGCACGATGATTCCTAGCAGTTGTCACTCCTCAGAGAGCGATTTCTGGGAGTGTCCGGCATAGGACGTGCATGAAAAGGCACCGAGGCCTCTGTCTTCTGTTCACCAGCGCCGCCTCCGTCGAGTTGACCCACCCCCGCCGAGGCTAGACCCGAGGCTAGACCCCGGCAGCTGCTGTCTTTGAAAATGGTACACAAGCACCAGTGAGTACCAGGCGGTCCTGTGTCCATGAATTAGAGCTGAGCTATTAGTCTCACTGGCTGCCATGTGCTCTGACAATCTCTATGACACAGTGTAGTAGTTATGGACAAGGACTCTGGGGTTAAGACTGGCTCGGTTCAAATCCTGGTTCTGCCACATGCTGGGTAAGCAATGTTAGGCGTTTTCTTAATTAAGCTACACCCCCATTCCCTCCTTCCCCAATGAGGTCATTATGAGGAACAAGTGAGTTAATGGTGTGCCGTTTCTAGAGCTGTGCCTGGCCCTGTTGGTGCAGTACCACCTGCCTGCTAGTGTTCTCCTGTTTTTCCCAGGCCCTACAGGGGCCTGTAAGAAGGGGTAACCTTTCCATTGCCTATCATATTATATATATACATATAATGTATATGTATATAATTTTTTTAAGGAAAAAAGAAAGAGGTTCCACCTTCTGCCAAGAAGCAATGAAACTGTCCACTCAAAGACTGTGGTTTCCATTAGCTCTAAGTAGAAACAGAACCCCTGCCATGCCCTCGAGGTCACCCCCACACAACTTCCCACCTCCACACCCAGGACTGCCAGCCTCCTGCTGTGGGAACTATCTAGGGCCCACCCTAGACCCCTGTTCTTCCATATCCCCCCTTCTCAGAATGCCAACCTTTTATGAAATCCAAGGCCGTGTTCCGGCGCTGGGTCAGGCTGCTCTCTGCAGGGCTGTTCCAGGTCTCCAGAGCCGGCTGGGTGGCCTCCACCAATTCATCTCTCTTATCCTTCCACACCGGCTTCTCCTTGGGGTGGCGGGTCAGCCTGGTCTCAAGCTGGTACACCTTCCACAGGGTGAACTGTTGAAGGGCACCCCAGCGTACTTGGTGGCCAGATCAGCGCCGGCGTGCACCTTGGCCCTGAGCACCTGGGAGTGCAGGAAGACCAGTAGGTCAGCCTGTGTCCTCTCTGGGGGACCCCAGGCCTGCTCCCCCTCCACCAGCTGCTGGCTGCACTCCTGCAGCTCAGCCTTCAGCTGCCAGATCTGCCTCTTCAAGCTGCCCACTTGGTCGTGGTGCTGCTCCTCCCACTCCTGCAGGGCAGTCTTTACATAGGCCAGGTGCTCTGGGCAGCCCCAGTCACTCCTGGTGACCCTTGGGCACCAAGGCCAGCACAGACAGGATGGAGTCAGCACAGCAGCAGTCACACCGAGCTTCCCACGCCACGAGCCCCCAGCGACCACGGACACTCATGTGTCCAGGCCGGGCATTCCAGGAAGCCATGGCCCAGGAAGGGCCCCCTTTGACTACACCCCAGCAAGCACGCGGTTGGGGCCTCCTGAGCGGCCCTCCTGCATTTCCCACTATACCCAGGCCAGCTTCTTGGAGTCAACCGTCAGGCTGCACAGCTTCCCAATGTCTGAAAGGTGATCCACAGAGGCAATGAGTGACATGAAGCCTCGTGGCCACACCCATTCCCTTCACAGCCTTCCTGATGTGCGGTGACACTGGGGGGACCTGGAAGTATAAGAAAAGGTGAGGACGGAACTGTGCCATTCCTACACTGGGCACAAATTTCCTTGGCTTCTCTCCTGGCAATGGAAAGAAATCTTCTCTCCCCTCCAGGCTGCAAGCCCATGGGCTAGCGAGCTCAATGGTGGTTTGGCAAATGAAGCGGAGTCTACTGGTGAGATGTCTAAGGTCAGGGATGCAGAGAACTTACTACTCCATGCACGTCACTGGCCAGGCCCACAGCGAATGTCAATCCAGTTTGCTGAAAATCTCCTTGGTTTATTGTGAAACAAAAGTGCCAAACCACAAGTCACGCCCTGCTATTCTCAAAGCTCTCCTCTTCCTTTTGACTTTATATGGGCCTCTGAACCCCTCTTCCCTGGCTTGGCTACTCCTAGTTTGCCCTCAAGGAAATGCAGGCATCCCAGGCATCCTGTGGCTGTGCCCAGAGTCCACAGGCTGGCAAAATAAAAGTATTAATAAAGAGAAACTATAAAGATGAATTAGAAATTTGGGAACTGGAAAATACATGAACTAATTTAAAAACAAAACAAAACATGAGAATCAGCAGATATGGCATCAGAAGAAAGAGTCCGTGAACTCGGGGGACAGGACTTTGGGTACTACCAAGGTAGAGCAGCAAGAAGGAAAAGAAGAAAATGAAGACACGCTCAGGGGCTTGGCCAACGTCCTCAAGGAAGCAGCATACACACGATGGAGCCTCAGAGAGAAAAAGAGAAGGTCAGAGAACCTGTCTTTGAAGGCTGAAACATCCCAAATTTGAAATGAGAAATGGACATGTAAATGCAAGAAACTCAAAAAAACTTCATTTAGGAGAGAGACACACACTGAGATGCGTCATAATCAAACTTTGGAAAGTCACAAATAGAAAATCTTGAAAGCAGCAAGAGGTGAGTGAAACGTCCTGTACAAGGCTGTGCTCCTTGGAATAGCCCAGAGTTCTCGGTAGACACCTTGCAGGACAGAAGGGAGTGGAAGCTTAGATTTAAAGGAATGAAAGGAAAAACTGCCAGCCAAGAAGACTATTCCAGCAAAATTGTGCTTCAAAACTGTAAGAGGAATTGAGACTTTCCTAGGTAAACAAAAACAGAGTGAGTTTATCACTCTGAACTTGTCTTACAACAAATACCAAAGAAAGATCTTCAAGTGAAGTGAAAGGATGAGAAACTGCAACACAGAGCCACGTGAAAATAGAAAACTCCCTGGTAAAGGAAGACATTTCTATACAAGTATAGAATCTTGTGCATTGTAAAATAGGTAGGTAAATCACTGCTGTATCTGGTATAGAATTAAAATAAAAGCGTAAAGAATAATGATAAATGTATGTTAATGGATACGTAGGATAAAAAAGTAATTTGTGTCATGAATAACAAAGGGGGCAGTGATATAAAAGAGTAGTTTTATATATAATTAAAAAGTTTTTTTATCCGTTTAAAATAGATTATGACTTTAAAATGTTTTATGTAGTTGTAACAGTAATCACAAAGAAAATATTTATAGACTATATACAAAGGGAAATAAGGGAACTGGACGATATCAAAACCAAAAAAAATCAATGAAACATAAGACAATAAAGGAAGAAAGGAGGGAGACAAAGCTATAAGATATGTTGAAAGTGGGGCCAGCAGGTGGCATGGTGCTTAAGGTTGCTGAATTCCCATATGGCTGACTGTGTTTCGAGTCCCAGACCTGACAGCTTGCCTTCTCACTTTCTTCTTTTCTCTTGTTTTGTACATCTCTGGTCAAATTAGAATAAATAAATAAATAAATACAGTAAACTTAAAATAATTCTTAAAAAAGTTAATAATAGAATTACCATTATGATCCGATAATTCTATGTCTGGGTACATGCTGTGTATATATTAAAAAAGGTCTTAGAGCAGCATCTCGAAGAGAGATGTGCACATACATGTTTATCACAGCATTATTTACAATAACCAAAAGTGGAAGCAAACAAGATGTCCAGGAACAGATGAATGGATCAAGAAAATGTGGAATAAACACACACACACACACACATTGTAAAATATTGTGCAATCTTTAAAAAGGAAATTTTGTCACATGCTACAACATAGATGAATCTCAAGGTCATTATGCTAAGAGAGATAAGCCAGTCATGGAAGGACACATATTCTATGATTTTACTCATAAGAACAATCTTTGACCAGAGTCAAAGTTAGAATAAAAATAGAAAGGGCTAGAGAAGGAGGAGGAGGAACTGGTGTTTAGTAAGTACAGAGTTTCAGTGTTGCAAAAGGAAAAAGTTCTAGAGATCTATTGTACAGGACTGTAAATACACTTAATACTGATGACCTGTACATTTGAAAGTGGTTAAGATGGTAAATTTAATGTCATTTTTTTTTCTTACCACATTAAAAATTAGAAGAGGGACATACAAGCCCTTCTCCATATCAAAAAAAAAAAAAAAACCCAAAAAACAAAAGATAAAACAAACAAAAAACACAACTGTTTAAAAATGTTCACTTTACTACAATGAGAAATAGGTCATTCTTTTTTTTTTAATCATCATATTCTTCTTTATATTACATTGAATTACATATAACTTTACAGTGTATTACATTGCTTTTTCAAAAGGGAATGCCATGCATGTCAGTCAGTACAGAATTAATCTCCCCGCTTCAACATTCAATATCTTTTCTATGTTTTCCCCAATCATTATTATTATTATTATTCTAATTATTTTTTAAAACAGTCAATCGCTATTTCTCATTTTGCTTGTACAATACTTTGCCCATCATGAAATACTTCTCAGACGAATCCAGTTGAGAATATTATACATGTCAACATCACAGTTAATAAGCCATATCTGTTTCTCACTAACGTCTTGCCTCTCTATTGTTCACTTGCTATCTTTCTCTATCCTCTTCTCTTTACTTCCTCCATTCCACTCTGTCCTATTCTCATCAATTACCTTCACTGCTTTTATGTCGTCCAATTTTTTGCTCTCTGTCATAGAGTGCTGATAGTCAGTATATATTGAGTGGATACATACAATATCTTTCTTTCATAGCCTGGCTTGTGTCTATTAAGTGTGTTGTTTGTTCCCTGAATCCCTCCCTTCCGCCCTCAATTACTCATTCCCATTACCTCTCCCATACTGTCTCTAGTGTCTGCAGTTGCCATCCCTACTATTATACCTTCCAGTTCTTTCAGTTTTTTTATTTTTTTACATTTAATCATTGCACCTCTTAACAGTGTACAACATGGTTTTTCCCAGCATGAATACAGTGCACATTAGTCAAGACAATGATTATACCATGTACATTACCATCAACAGACAACTTTTCATTTTTGTGTCTATTAAGTGTGCTGTTTGTTCCCTGAATCCCTCCCTTCCGCCCTCAATTACTCATTCCCATTACCTCTCCCATACTGTCTCTAGTATCTGCAGTTGCCATCTCTGCTATTGTACCTTCCAGTTCTTTCAGTTTCTTTTTTTTTTCCAATTATCATCTCATATAGTTTTTAACAATAGGGAGCATAGATTCTATTCAGGGTTGGATTAAGAGTGGGTCTCGTGCAGTTCCACAATTGTAGGTGAGTCTCCATGGAACATAGTTTCAGGAAAATGGTTGTGGAAAGCAGAGGTGATTATCAGTTGATGTGGCACATCATCCATCTTGTGATTACCGGGAATGGTGTTGTGGGGATCTGCAGCGTGAGTCATCCTCGGGTATCTGACTTCCTTAAGAATCGTAGAGTAGTTCTTGTTTTTCCCTGAGGTAATGCAGGGCTGGTAACCATCATCTTCTCACTGTCCATAGGCAGGGAAAATCCTCCTACACAATATATTTCTCACTTGGTTTAAGACAGCTAAAGTTTCTTTCTGTTGCTTATAGTTGCAAGTTCTTAATTCTAGTTTTCAGCTTCAGTTTGCCACCTGTGGCTGGCGGCCACGGGCAGGCGCAGGCCCGGGGGCCACGTGCAGTCCCAGGGCCACACACAGACCCGGCGGCCACGTGCAGGCCCAGGCCCGACGGCCACGCTCAGTCCCGGTGGTCACACTCCAGCCCGGCGGCTGCGTCCAAGCCCGGCGGCCGCGTCCAGGCCCGGCGGCCACGCGCAGGCCCGGCGGCCGCGCGCTGGCCTGGTGGCCGCGCGCAGGCCCGCCGCACAGGGGCACGCGGGGCGCAGAGCCCTGGCCCGCCGCGCGGGCCCGGCCCGCCGCCGCGCAGGGGCACGCGGGGCGCTGAGCCCGGTCCACCGCGCCGGCCCGGCCCGCCGCCGCGCAGGGACACGCGGGACGCAGAGCCCTGGCCCGCCGCGCCGGCCAGGCCCGCCGCACGGTGACACGCGGGGCACAGAGCCCCGGTCCGCCGCGCCGGCCCAGCCCGCCGCCGCACAGGGGCATGCGGGGCGCTGAGCCCCGGCCCCAGAAATAGGTCATTCTTGAAAATGAAATTGTAAGAACACCAACGTTAGGGTCCAAAGATCGATCTTTCTAGTTGCGATGCAGACAAGACAACAACAATGCAACTGCATAAGATGCATTTATTTTTCCAGCTAGCTGGGGTCTGAGTTTCTGCCCGATGCAGCGGGTTGCAACAAGGACCCTGAACCTAGGATAGAGGGGCCTTTTATAGCTCAGGAGGCAATACAGGATATCTTGTCAGTAACTTTCCATAGTATGCAGCACACAAGGGAGGGAGTATGTGCAGTTGGGTCCAGTTGTTATTGCCTGCTTGAATTTAGATAAGAACTCTCAGTTAAAGTTAGGTAAACCTTGTCTTGGTGCCCCCTGGCCCACCATTTCTCTGTTTATTTATGAGTTCCTGTCTTCTGTTTGTTCAGGGATTCCTGTCCTTCTGTTCATGAACTCCGGGGGACGGGGGGAGGGCTCCATCCTTGAAGCCCTGTCATGGTTGTGAATATGTTACCTGGGCCTATCCTAACAGCCTTGGCATGGATGATTATACTAAATTGGCTGATACTAACTCAGCCTAACATATGCTAACTCGATCTAACACCACAACAATACGAATATTATTCATGGAATGAATAATTAAAATCACTCTTACAAAGCCACACAACTAAAAGATAACACAAATAAGACATTTGAGCAGCTAAAATTTTCTTCTAAAAAGCAAACATTAAACAGGAGAAAACATTTTTACAGCAGTTATAACTGAAATATCCTTAAATAAACATTTGACAATATGAAAATGGGGAAACGAACAACTGCTGGGACAATACCAGCAGATGGCATAATGGCTATGTTGCTGGACTCCCATGTAGTCAACTGTGGTTCGAGTCTTGGACCCAGTAGCTTAAACTCATGCCGGGCACATGTGCATGCATGCCCAAAATCCCAAGAGGAGGATGGAGGAGAAGGGATTGTGGTGTGGCCATCCACCCTGGGGGGTGCTTTCTCGCTTTCTGTCTCTCTGTCTTTCTCTGTCTTTCTGGCGAGCGCACGTGCCCTATAGCAAAAACTGCTCAAACAACAAAAAAAGAAAATGAACAGCAACAACAAAAATACTCTGGGACTATTATCTGTTTGCTGCCTCTTATAAGTCTCTATAGATGATGAGCTTCTAACCATGAGATCACTAGGGAAACCGTAACAAAAGAAATTATGGTGGGCATTTAATATTTCTGATTGTTGATCTAAGGCTAAAAAGAAGGCTGGGGCCAACCTATGCTGGGGTAGTTCAGGCAGTTGCATCTCACCACTGTAGTTGAGTTCCAGACCTGCTAGCTTGAGAAACACACTGAGCTCCTGTGTATGCATGCCCCAAATCCTAAGAGGAGTGACTTCTCACTTTCCCTCCCTCTCTCTTTCCAGTGAGTGCACATGTTCTCTGGCAATTAAAAAAAATGAAATAAAAAAGAGCTAAGTATAAGAATATGATACATAAAGGGGCTGGCAGGTGGTGTGGTGGTTAAGGGTGCTGGACTCCCATATGGCCCACTGTGGTTCGAGTCTCGGACTTGGAGGCTTGCTTTCTTACATTCTCTCTCATCTGACCCTCTCTGATCAAATTAAGTAACTATTAAAAATGTAATACATAAATAATTTATGTTGTGACAAAGTAAAAATAAAGCAACTAAAAATGAAAGGGAAAAGAGTAAGGTAGAATAAACAGGTTATTTGTTTTCTAATGAATAGCAATTAGTTGATGTCACTAAAAACTTACAAACTAGAGTATAAAATGTCAAGAAAACAGGGCCCACAAGCCTTATAAAAGGTATAAGTTATAAAGGCAACAGCTAGAGCAAAAATACAAACCTTTTAATTATTAAGAGAGAACAAAAGGAACAAAGAAAACGTTGTAGAGAAAAATGCAATAAATAAAACAGTACTCACAAAACATATAACTATATATATTAATTATATTTTTAAATAATGTGACAGTTGTGAATGGGTTTAGCCCTAATTGACTAACAAAACAAGATGCAGCTCTATACTATTCAAGAATCAAATCTGAAACATGACTAATAAAGGCAAAATATAAAAGGGTGGCAAATGTACACAAATATACTAAAAGTTATAGTATACATGTACAATTTTATCAATTGCAACATAATTTGTAGCTCCAAATTAAGGCTAAAAATCAGCAATATTTATACATGGGAAATAGGTTGGAAAAATCGGCACATCCACGTTATGGAATGTTAAGCAACTACAAAGAATGGGGAAACTGGGGACCGCAGATGGCATGAGGGTTACGCGGCTGGACTCCCACCAAGCGGACCACGGTGTGCACCGTGCACCGAATCCGGAGACGAAAAGGAGGAGAAGGACTTGCAGCCTGGCTGTCCCCCGGGGGTAATTCTCGCATTCTGTCTCTGTCTCTCCAGTGAGCACTTGTGCCCTGTAGCAAAATATGAAAAAAAAAAGGGAAAAACTATGAACTGACATGGAGTGATTTTAAGGATATATAAGTGGAAAGCCAAAGCGGAATAGAATATGACAATTATTTTAGGAAAAGAAAGAAACTGTTCAGAAATGGCTGAGGTTGGAAAGCCTCCAGGAGGTGAGAATGATGTGGAAGGGCCAGGGAGGGGACAGTGAAGAATCTCTGTGGATCCTTATTCTTTTTGTATCGCTTTGAATTTCGGAACCATTTAAATCAAACAACCCTACAATGGCGGGTGTGCTGCAGAGACCCTCTGACCGCCTCTGAACCCCGCCCCAGTGCTTGAGTCGCCCCTTAGCACCGGGCCCTCTGCCCGGGACAGCAGGGCTGGGGTCTCCTCAGTTTCTCCATGCGCTCGGGGTCCCTTCAGGCTCAGGACCAGGGCCAGAGAAAAGTGACCATCCCAAAACCGGGCCTGACACATCCTTGGTGCCCCAGCAATGTTGTGGCCTTAGAGACTGGGAGCCCCCCTTGCCCCCCTCCCGCAACCAGGTCCCCAGCCCAGGGGTAGACGCATGCTTCTCTCCCTTTCCTCCCATTTAAGAATAAGTTTCTTTTCCCTCTCATTGGAAATCCTGCCCTGGAGATCCCAAACTCACCTGTCCTGTTTGTCCTTCCCCAGCTCCTGCAGCCCTTGCAGCTGTTGCCTGCTTAGAGCTGAGAATCTCCCATTATTGACTCTTTTTCCCCCCTTTGGGGGATGAGAAAGTTGCTCCCTTCCTACCCTCTTAAGGACACTACGCCCTGGACCACCTCTCTGTGGCTTCCCCCACCCTGGTGGGTTCCAGATCCTTCTGGGCTCCAGTCTCCAGCCCCCAGCGGATCTGGCCAGCCCAACTCCAGGGTGCAGGAGCCCAGGGGTCTCTGGCCCAGGATCCCGCACCCTGGAAGGCGTGCAAGAGAGCCTGGCGTCAGGTGGGAACCTGGCAGCTCTGAAGTGGTTGCTTCTCTCACAGGAACGAGAAGAATAGGTACTAAGGGTTCGATACATTGATGGGCTTTGCTGGAGACAGCTAGAGAAGCAGCCCTAGTAAGGCTCCTGCAGCCATCCTGATCCTCAGTGATCCTCCTGACTCAGATCCCGAGTCCTCTGAGAAGAGGAATTTGATGCAGTTGGAAATGGAACCCACTTTGTCAAAGGAGACTATTTACCTGACTGTGAGATGTTACAACTCGGGCTTTTGTCCTCCTCATCTGTGTTGTGGCTTGCTTGGGCCTGGTGTGGATGCAAGTTACTCTCAAGGAGGATCTGGAAGCCCTCAAGGAAAAACTACAGGAAAATGGAATCTAATTAGGCAAGCTCATTCCAAGAAACCCTCAAACTTTTTTTTTTTTTTTTAAGAGAGATTTTAGCTGTAGGTCGAGTGTGCTAGCCAGAGAGACAGAGGCAGATGGAGAGACAGAAAGTGAGAAATCACCCACTGGGGTGATGAGCACACTGCAATCCCTTCTCCTTCAGTATCCTCTCAGAATATGGGGCATGCAGGCATATATGCCCAGTAAGTTTCAAGCCTCCGAATGGGGACTTGAAACATGGCAGCCATATGGGAGTCCAGCAACCTAACCATTATGGTTGCTGCATCCTCCCCAGCAGTAGTTGAGAGTAGTAACTGCCTTAAACTCCCTGAGCATCCCCACTGAGCAGCCTGCACCCCTGTACTCTGATCTAATGTCCTTATCCCCACCTGCCTCCTGCCCTCTGCCCCTGGCCTGTCACTAGTGATCAGGAGCCAAGGTGGCTCCGCAGCCTCCTGCCCAGCCCAGAGATCTGGACACCAGAGCCCAAGCTTAAGACCCAACCAGAGCCAGCCCAGCTGCGCCCTAGGCGTCTAGGGTCTGGAATGCATGCCACCAGGGGGCTTGCCTTCAGGCAGTGCAGGAAACTGGTGGAGCTCACATTGGCAGTGGGGACAGCGATGCTGCCTGCCCAATACCCTGTGTGGGCTTTTATTGGGCCCGTGGGTGGCTTATCGGATTGGGTGCCCTGAGCATCAAGTAGGTCCTTGGTGTGCCCCAGAGGCAAGCTTGAATGAGGTGAGAGGTGGTGCTTGGCCGTGACAGGGGGTGGGAGGGCCCTGGGATGGTCTGGGATGCCAGGAGGAAGGGGGTTAACTTGCAAGGAACCCAAGGCCCTGGCCTGGCCCCATGGGCGCCTTGTCTGAGGAGCTCAGGGGTGGCTGCCAGTCTGGCGGGCACCTGGGAAAATGTGGTCCTGGAGGTGAGAAGTCTGGGTCCACAGGATGCATCATGAATAAGTGCGCTTTTTTTTTTTTTTTTTCCCAGTGAAGTCACAGACTGGATGAGAAAGAGACAAGGTATCACATTTCTTCTGTAATTACACTGCCACAATGAGGCTAGAATAAATTAGTGTGATATTAGATTGATATTAGATTGGATATTAGTCACCAATGATTTCCTGACCCAGGATAGCCATCTCAGAAACCTGTGAAACCAAAGTGGAGCTCAGATTCCTGAAATCCATGCAAATAGAAGCCTGCCCATTTCTCCAAAAGAAATCTTAGTTGAAAAAGTCATTCCCTACTCACCAGTGGATGCATTGTCCATAACTTCCTGCTGTCTTTCTCCAGGCTGTCACTCACACACTATTCAAGAACCAAACAGGCAAAGCTGTGATTGGAGAATGACACCACGAGACTCCAATCTCATGCAGTGTCCACACTCACCTGTCCTGAAGCCCCCACCCTTATTTGAATTTGAACTGTCAACCCAGAAACAGAACAATGCAGTACACTGTCAGAAATCAGCCCAGGACTCTCCTAAATTTCCCATGGTAAATGTCACACAGGAAGTGGCTGCAGTGGCTAATAAAGACAATAAAAGTACAGGTATCTTACAGATAAGGACAGGAAAAGTGTTGGGCTATTATGCTAATTAGCTTGTGGTTTCCAGAGTTCTTCAGTTCCCTCCCAGATCCCAAAGAATAGAGACCCATGACTCATTCCACATGTGGATTTTGGGTTCCACCCATAGAAAAATACTGTGGAATCTCTAGATTTCATTATTATTGCTTTATCTGCTAGTGATGGTTCTCCAGAATCCATCAGAGCTGTGTAGAGTTGCACTTCCTTTGTACTCCCACTCAATTCTAAGTAGCAGATTTTTCCTAAATAGAACTGGAGGTAAACAAAATAAGGATCTATTTTTTTTTTAAATTTTCTATGGGCCAGCAGGTGGTGTGGTGGTTGGGGCATTGGACTCCCACAATGGCCAACGGCAGTTCAGTCTAGACCTGGTGGCTTAGCTTTCTCACTTTCTCTCTGTCTCTTGTGAGTGCCTGTATCAACTTAAAAAGTAATAATAATGATAAATAAAATTAAATAATTATTTAATAAATTTAAATAATTCTTATATGTAATAATTGTACTTGTTTATGGGGCTGCAGTGTGAGTCTAGTACATCAATACGATGTGTATAGATTAAATCAGGGTGATTAATATATGCATTTGTTTGGGAAATACAAAATCCTCTTTTTTAGCCTCTCTCAGATACACATAAGTTGTCATTAACCATATTCTCTTCACTGTGTATTGCAACACTAGAGCCTGTTCCTTCAATCTGCTGCAATTTTGTTTTTGTTACTGAGCATCCCTCTTCTGCCCCATCCTTCCAACCCTCCAGTAATTCTGCACCTCCGTATTTCACAAAGCCTTTTTTCTCGGTTTCCGTATTTGACAGAGAACATGTGGGGGCAGTGGTGCCCCCCTGCCTCAGTTTCCCTTGGTAGCCAGGAGCCTAAAGATGGAACTGGAGGTCTCCTGCAGAATAAGGGCCACCAAGGTGTCATTTTATTCTAATGATTAGAGATGGCTTGTGTCATCCAAATGAATAGCTACTTCAGAAAATTCTTAGGGCTCGCTGATTCTGAGTGTTAAGGAGCCTGATCCCATATAACTGACAGCACCAAATCCTGTCCCTGCTGGTTTGGGAAACAGGTCATGTGTCCCTATGTGCCCCAAACTCCAATAGGATGGAGAAATGTTGAAGGAATTACAGTATGACCATGCTTTATTGGGGGCAAGTTCTCTGTTCCTCTCTCTGATCCATATGGGATTATACAAAATAAATTACATTTAAAAATCTTAAAACATATCAAAAAGACTGCTTTCTTATAGCATTGTTTCCTTTTTGGGGGAGAGGTATTTGCTATAGGGCACTTGTGTACATTTTCTCGCCAGAGTGACAGTGAGACAGAGAGACAGAAAGTGAGAAATCACCCCCCAGGAGGGATGACTGCACTGCAATCCCTTCTCCTCTGTTTCCTTACAGCATCTACTGGCCCCATCCATAGCAGTCTTTCTTAAAGGTGCAGAACACTCCACCAACTGCCACTGACATGAAGAGAATGCTCCAGAGCTGCCAGCCAATCACTGAGCTTCTAGGGCACAGAGCCCCGCCCCCCTTTATGAGCAGTTGCCCAGCAGCGCCCTTAGAGGCAGGCAGGCTCTGTGGGTGACAGTTGGCTTCGGTTGAGAGGCTGATAACCACAGGTCTCCCGTGCTGGGTTCTGGTGACAATACCAGATATACTTATCTACAGTGATCAGGTCAGGCCTGGGAGCCTGAGCCGAAGGGGAGCTGAGGCATCTTTGAAGCTGGAAGCTCCACCATGAGGAGGTTTTTTGGCAAACAGGGCTGGGGCTTGGGAGCTTCGCTTGAGGTCACGCAGTGCATCCATCCACTGTCCGAGCACAAAGACCAAGACCGGCATTTCCACAACATCCACGAGGCTGCCCTGGCAGGTGACGTGGCCCAAGTACAGCAGATTCTAAGCCAAAAAGAAGATGCTTTGAATTGCCTAGACAAGAACAAAAGGTAATTGGGCTGGGCTGGCACCAGGGATGCCCCTCAGCTTCACCCGGGACAGGAGCCTTGGGGCCTGGACCTTAGTCCCTTTGATGAGCAGCAGATCAAAACCAAGCTTCTGCTGGTTTCAGATTCACTCAGAATAAGCCCTACTAAACACTTCCTTCACAATTACAGAGTGGCCTATCTAATGCAGTGAAATACATGAACGTCTTGTTTTTATTTAGTTTCAGTTGTAGTTTTTGCTGTAGGGCAAGTGCATTCCCTGAGAGAAACGAGAGAAAAAGAGAGGGAAATCAGCCCTAGAGGAGAAATCACCTCCCAGCAGAGATGGCCACCTGCAATCTTCTCTCATCCATCCTGTTGAGATTTTGAGCACATTGGGCATGCACACATACACACACACACACACACACACACACACACACACACACAGTGTATTTTTCAAGCTACTGGGTGGAGACGCAAACTGCCCAGTCGACCATGTGGGATCTGGCTGCCTTAACCTCTGCCACTGGTTGGCTGGTACCCATTTTATTGGTCATGTACACATTTCAAAAACAACAATGTTACAAACATTTTGGAACAATGGGTAATGAGAAAATAATAAGTATAATATGTCAGCTTCTAGGCTCAAAATCCTTCACATAAGATATCCAATATCCGTTTTATGTACATGTGTAGTTCTTGCTGAGTGTCCTTAAAGATTTTGAAGTGGGAAAATGATTCTTTGTTCTTGAATTGGAAGACTCATTTTTTTTTCTAAATATGAACCCTTTTAATGTTTATTGGTTTTAGACCAAAGCAAAATGTTGAAATCTTTAACTTTTGAGGTGCCACCTTTGTGATGATGTTAAGGAAAGTTTCTACATGTCAAAATGTGCTGCTGGGACTGGCAGGTGGTGTGCTGGTTAAGGGCACTGGACTCCCACGCGGCCAACTGCAGTTTGAGTCCTGGACCTAACAACTTTGTTTCTCAGTTGCCACTGCCCCCACTCTGTTCCTCTCTGGTCTAATGAAAACAAATAGATAAATAAAGTTCAATAAAATAATTCTTTTTAAAAATGTGCTGTTAATTCTCAAAAATTATCATTCACTAACACCTGAAAAGATATAAATTAATGGGAACATGATGGCAAAGCCATAAACAATGAAATATATGTAGGAATTGAGTACTTCATCCTTGTGACACTTTGTGGCATTTAAAAAGAGATGAATTATTCATAAGTGAAGTGCCTGCTAAGTGTTTGGAGAAAACTGGTTAGTGTTTTAGGTTTTCAAACTAAGTGCTTGGTGGAGTATAGATTTAAGATTTTAAATATATGATAATAAGAGTAGTATGAGACAAAAACAGAAATGCCAATTTATAGATTTTCATGTTGACAGATACATTTTAAAGAATGACCTCAAAGCAAGCACTCTGTAGGTTAATTTTTTTTTTTTTTTTTTTTTGGAGAGGTTTTTCGCTATAGGGCGCGTGCGCTCGCCAGACAGACAGAGAGAGACATAGAGACAGAAAGCGAGAAATCACCCCCCAGGGGGGATGGTCACGCCGCAATCCCTTCTCCTCCATTCTCCTCTCAGGATCTTGGGCACGCACGCACACGCGCCCGGCGTGAGTTGTAAGCCACCGGGTCTGAGACGCGAACCGCGGTCGACCACGTGGGAGTCCAGCGACATAGCCATTACGCTAACTGCTGGTTCCCTGTAGGTTAATTTTAACAAAATAAAAATTCAGATGCATATATTGTCATTTAAGCATCATAATGCTGTCCTGTGAGATAACTACTATATTTATATCATTCATTGGTGAGGTAATTGAGGCACAGAAGTATAGCAAAATGAAACCCTCCTGTGTATCAGAAAACAAGTAAAAAAATAAAAGACAACATATTTGCAAATTATATACCCACATGTGCCTGGCATGAGTTTTAAGCTGCCATATGTGGGACTTGAACCACAGTTGTTCATGTGGGAGCCCAGTGTCTTGACCACCATGCCACTTGCTTTCCCCAAGAAAATGTTCTCTCTCTTACTCTCTCTCTCTGTCTTTTACACTCCTAGAAAAAAATGAAAGAATGAATGGACAGATGGACATCTAGATAAAATTCAAACCCAGGTTGAGCTGAAACCAAAGGGCATGTTTTCCTATTCAGCTAGGTTGAAATTTCATTAATGTTGTGAGTAATAAGAGCTAGTAAATACTTTACTTTCTTCAGATGAAGTTAAACACTTGTTTTGAAGGCACAGGGATAACATGCTGTTTAATACTCACGATTTCATGCATAATGATATGTTTGAAGTAGTACACCACAATCTCCTAAGAAGTGTTCTTACTTTCTAGGACTGCTCTGCATCTGGCCTGTGCCAGTGGCCATGAAGAAGTGGTGACTCTCTTAGCAGAGAGAAAATGTGAACTTGACCTTCGTGATGGTCAAGACAAGACAGCGTTGATAATGGTATATAGTAGAGAACTGTGGAGGGCACTGCATACGGAAGCCATCTTGAGCTATCAGCCATCTTGAGCTATCCACCATCTTGGAAACCATTAGGTTTCACTTCCTCACTGAGCAAACCGTTTCTCAGAAATCATGTGACCAACCGTTCTCCCCGGAAGCAGTTGGGTTTCTAGGCAACGGGAGAGATCCACCCACACCAATGATTGGTTCATGCTGTTCTATCTCATTTGCATTTTGGGCAACCAATCAATGCCCACCACCAGCCTTTATATAACTCGCCATTTTTCCTCAATAAATGGAAGACTGGAAGGCTTGATCAGCACCTCGTTTTGTCTCCACTCTGTGTGTGTGTGTGTGTGTGTGTGTGTGCGTGTGTGCGCGTGTGTTTGTCCCTTCTCTCACTTGCTCCCCCAGGAAACCTGTTTGACAGTCCTGTATGTTGGGACATGTGGCGCTGCTCCTCCTGGCAGAACAGGGGGGTCTCTGTCTTGCTTTACAGGAACACTGCTGCTTTTACGCCAACAAGTCCGGCATCGTTCATGACAGTCCCTTATGGTCTGCCTGGAACGGTCTCCTCCCCTTTTTCCTCCCCATACTTGGTCCAGATTCTGGGTTTACTGATTGTTTGCTCTTTGGGGCCTGTCCTTTTCAATAAGATCATGGCTTTCCTTAAACGCCAAATTGATGATTCCATAAAAATGCAGCCTATCCAAGTCCACTACCAAAACCTGGAGATGGAGTATCATGGAGCCTAGACATTGCTCTTGCCTGAGGCACTGAATCGGTTAGCCAAAGATGGGTAAGAGAGTCTGGGCCTAACAGCTGTACAGTCCTCACACCTAAGACAGGAAACCCATCATTGCAATGGGATTCTCCAATGACGGGTAAGGATGGACGTGTGGCTCTATAAAATGACTCCAACCTAAGACAGGCACAATCCCCCAGGCCTTTTCTCCTCTCTGTAATAAAATAAAAAAGGGGGACATGTGGAGGGCACTGCATATGGAAGCCATCTTGAGCTATCCGCCATCTTGAACTATCCGCCATCTTGAGCTATCCGCCATCATGGAAACCATTAGGTTTCACTTCCTCACTGAGCAAACCATTTCTCAGAAATCATGTGACCAACTGTTCTCCCTGGAAGCAGTTGGGTTTCTAGGCAACGAGAGAGATCCACCCACACCAATGATTGGTTCATGCTGTTCTATCTCATTTGCATTTCGGGCAACCAATCAATGCCCACCAGCCTTTATATAACTCGCCATTTTTCCTCAATAAACGGAAGACTGGAAGGCTTGATCAGCACCTCGTTTTGTCTCCACTCTGTGTGTGTGTGTGTGTGTGTGTGTGTGTGTGTGTGTTTTGTCCCTTCTCTTACTCCCTCCCCCAGGAAACCTGTTCGACAGTCCCGCGGGTCGGCACAGAGAACTGTTTCAGTGTGAGATGGCTTTGATTTAAACATTTAAAATAAAAATGAGTTGATCTCATGTAAGTGTAACTAACTGCTGAAACCTGTAGAATGCTTCTTTTGAATTCCGGGGATTTACAGTTTCTCTCGGTCTGATACTGACAGGCTCTACAATGCCAACATGAGAAGTGTGCAAATATCCTGCTGGAACATGGTGCTAATCCAAATGCTGCAGATGCCAAGGGCCACACTGCTCTCCATTTCGCTGCTCATCATGGCATGATATCATTGGCAGAGAAGCTGCTTTCACTCCATGTGCATGTTGATGTCAGAAACGAGGTATTGATCAAAACTTATTTTCTAAATATAAAAGACTTTTGTTTAACTGTTGACATATGTTGGGTCAGTTTTCTGCATTTGGAAGCTTAAACATTCCCTTAATGAAAAGATTTTGAAGTGACATAGTTGTATAAGATCTCACTTTAAATATTGATTTTTTTTTTTTTTTTTGGAATTTGTGCCATAGGGCTCATGCACTTACTGGAGAGAGAGGAAGGGAAACGGAGAGAGAGAATATGAGAAATAACCCCTAGGGGAATAGCTAAGCCACAATCCCTTTTTGCCATTTTCCTCTAAGATTTCAGACACACACACACACACACACACACACACACATACATACACACAGAGAGGCGTGCCCAACTTGTTTTGCAAGCCACCAAATGTCCAGGAATTGAACCATGCCCCAAAGCTATGGGAAATCCAGAGCCTTAATATTCAGGGCAACCACACTATCTTCTAGCCCTACATATTGATACTTTAAAAAAAAATTCTATAGGATAGAGCTTTTTCTTTTTTATTGGTTTTAATTATTATTTATTTAATTTATCATTAATTTTTTTTCCTGTAGAGCACTTATTAGAGAGAGACAGAGAGAGAGGGAAAGTGAGAAAGCAAACCACCAGGTCCAGACCCAAACGGCAGGCTGCCATGTGAGAAGTCCAGCACATTAATTATAATACCACCTGCTGGCCCAAGGGTTTGGCTTTTTAAACTGCATTTGTGGCAAATTTTTGTGGAACACTGTTAAAGGCAAAACTTTTTAATTCAAATATCTTTTTCTACCCTATTTTTATATTATTAGTGTAAGGCAATATAGGAAACCAACTTTTGCCGTGAAAATAGGCTTTCTCTTCAAACTCAAACAAAATAAAAACATTTTACAACAAATGGAAATCTTTATGCTATTGACAAATTCCTTTAAAACACTACATAAAAGTGATTTAACTCTCAGCTGCAAGGCATAAGAGGAAAAAATGGGGGCAAAAGGGAAATGAGAAATCAGAAATATCCAGGCCATTTTTGAAATTAGACAGTAGAGGGAAAATATCATGAAGATTTTGTTTTTATTGTGTATGTGTGGATGTGTGTGTGTTTTCCACTTTAAATATTTAGACAAATGAGGTCTTTAATTTCGGGAAGAATAATTCTCAGTATGGGAAACAGTGAATGAATTGTAAACCTGTCTGGAGATAAGTTTTAGAGAACTTGAGGATGCCAGATTGGCGTTCACCAGGTGCTGATTAAGTGGGAAATGAAGGAAGAACAACTAACTCATAGTATCCTATTCTGTCAGCAATAGCCCCTTCAATAGCAAATCTAATAGATCCTGCCCTAAAGAAGCTCTTCTTGGCTTAGATAGGGAGCAATGCATTTACTGCAATGTACTATGGTAAATGCTGTCATAGAAGTAAAGATTCCTGGAACTGGTGAATGTGTGGAGTGAGTTCTGGCCATGACTGGAGCTCACGTGGTGAGACAGAGGACGGGTGTTTCAAAGAGAAAGAGCACATGTGAAAATAGAGTGAGAGGAAGGGCCCACTTTTTATTTACTTTTTCTATTATTAATATATGTTTAAGTTCATTGGATCATTTTGTTTCTTTTATTAGTTTTTGCTATAGGGCATGTGCACTTTGTCAGAGGGAGACAGAGAAAGAGGGAAAGTGAGAAATCACCCCCAGGGGCCATGATGGCCATGCCTCAGTCACCCTTTCCCAGTCTCTTCTTGGGATTTTCATTGTTTATGCATATGTACATTGTGATTTTTCAAGCCACTGGGCCAAGACTCAAATTGCATAGTTGACCTTGTGGGATCGAGCAGCTTAATCTCCACACCACCTGTGGCCCTGATAGCATCTGTTACATATACGTTTTTCAATTCATTTGAGAAATACATAACTTCATGAATTGTAAATTGTTTTTACTGTTTTACAGGCAAAAATGACA
Organism: Tupaia tana; assembly: GCA_026018925.1. NCBI lineage: Eukaryota > Metazoa > Chordata > Mammalia > Scandentia > Tupaiidae > Tupaia > Tupaia tana. The sequence continues at coordinate 2,064,716 of JAKSZU010000021.1, forward strand.
CCACTTCTAACTGCCATACATGCAGACAAGCCACAAATGGTGGAATTTTTATTAAATAAAAATGCAAATGTATATGCTGTTGATGAAATGCACAGGTACGTTATGCCTTTTTAAAAAGATTTTTGCCGTATGGCATATGTGTTTGCTAGAGAGAAAGAGAGAGAGAGCAGAGAGAGACAGACAGACAGAAAGTGAGAAGTCATTCCCCAAGGGGGATATCATGTCACTATCATATTTCCATTCTCCTCTCGGGATTTTGGGCATGCATGCACATGGGTCCAGTGTGATTTTCAGGACACCCGAAATGGGACTTTAACTACAGATGGCATGTGGGAATCTAGCACCTTAACCACCATGCTACCTGCTGGCCCCCAACATGGAGGATATGTTCTAATTCCCCCAGTGGACGGCTTAAACTGTGGATAGTACTGAAGCCTATATAAACTATACTTTGTCCTGTGCATATCTGCCTACAGTAAAGTTTAATTTATAAATTGGGCACAGTAAGAGAATTAAAACACTACAAATAGAATGGGACAGTCATAACAATATACTGTATTCGGGTTTGTATGTGAGAGGGGATTGGAAAATAGCTGACTAGGGACACCCATCCTAGCACTACTTGAGAAGGAGAGCCCCCAAAATTTGATTAGATAAGTGTATCTCAAGTAGAAGAGTAAAATGAGACTGACAGAATGCAGGAATGGGACAGTGGGCAACTTTTAGGGTGCCAAATCTTGAGCAGGAGACACAAGGAGGTCAACTGTTTGAACTTGGGAAGGATCTGGAGGTGACCAGAAGCTTTCACTCTTGGAGAGAGATAAGTGGAACTCCCCTCTGAAGCTTAGAGCTCCCTGCTTCCTCTTTAAACCCTAGGGTTCCCCAACTGCCAGAGAGCACTGAGATGGACAAGAGCAATTAGGGCAGACCTAGTAGTCATCACCTCATCCACTTTCTAGTCTCCCCTCCGCCCTGTGGGCTGGCATGCCATTCTTGCCCTACAACCCAGCTGTGCAGAAGGGTACATGCAGTCTCCAGCCTCACTAATAACGATTCCTGCCCTGCCCACCTGCAATGGATTGCCCATGGAGTGTGCTGGATATGTGGAGAGAATCGAGCAATGGAGCAGTTTCCTCTATCTTCAGGGAGTGTACACAAATGCTGAGCTAAACAACTAGCCACCCTCTGAGCCACGACTCCTCAACTATCAGCTACATTCCACCTGTGTGTGAGCTATCCAAGACAGGTTATTAATGCTTACTTTCAGCTGATATCTTTACTTGATTACCTCCCCGCAGGAGGATTTTATGACCTACACAGGGTGTTAGAATTCAGGCAACCACTCCACAGGGCAGCAGTTTCTGTCTGTCAAATGCACCCACTCCCTTTACAGATTGGATACAGTACACAACAGTAACCTCACCTAGAGCCTGAAAACACAGGCTCAGGGGCCCCTATCATCCCTACTGGTGTCTCTGATGATATACAAAGTCTTCTATACAAAGCACAACTAACCAACGTCAGCATGATCCAATCAATTAATTCAAAAAACACAACCATAGGAAAAAATAAGTAAATGACCAAATGAAAGAAAATATCACCAGGCCAGCACATGTTGTGGAGTTTAAGGTGGCTAGATCCCACATGGCTGACTGCACATTTCAAGTCCTTTGTCTGGTGGCTCAAGAAACAAGTCAGGTGTGTGTGCATGCATGCCCAAAATCTTGAGAGTAGAATGAAGGGGATTGCAGCATGGCCATTCTTCTTGGAGGGTGATTTTAACTTCCCATCTCTTTCTGTCTCTCTTCAGCGAATGCATGTGTCCTGTACCTTAAAAAAAATACTACCACTATAAAAACCCAGGCTATTAAATACAAGAAATGAGTATTCCACTAGGTGCCAAAATATTAACTCAGGGACAAAACAAGAATTTTTTTTTTTAAAAAAAGGAAATATCTCTTCCCCCAAAGGACCACACCACCTCCTCCCTAAGAATAGGCAAACTTCAGGTAGTCACATAAATGTTAGAAATGGATTTCAGAATATTAACTATAAATATCTGAATTAAATGCAAAATTATACATGAGCAATTCTAGGTGATGAGAAAACAATGCATGGCACAAATGAGAGATTCAGTAGCACCATAGGTAACTTAAGAGCAAACAGAAACCCTGGAGATAAAGAACACAATACAGAAAATAAAAATCCTGTAGAGATTAGGAAAATCTAGTTAGACCATACAGAAGAAGGAATCTCTGCACTTGACACCATTTTTTAACTGGTCCACACCACCAAAAAAAAAAAAAAAAAAAGAAAAGAAAACTGTTGAAACAAAAGAAAGCATGGGAAGTTTCAGACACTATCACGTGACCAGATATCCATATAATAAATATCTCAGAAAGTGAAGAGATGGAAAGAGGTGTGGGAAATTTATTTTACAAAATAGTAATGGAAAACCTCCCAAATCTAAACAGAAGTACAGATGACCAGATTTGGGAAATTCAAAAGATGCCAAATAGATTCAACATAAAATTTCTTCCATGGTACATTATAGTTCAGATGTTAAAGATAAACTCCCCAAAATATCTCAAGATAAGTGCCAAGTAACCTATAAAGTATATCATAGCAGATTATCCTCAGACCTCTCCGCAGAAACCTTACAGGCTAGGAAGGAATGAAATGCAGATGAAAGAGTAATACAAACGGTCTACAAGCACAAAGCTGCTTTTCTGAGAGGACAAACGAAATTGACCAACATTTAAGCTAGACTAAGAAAAATGGATAATCCAAATATGTAAAATCAGAAATGAAAAAGAAAACATTACTCCATGTATCCCTAAATACAAAAGATCATTAGTGGTTAGTACATGTGACTATATGCTAACAAGGTGGGAAACTTAGAAGAGATGGACAACTTTCTGGACACATAGAGTATACCTTGATAGAACTAGGAAGATACAGAAAGTCTGGGTAAGGCAATGAAAAATAATTAGATTAAACCAGTAATAAATTGTCTTCCAACAAGTGAAGCCCATGTCCAGATGGCTGCACTTCTAAATTTTACAAATCCTTTAAAAGAGAATGAACATTTGGGACCAGCAGTTGGCATAATTTCTGTGTCGCTGGACTCCCACGTAGTCGACCATGGTTCACGTCCTGGACCAGGTGGCTTAAACCCATGCCGGCCGTGTATGCGTGCGTGCCCAAGATCCTGAGAGGAGGATGGAGGAGAAGGGATTGCAGCGTGGCCATCTCTCTGGGGGGTGATTTATTGCTTTCTGTCTCTCTGTCTCTCTCTGTCTGGTGAGTGCACACACCCTATAGCCAAAAACCTCTAAAAAAAAAAAAAAGAAAGAAAGAAAGAAAAGAAAGAGAATGAACATCAGTTTTCCTCAAACTATTCCAAACTGTGGAGTTGCCTATGTGAGATCCAGTACTTTAACCACCACACCACCTGCTGGCTCTATTTATTATTTTTATAAAGGTTTTATATTTCTTCTGACAAAGAGAGAAACAGGCAGGCAACCCCAACAGGGTCTTCCTGCTGCAGCTCCCCACCAGCCTCACCTACAGTCATGAGCTCACACCCAACATGTATGAGAAGAGCCCCTGCGGCTTCAGCCATGTCAGAGCATCACATTACTGCTGTGACACCTCCCCTGACCCAAAGTTTTGCTTTTGGTTTAACAAACTTTTCCTTTAGTGAAGGCAAGCCATAGATAGGCAATAAAGTGAAAAGAAGTAGTCTTTATATTCATACAAGACTGGGCTTAGTTCTCAGGTTTTCTACTTGCTAGGCACGTGACCCTTGGAAGATTCCTTATGACCAGATAGGTTTCCTGATAGCAAAAGGAGAATAATCCAAGTTGAGTATCTCTGATCTGAAAATCTGAAATCTAAAAGGCTCCAAAATCTGACACTTTTTGAGTGTGTCATGATGTGAATGGAAAATTCCACGCTTGACCTCAAGTTGCAGTCAAAATGCTGAAGTACGAAAATAATGTGTAAATTAACTTCAGCCTGGGTGTTTATGGGTATTAAAAACTAAAAAAATAAAATAAAATAAAATTGTAATTTGGACTTGGGTCTTATCCCCAAATGGCTGTTAATAAGTTATACATTATGCAATATGTTTGAAATCTTTATATATATAATATCCGAAAAACTTCTGGTCTTAGTCATTTCATATAAAGGATACTAAACCTATAATGTATCTTCAAAAATATATAAATAAGATTATGTATGTAGTATTTAATTGTGCTTAGCACATGCTTAAAAGCTTTATAAAATGAATCTAATTTGACTACTATTATCATTTTATTAATATTATTGTTTTATGTCTGCAAATAGCTTTTTACTTATCTGACCTCTAACTGACTTTGAATTATAATACATTTTATAAGACTAGGGAAGACATGAATTCATCATTTAAATCTTTACCTACTTCAGATAAATGAATTCATTGTAGTTTCTTGTCCATCAAAGGGACTTCAAATTAACTTTAAATGTAACTTTACTATATAATACCACAGTGGGGCAAGAGGTTTCCTTTTCTGCCTTCCTTTTAACCTAGATAATTATTTACAAAGTTTAACAGTTCAGTGCTCAAAACGCTTATTTTTTTTAAGAGACTTTTGCTATAGGGAGCATGCACTCCTTGGAGAAACAGAGATAGAAAGTGAGAATCACCCTCTGGGGAGGTGGCCACGCCTCAATCCCTCATTCTCCATTCTCCTTTTGGGATCTAGAGCACTCATGCACACATGCCTGGCATGAGTGTCAAACTGCTGGTTCCAGGACTCAAACTGTGGTCAGCCATGTGGGACTCCAGTGATGTAACCATTACACCCTCTGCTGGTCCCCAGAATGCTCATTTCTTTAGGTATGTGTATACAGTGGTCAATTTTATACAGACAAGCAAAATATTACATTGGTAAAAAGTATGTTAAATTAGTTTTTTAAAATAGCTTTATTAAAGTTCCTAAAGTAAAATGACTTTTCTCTTTACTATTTTAGGACAGCTCTCATGTTCGCTGCAAAACATAGATCAACATATCTGGTCAAGCTGCTTCTTCATCTTGGTGTTAATCCCTGTTCTAAAGATGACTTGGGAAATACGGCAGAAAGTTACGCAAATTTTAGTGGATTTAATACGTAAGTGTTTACGTTAAAATGCTAATTAACACTACATTGAGGTTTAAATTAATTATAACTATTGCATCTTACGTATCAGCTGAGATTTCCTAGTTTGGTTGAGAGACTTTTGAATGGCAGTGTCAATCCAGTTCATCAGCCTGCCACGAAGAAAAACACTAGTTAGAAGTAGCAATGTGTGCAGGATTCTGTCTCTCAGGACTTTTAAGACCTTTATCCTCAGGGATCCTAACATTGTCCATCATACTCCAGGTATAACCTCTATGGATGGGATACAGATTAGTGACACATCTTTGGTTTTTCTTATTATTTGGTTTTCGAAATGCCCCGTTTAGCAGGAAATCTTCCACTTCCCTCTGAGGCTATCTCTCATATGTTCCTCCTTGACTTTTCCAAGAACTTAAGGCGATTCCTAAGTCCAAGACAGACAACAGTCTTTATATACAAGTCAGTCGCAGGGGGAAAAGATCATTCTAATCATTGTATTGTTTCCATTGATTCTGTTGCTGCAGTGTTGCTATTGAAACCAAAGTTTGGTAGCAACTGACCTTTGCCTCCAGGATGCATTTACTGACCCAGATCCCTCAGTCTTCATGATGATCTACCCTTAGATTTCAAAGTCACCACTTTTCAGATTTCTGCCACAGGGACCATGAGCTTGCAGGAGAGAGACAGCGAGAAGGAAAGTGAGAAATAACTTCCCTGCCCAGGAGGATGGCCATGCTGCAATCTCTTCTCCCTTCGGTCCTCCCTTTTTGGCCATGTCTACACACATGCTGGTGTGATTTTCATCCTGCCAGGTTTGGAACTTGAACTGCAGAGTGGGTCTTGTCTGATTCAGCACGTAAACCACCATGCCACCTGCTGGTCCCTAACCTGAACTTTTAATGTTAGCCAAAGGCAGCAAACTGACCCTTCAGCCCATACTCAAAACCTTATGTGAAGTCCACATCTTAGCCTAGGCTTTCATGGTGAGCTATCCTTTGAAGCCCTTGTCTTTTCAGTTGCAAACATTAGTTGGGATCATTCTGAACTGTCAGAGAGGTTTCAGTAGTGTTACCGGAAGCAATTAGAGTTTTTTCTTTTCTTCCTTTGTTTTCTAGAGGGTGTGTGTGCTCACCAGAGATAGACAGAAAGAGAGAAGGGGAGGAGAAAGTACCCCCCATGGCAATGGTCACATTGTAATTCCTTTTCCATCCCTTCATCCTGTCAGGATTGTGGACATGCACGCACAGGTGCTCAGCATTTTTCTCAAGCTGTCTTGAGCATTCAGGATGTGAGATCCAGCAGCTCAACCACCATGCTGCCTGCTGGCCTAGAGCTTCCTTTCTTTGGCACCAGACTTGTACTCCTAAGAGGCCCCTTTACATCCTGTGGAGTACCTGTCCTCAGATTGTGGAAAGTCTCATATCATCCTTCCTCAGAGTAGTGGATGCCAACCTGTGATTGGACCACGTGACTTTTTTGGTGAAAATCTCCCAAACTATTTGCATTTCTACTTCACATTTTGAAAATATTTTCAAATTCTGCCTCACACAGAAGTCATTCAACAGAATTCTCTGAATCTAACTTAGGTTAGTTGGATTGAACAGAACCAAGTCCCATCTTTGACTAATCAGTATCCATGTATATTGTAGAGTTTTGTCATCCAAGTCAGTTGGAGATGAACATGGAATTTAAGTGTCATTCTAAGAAAGATCTACAGGCTCAGAGTTTGAGTAGGTAAAGAAGAAATAATAGTAACACAAGCCAGGTGTAGACATCTCTTAGTTTTCTGTCCTTAATTAGCTCAGAAACAGGGGACAATGATCTTATTTCATGATCCACTTCAAAATAAATTTACTTACAAACCTAAATAGCTGAGATGCCCCGAATTGCAGGCCTCAAAGAAACATGATAATAACCATAATTAGGACTTCATAATGTGTTTTGAAAACTATAACATTTGAATATTGGAACTTATAAAAAAGCACACAGTGATATAGCTTGAATTCCAAAGTTTTAGTAATAAAGTTCAAGGACAAAATATTCTGTGCCTTTGCGATTTCTCTGAGCATATAAATAAAAAGATACCTTTTTAGATCTTCATCAATAGTCCAGTGAAAAAAGCAGTTAAAATCCTTAGTTTTAGAAGAGCTTGAATCTCAGAAAAGAGACTTGTCCAAAAACATATAGCTATTACATATCTAGGACTTCTTTACATTTAAAACCCTTTTTATTATGTCGAGCTAACTCGGGTTAAATTTACTGAGCTACACTGCCCTGAAGTCATGACTTACCTGTTTTTCTTCCTTAATTATAATCTTAAGAAAAAGTTTGTAGAGCTTTGAAGTGTGTGAGATAATTAAAATTCTGATATTATCTCTAAGATTGTGTGAATTATTCCAAAAGTTTAATATATTTTGTAAGTCTTTTTTGTATAGGTATTAAAATAGTACTTTTATTTCTCTTTTTTTTGTATATAGCAACTGCAAGCTAATTTCTAAAAGTGTAGCGAAATTCAAATCTGAAATGGTTCAAAGTTATAATGCAAGTAAGTCTTCTACTGTTGGTGTTCCCATTGTAAATATAAAAGTAAGAGTAAAAGGTTTTAATTTTAAGCTTATTTATTTTTTTCTGTGGGAGGGAGCAATAGAGAGAGAGAGGCACCCTCAACAGGGTCTTCACACTATAATCTACCCCAGTCTCAGCCAGTGTGGGTCATGGTCACGTTCTGGTACTTTGTACAGGGAGGCCCTGAGATGGGAACATGGGACTTTTTTGTGGGTCCAGCTGCATTACCACTGGGGCACCATGTAGGCCTGAAGTTTTTCTTTGTTTGTTCGTTTGTTTCACTTTTGCTCTAGGGTACATGCATTCCAGGGAAAGAGAGGGAAATTGAGAAATTATGCTCTGGAGGGTATGGCCATGCTGCAATCCCTTTTTTTTTTTTTTTTTTTTTTTTGAGAGGTTTTCGTTATAGGGCGCGTGCGCTTGCCAGACGGACAGAGAGAGACAGAGAGACAGAAACGAGAAATCACCCCCCAGGGGGGATGGCCACACCGCAATCCCTTCTCCTCCATTTTCCTCATGGGATCTTGGGCATGCACACACACGTACCTGGCGTGAGTTTAAGCCACCGGTTCCGGGACTCGAACTGCGGTCGGCTTCATGGGAGTTCAGCGACATAGTCATTATACTAACTGCTGGTCCTGCAATCCCTTTTTTGTATTCTCCTCTTGGGATTTTCAGCATGCACGCACATGTACGCAGCATGCTTTTCAAGACACCAGGTGAGTTGGCCATGTGGTACCCATCACCTTAACCACCACACCACCTGCTGGCCCTAGGTCTGAAAGTTTTAGTCATAAAAGAACAGTTAAAATAGAAAAGTGTAGCCCCACCTGCAAAAATTTGTGCTGGATGCTGTTACTCAGCAGGCGGAGCCATATGGGAGGCTTGGGTTTGATTTCCAGCTAAGCTAAAGAGCCAGGCATGTTGGTGAGTGCCTATAGTCCCACCATGTGGGTGGATGAGGCAGAGGATTATGGCATAGTGGGACTCTGTATGTGAAAGTAACTGAGAGGGCAAGCAAGTGGTGTGGGTTAAGGTGCTGGACTCCCACATGATCAACAGTGGTTTGAGTCCCAGGCCTGACAGCTTCAAACTCACATTGGGTGTGTGTGTGCTTGCCCAAGATCCCAAGAGGAGAATAAAAGAGAAGGGATCCTGGTGTGATTATCTCACATAGAGGCTGATTTCTCACTTTCTCTCTCACTGTCTCTGTTTCTTTCTGGCAAGCACACGGTCCTGCAGCAACAATTTTTGAAAAATTGATGTAAATCAATGTGTGAGATACATCTCTATTATTTTTTTAAATGTCGTTTTTTGGGGATGGGAGGTGGTGTGGTGGTTAAGAGTGCTGGACTCCCACATGGCCAACTGCAGTTCACATCCCAGATCTGGTGGCTTGCTTTCTCACTTCCTGTCTCACTCGCTCCACTCTTTCTCTCTCTTGCTCTGTTCCTCTCTGGTCAAATCAAAACAAATAAACAAAGAAAGTTAAATATTAAAAATTTCTTTCTTAATAGTCTAGAATTCATATTTAAGTTGATCACAGGTAATTTATACTATGAAACAGTATGGTTTGGAACACATTTACTTATTTAATTATGGACTAAGAGATCCTTTATAATATCTGTATAAATAAAAGAAATACTTTAAAAATGTTCTTTCATAAAACAAAAGTCAAGACACACATGAGTGCATGCTCAGGTTCCTGCTAGGCTGGAGAACTGGAGGAATGGGACTGTGGCATGACCGAGTCCTGTGGAGGGTGCTTGTCTTTCTAATCACACTCTCTCACATACATGTGCATAATCTGTCATAAATTTTAAAAGTAATTCTTTCTAAAACTGGGACCTAAATAATCCTTTTTAGTACCGTAGACAGAACACATCACAACACAATAGATCTGGCACACCCATTTGTATTTATTCTGAATACCATAGCAGTGCACAATAAAGTACAAACTTGTAAATGAAATATGTGGTCATGTATGATTTCTTTGTGTAGTTTCTGACCATGGGAACAAGACAAAGACTTGCAGACACTCACACAGACTGGAATACATGGCCATGAGTCTGAGCAGCTGTTAAACTAGTGGGTTGTTAAGTGAAGATAGGCTGTAATTGGCTGCCAATTGTAAAATCAATATTCATTCTAGTGCCTTCTCCAAGTACAGTCTCAAAGAGTATGTTGTAACAAAGCACGAATTTGAAATTCTTTAATTTCTTCTTGCTGATTTTAAGTGTTTCTCTTTTTTTCTTTAGGGAAAAAGAGTTCTGGAGACTCGATAGAAAGGTAAGATTTTAGAGATTCTTAAAAACTGAGAGTTAACTAAGGGAATGCAGAGAAAAAGAGATTGGGGTAGACACCATATTATGTGCTTAACTTTTGTTAATCTGTTAGCACAACAGGTTTGCAAAGTACCTGGACTTCTTACTAATTAGACAATTGTTTTTCTTGGTGTTTCTTTTGTTCTTCTTTTATTAAAATTTCTACCAGCTAAATATTCCCCATTCTTCTATAGACAGAGTCAAAAGCACATAGAATTTTGAAGTTCTAAGCAATCTTAAGATTACGCAAAACACCCAGAGTATACTCCGTACCGTCATCTGCTTTTCACATCCTGCCCAGTGGTTGTTTGGGTGGAGAATGTAAAACTCAAAGAGATGAAAGTGTGTTATCTGTGTATAGGAAGCAACAGAAATGACATTTAAACAGGTTTCTTAATTTTAAGCCCAGTCCTCTTTTTTCTTTATCACCTTGTGTGTGTTTTATTAGTGGAAAGGACCAGTAGTTAACGTAATGTCTATTTTGCTGAACTCCCACGTAGTCTACCATGGTTCGAATCCCGGACCCGGTGTCTTAAACTCACGCCAGGCCCATGTGCATGCATGTCCAAGATCCTGAGAGGAGAATGAACGAGAATGGATTGCGCTGTGGCCATCCCCTGGGGGGTGATTTCTCGCTTTCTGTCTCTGTTTCTCTCTGTGTCTTTCTGGTGAGCACATGCACCCTATGGCAAAAAGCTCTCCCCCCCCCCAAAAAAAAAGGTGGGGTTAGTGGGTATAATGAACCTAGTAGAAGAAGATAAGAATGGATTTTGTGGGGGAAGGTCTAATTTGAAGTACAATAATGAGTCAGCTGGATAAAAATAAGGGTTTTAGAAAAGAGGTCAGAATATTAGGGGTTTGGCATGTTTGGTAAAGATAAATTACAGGAATAGGGCCAGCAAGTGACATGGTGTTTAAAGCATTGCACTCCATATGGCTAACTGCAGTTCAAGTCCTGGACCTGACAGCTTGCTTTCTCACTTTATCTCTTTCTTCTGGTGAGCACACATGCCCTACAGCAAATGTTAAAATAACAGTAATAACAAATAAAATAACTCTTTTAAATATTGCAGGAATGAAAGTATATTAGGAGTCATCTAGAAAAGAACATTAAAAATAGGAAACTCAAAGGAGTACTAAATAGGTTGCTACTTTTTTGTCAATTTGTTTAGTTAGAAAAACTCCCAAACTTCACAATTTCTTTCGGGAGATTTGGAAGATGTTAAAATAATTTGAGCCCTAGGAGCAATCTCAATAGCAGATAGGAATGCAATATTATCTACTTCCACCCCAAGTCACAGAGCGTGACTTAGAGCTTGAGCACTAGTGAACTGGAGATTAGTGAACTAAATAGATAGATGACCCACAGCAGGAGTCTCCTTGACTCTACCCATTTTCCTCATTCACTAAAGTCTTTTCCATGTATACTTAGGATGGGATAGAAGTAAGATAGGTTAGCAAATTAGCCATGGAGCTTTACATGGGTAGTTGGAAACATGACTATTCTGGGAGTGGGTGACAGAAACTCTAGTTAGCTTGTTTTCTAGGAGCGGTGAAATAGCTCCTACACTTAGTTGGTTGAGACCATCCTTATTTTGGGACTCTGTGCCTTCATAGGCTAAATATTGGAAGGTTGGATGCCACTACTGAACCCTGGAGGAGAGAGATCTGAAAGGGGGAGGCCAGAAGAAGGAAGAAACATATGTATATCTTCCAAGTAGGGCAGGACCTACGTAGTGAAAATAACTGAATTTTTATAATTTTTGATGTTTTATTATCTTTGGGAATAGTATTTCTAACAAGAACATATACATTTATTCTTTGGCTTTTGTACATTTAGCTTTTAAACATTTCAAATGTAACGGGACTCCATGTACAGTTTTAAGTTGAGGAAAAGCAGTGGGACTTTGGAACTGAGACTACCATTATTGAGTTACACTTATTAGTCCTCAAATAGACATAGAAAATAGAGAAAGGACATTGTATTTTTCTTTTCAGTTGCTAGTTAACACATGCACTTGCCAGAGAGAGACACAGAGAGAGAGGGAGGAAGCACTCCTCAAGGGGTGTGGTCACACTGTAATTCCTTCTCCATTTTTGCATCCTGTCAGGATTTTGGGTGCACATGCACATGTGCCTGGTTTGTTTTTCAATTTTTCAGGGCCAGGATTTGAACTACCATTGGCAAGGTGGGATCCTGTTCTCTTCATAGGAGGCAACAGGGTCCTCCCTGGAGTGTACTTTTATATCTTGTTTTAGGTTATCAGATTTGCTCAAGTTCAGGTAAAACAGTTCTGTCAGCCATTAATTGGATTTTCAGTTCAGCCTTAATGGCAATTTGTGAAGACAAACTATTCTCAGGCTCTGCCATAATATTGGCTCATTCATCATTATAAAACTAAGAGTGAGTTTTCACTGAATAGTTCTTATGTTGGGAGAGATGGAGGCAGAAATAGATTATGACAAGCTTTTTCAAAACAGAGGTTGTATTAGTCTGTTACTGTGTTGCTACAGAGAAATAACCAAGACTGGGTGAGCTATAATGGATAGGTTATTTGGTTTTTGATTCTGGGCTGGTTAGTCAAAAAGCATGGCCCGGCCTCTAGTTGTGAGTCACAACATGGCCACGAGAGACAGACAAGTCAGTGGCCACAGCAGAAAGAAAGACAGGAAAAGGAAGAGGAAGAAGAAACAGACTACTTCCTCTGTATGTGCTCTCAGCTGATTGGAAGAGGTGCCTTTTCATTAGGCATTACCTCTCACCACCTCCCAAAGCTACTGAACCTTTAGGGGACAAATCATTACCCAAATCATAGTGTCTCACCTCTGGATCCCAAAGTTCATGTCTTTCTCACATATGAATCACTACCACCACAGGTTGGCTCTGTAGCTGGTTCAGGCAGACAGATTCCACATGCAAAAGAGCATTGTTTGAATCCTGGACCTAGGAGCTTGAGAAACATGCCAGGCATGTAAATGGCTGCGGAAAATTCTGAGAGGAGGGAGAGATGAAGGAGAAGGATTGCAGTGTGATTATTCTCCAAGTGTGGATGCTTTCTCTTCTCCCTACCTGTCTCTGGTGAGCTCATGCACCTTCTAGCAAAATATAAAGTAAGACAAAATAAAATAAAACAAAACAATACCTCATTCTAATAGTCTCAAAAGTCTTAACTTGTTTGAGTTCAAACTCCTAAGTCTCATCTTATATCTGGGCACACTCTTTTCAGCCCTGTAAAAAATAAGAAAAGACATTAACAAATTCCCAGATGTGGTGGGGCAGGGATAGGGTAGAAATTCCCACTCTACAAAAGGAAAGGATCACAGGCCCAAACAAGTTCAAAACTCCAAAGGGCAGACTTTAGATCTGAAAGCACTGGAACAATCATGTGGGACTTAATGTCTACATCCTCCAGTGTTGGTTGGGCCTCTCAGTCCCTGGAAAGCCCTGTCTCCATGGCTTTGCTGGTTACACCCCACATGGAGTTTGATTCTTACAGCATGACAACTGCATGCTGCTGATGGATTTGCAGTTCTGGGTCTCAAGGTTGAATCTGCCCTGCTGCTCTAGTAGGCATAGACATCCTGATGGGTGTTCTGGTCTAACCCCACATTTCTGCTTGGTACTGCTCTAGTGAAGGCTCTCAGCAGTTCTGTCCATGTTGTAGGCCTAGCCTGAGCTTCCAGGCTTTTCAGTGCATCCTTTTAGCTCTAGATAGAGGCTACCACACCCCCACAGCTCTTGCCTTCTGTAGACATGCAGAATCACTGTAGCAGCACATATAGTCCAATGTGGATGTGGATGCTGGTGCTGCTGACACCTCCCTCAGTCATCAGCCTTTACCATCCTTCACAGTGGTTTGAGCTGCACCTGGAGCTGACTGAGACATAACTGGAGTAAGTAGGTGCTGCTCTGGGAGCTCCAGGCTGTCCAGGGCAATTTACATGTCTCAGACCCTTTCCTGGCAACCATTCTGCTCTCTTAGGACTTTGTGCTTGTGATAGGAGGAACAGCACTGAAGATCTTTGAGTTACCCTTAGGACCTTCTATGCATTGTATTTTTTATTAGCATCTGGGTCTCTTCTGTCAGTGCAAATGTCTTTTCAAATGATGACTCAGCCGAACTTTTAGCATTCTCTAACAGCTGCTTAGCTCATGCATGATTGGACTGGGAATTTTCCAAATCTTTCTACTCTGTTTACCCTTTCCTCTGAATTTCACTCAAAACCGCTGGGGTGCAAAGCAGCAGATTGAACAATTGGTTGTTTAGAAATTTCTTCTGGGCTAGCAGGCAGTGTGTTGGTTAGGTTGACTGAATCCTACATGGCCAACTGTGCCATTTACATTCTGTATACACCCAACAGAGTGAGACAGACAGAGAGGAACAGGGAGTGAGAAATGCCCACCCAGGGAGGATAGCCATGACACAATCCCTTCACTTATATTCTTCTCTTGGGATTTTGGGCACACACATATGTACCTAATGTTTTTCAAGCTGCTGGGTCTAGGGCTCAAATTTCACAGTCAGTCATGTGAGATCCAGCTGCTTTAACCATTAGGCCACTGGCTGTCCCAGATCACCATTCTTAACTACACAACACCTTATGGCATGGACACAATGTAGCCAAGTTTTGTTCCTCTTCATAACAAGGGTGATCTTTTCTCATCTCTTTTGTTTCTGAAACCAGCCTTCACTGTCTATATTTCCATCAGTATTCTGGTGACAGTCCCTTAACTAATCTTTAACAAGTTTCCTTTCATTTCTAAACTACTCTTCCTTTTTGCCAGTTTACCATAGTTTGTTACTGCATTGCTGAATAGGAATATTCAAAACTGGGTAGTTTGTATAGAATAAGTGGATTATTGGGCTTATGATTCTGGTGACTAAAAAGTGTAAAAACATGACTTGGCATCTAGCTGGCCTCTGGCTATAGTGACAATGTTGCCCAGGGGGGCAGTCAGGTCAGTAGCGACCTGCAGAGAAAGAGAGGGATGGAGACCGAGAGAGAGAAAAAGGACAAGGGAACAGACTCTTCTACTTTCTCTGTTTCTCCCATGCTTCCAGATGACTGGATGGTGCCCTCCCATTGTGCCCTGCCTGTGAAAGGTCTCATCACCTCCCAAAGTTACTGGTGACCAAACTACTAGATCAGGAACCTTTGGGTGACAACCTTTTGTACAAATCATAGAAGTCAAGGTTTAATTATATCAAGAGCTACGTTGAATATGCATGTAGCTGACCTTTCACTAGCTTTTTGGTAATGAAATGAACTCACTTTTTGTTGTATATTTTTCCTTGAAAGCGTTTTCAAGAAACCTAAGAGGGATGATTCACGGCCTACATCAGGTGATGACGTCTTAGATCTCGATACAAAGGTAACATGCTGTCTTGTCAAATTATGTTTCTTTCATTGAAGCTCTGGATTTGGTTTAGAATAGTATTTACCCTTAAAATCTGTCAGTGGTCTCTCTCTCTCTCTCTCTTTTCTCACACACACACGCACACACACACACACACACACACACACACACACAAATTTTTTTATTGAAAGTTTTTGCCATGGAGGCATGTGCTTGCCAGAGAGACGAAAAGAGACGGTGAAAGGGAAAGTGAAAAATCACCCCCAATGGGGGATGGTCATGCCACAATCTCTTTTTCTCCATTCTCTTCTAGGGAGTTTGGACACACACAGGCACATACAGCTGGCATGATTTTCAAGTCACCAGTTCTGGGTTTTGATCCGCAGTTGAATGTGGGGGTCCAGTGCATTAACCTGCTGTCCCTAGTATCACATAGTTTAAGAGAGTCCATTCTATTTCTATCCTTTGTTTTGTATTAAACTAAAGTAATATTTGAAATTATGGAAATTTAGAAATTTAAATTCTCTTTCACAAAATTGGTATCACAAAGGCATTCCACTGTGTTTCCTAAAAAGGTCATTCCATTAAAAGTATATTTAAAACTTTTCATTTAGGGCCAGCAGATGATATGGTGGTTAAGGTACTGGATCCCACATCACCAATTCTATGGTTTGAGTCCTACAGTGGCTTGGAAAATTACTGGGCATATATGCGTGCATGCCCATAATCCCAAGAGGAAAATGGAGGAGAACGGAGTGTAGCATGGCCATCTCCACTGGGGGAAGGGGTGATTTCTCATTTTATACTCTCTGGTGAGGACTAGATTTTTGTACTATGGCAAAAATCTTAAAACAAAAACAAAAACAAACAAACAAAAAACAAAACAACTCTTCATTTAATTGAAGAAGACATGTTTTACACAAGATAAACAGTTCTAGAAGCAGGGATCCTTTCTCTAAAAAATGCTTTAGACCATGTATACTTGCTGAAGAGAGAAAGTGAGAATGAGAGAAAACACCCCTCAGGGGGATGACCACACTGCAATCACTTATCCTTTTGGGATTTTGGGCCCACACATACTTGCAGCCTGCGTGTTTTTTTTTTTTTTTTTTCTTTTTTTGGAGAGGTTTTTGCTATAGGGCGCGTGCGCTCGCCAGACAGACAGAGAGAGACAGAGAGATAGAAAGCAGGAAATCACCCCCCAGGGGGGATGGCCACGCCGCAATCCCTTCTCCTCCATTCTCCTCTCGGGATCCTGGGCACGCACGCACACGCGCCCGGCGTGAGTTTAAGCCGCCGGGTCCGGGACTCGAACCGCGGTCGACTACGTGGGAGTCCAGCGACATAGCCATTACGCTAACTGCTGGTCCCAAGCCTGCGTGTTTTTTAAACCATGTCAGGACTGGAAACACATAGTCAGCCACTTGAGAATCCAATGCCTTAACTAGCACTTGTTAGCCCCAGGTTTACCATATTTTGGGATATTTGTATCATCTCTCATAAACCTTACCCCAGTTCATGGGAAATGAAATTGAAGTATGGGTTTATTTTCATGATAAAGTATTTTGAAATCCATGTCTTTTTTTTTTTTTTTTTTTTTTTTTTTTTGTAATACACATTTTTAAAGAGCTTCTTGAAGACGCCCCCTTCCTTCCTATTGGTAATGATGTAACTCATCTGCTTATTGTGTTGATACCTATCACATGAAAGGAAAATTCCCGCTCTAGTGTGACATGTCTTTTGTGGCTTATCCCTGTTTCTCTCTCCATTCCATTCCCAGTAACTGTGTCCCAGCTTTACCACATGACTTTGGCTTCCCTAATTTGCTGTGTAGTTTCATGCCTTGTCCACTTGCTCACACTGCCCTGTCTAGGATGCCCTTCATGCCCCTCCACAGTTCCTCTGTCTTTCAAAATATGGCACTGTCTTTGCAGCGTTTCCTGAGCGTCTGCAGAAGAATTAGCTATCCTCTCTTCGTGCCCTTACTGTACTTTGTTCCCTTCAGCTGTAGAACTGATGAATTATACCTTCCTCTTCTTATTTGGTTTTATATATTTCTGCCCCCATTTGAATACAGGGCAGAATTTTCCTCGAGTTTACACTTTCAGCTTCTACCGGGATAGTACCTAAAACTCGTTAGACTCAGTAAGTGTGTGTGAGCTTCCTGACTGATCGACTGAGTGAGTAGGTCAGTGTGTGTACAAATAGTCATACGTTGCTTAATGATGGGGATGTGTTGTGAGAAGTGGGTTGTTAGGCAGGTCCTCCATTGTATGAATATCATAGAGTACACTTACACAACCCTCTGTGGCACAGCCTACCTCACACCCAGACATGACAGAGACTCTGTGCTCCTTATCAGACCACCATTGTACATACAGTTTGCTGTTAAATGAAATGTTCTTATGTGGCACCTGCTTGTAATGTTTTCTGAAGTTCTTTTGCTTGTTTGTTTTTATAGGAAGGAGAAAGAATGCCAACAATTGGAGAAAAAGAAAATGGTATCAATGTTATTGAACAAGAGCAAAGAAAGAAAGATGATTTAACTTGTGATAGAGTGCGCAGAACATGTAGACGATGTAAGTTAGTGAATACTTGAAAAAAATTTCAGTGCTTAAATGCTATTGTAAAAAACAGAAGTGTATAGATCTATATATGACATTAAAAAATTCTTTTTGGCTGCCTTTATTTATGTTACCAACCTCTTGAATCTACTCCAACATTCTGGAAAAAAGTTTTTCCTATTACTTTTATTTTATTGAAATTTTCATGAATGAACATAGACATGCATATGTATTTTAAAATTATAGTAATAAATGTTCTCATGTAATATACCTGTGATTACATTTTATAGCTGCAAGATTCAAATTCAGAACAGGAGATGATGAGGTCATAAAATCATTTTGGGAGTCTGAGGTACTATCTATGTTGTTATTGTTTTTAAATATAAACATTGAGTGAAGTTAAAATATGAAAGAGAGTGTTTTGTTTTGTTTTTTTTTTACTTCTTTTTTATGTTCATAAGGAATCATTTCTTTACATTTTCACCTCATAATTAATAACGTAGTGATGTGCTAATATTACTGCTGCATAATACAATTGTCCTAATTTGCAAGATTCATTTAATGAAGTCAGTAGAGTAGTGTGCAGAAAAACTAGTGCTTAGAGGTCATAAGAAATCAGTTTAGTTTCTAAAGTTTATCTAAAACCTAAGGAATTATTCAATATATGGCCAGATTATAAATCTATGGTATGTATGGATGTATAAAAGTCCTAATAACTAATGCAGTTAGAACAGTCATGTGAATTTCTAACCTGGGATATGTTAAGTTTCGGTAGACAGTTACTGGAGTGTCCTATAGGAATACAGAGATTTGACACTTGAGACCTTCCTACTGAGTTTTGTTTTGTTCTAAGTTTTTGCACTAGGGCACATATGCTTGCTGGAGAGAGACATACAGAAGGAAAGTGAGAAATCACCCTACCACCCCAAGGTCTTCTCACAGTCCCCCCTCCTTCATTCTCCTCTAGAGATTTTGGGCATGCACGCACATGAACCCAGCATGGATTTTAAGGTGCTGGGTCCGGTATTCAAACCATGGTCAGACATGTAGGATTCCATTGCCTTAACCACCGCTCCACCTGCTGGCCCCTCTGAAGGAGATTTTAAATGGTTTGACCTTGAGTAAATTTGTTATTGAATACTAAGGATGTGCCTAGAAATTAGATACTGAATGTACAGGATGAAGGCTTATGATATAGAGGTATGAATGAAAAAACAGTAGCAAACACTCATAGGAAAGAATTAGTATGTCATAGTAAAAAAAAAAAAAAGAATATGTTAGGTTAGATGATGCTGAGGGAATTTGTAATTATGATGGAGATGGGGGTGGGAGTGTAATTCTCTAGTCAGAAAAGATGTGAGTGAGCCAGCTTTGTAAAAGTCTAGGAGGAGGATGTGCTGGGGAGAGAGAACTATTCTAATGGATCACACCATTCATTATTTTACTCTGAACACCTTGAAATGACCAGGGAATAGGAAGTGAAGTACCCATCATCATAATCATTTTCATTGTTTTTATGTGTAGAAAAGAAAATGTGCAAATGAATGTGTGGCTTATTTTAGGCACTGAATAAGTAAAAGGTCTTACTCTTCCCTTCTTACCTAAGGCTTTTTATACTTTTCTGAAGTGATTTCTTAATTGGGGAAAATGTATACTATGGAATACTACAAAGCCATTAAAAAAGAAGAAGAAGAAGAACCTGGCTTTTGATAGCAAGTGGACCAATATGGTAGATTTCTTGCTGAGTGAAGCAAGCCAGGCTATGAAGGAGAGACACTGTATGTCTCCACTGAACATACAATGACTGTCCACACTCTATGGCTGAGACTAAATGATTGGAGGATATAGAAATGTGGAAAATGGTTATTGGTATGGGATATAGTGTGAGAAGAGGGTGGGGGAAGGAAGAGAGTCTGAGGAAATACATTAAGGAGAAAATAGAGAGGCAAGACATTATAGGACACAGAAATTAGTTATTATCTGTTCATGTATAGTATCACCAACTGGACTGGTTTGAAATGCATTCATGTTGGGAAATTCACTTTATAAGCTAAGTGGTGCTATAATGATAGAATGTATAAAAGAAATTAAAATAAAATAAATAGAAAAAGATTCCTATTGTTTAAATATTATGTAATTTGTTTGACAGCTTTGTCATTATACTCAGCCAGTTTTGCTATCAGTTAAAGTTTTATCAAAGAATATTTATGAGCCAGCTAGTGGTTTGTTGCTTAAGTTGGCTGGATCGCACATGGCCAACCATGTAGTTTGACTCCCAGACTCAGCAGCTTGAGAAGCACTGTGGGCATGTGTGAAGGCATGCCCAAAATCCCAAAAGGAGTGAGATAAAAAAGAAAGGGTTGCAGTGTGACCATTCCCCATAGGGGATGCTTTCTCATGTTCTCCCTCTCTCCCTATCTCCTTCTGGTGAGCACCTGTGCGTTCTGACAAAGTTTAAAGAAAAAAATAGGTATTTTTCAAGTCCTTGTTGACCTAAATGAAACAACTATTACAGTGATCTATTTGTGCCCAACATGACAACCTCTCAAGTTTTCCATCATGCCAACTACCTGATTGTAATGCTAAAAACTTTCCAACATTAGAAATATTTCAGGGCCAGCCAGGTGGCATGGTGGTTAAGATGACTGGATCCTGCATACCCAACTGCATGGTTTGAGTTCTGGACCCTGCAGCTTGAAAAATATGCTGGGAGCATGTGAGTTCATGCCCAAAATCCTGAGAGGAGAGTGGAGAAGTGTTTGCTGCATTGACAAACTCCCCTGAGGGGCAATCAAAACAGAAATATGTTATTTAATTATTGTAGTGTTTTTTTTTCTTTCTTTTTTTTTTTTTTGAGAGGTTTTAGCTGTAGGGTGCATTTGTTTGCCAGAAAGACAGAGAGAAACAGAGACAGTGAGAAATTACCCCTCAGGGATGAGCATGCCACAATTCCTTCTCCTCCATTCTTCCCTAGGAATCTTCGGCATACACTCACACATGCCTGGTGTGCATTTAAGCCAATGGGTCCAGGACTTGAACCTCATTCAACTACATGGGAGTCCAGTGACATAGCTATTACACCATCTGCTAGTCCCAACAAAACAGAAATATTTTAAATGCTTAATGCTGTAGATATTATACTAAGTGTACTTATTAAAGAACTTACTTAAATGTTTTTTTTTTAATTTTGCTATAAGGCATGCACATTCACCAGAGATATGGAAAGAGACAGAAAGCAAGAAATCACCCCTCAGGGGGAATGGCCATGCCACAATGCCTTCTCTTCCATTGTCCTTTTGGGATTTGGGGCATGCATGTGCCTGATGTGAGTTTCTAGCCACTGGGTCTGGGACTAAAACCACAGTTACGCCACAGGGAGTTCTGTGACATAAGCATTATACCATCTGTTAGTTCCTACATATGTATTTTAAAAAATATTCTCCTATTATTGGTGGGGAATGTGAACTAGAGGGACAGGTATTCTAAAGCCAGTTCCTTGCTAAAGTATGCACATGAGTATCATTGTCCGTGAATATGTTGCCTGTGGCCTTCTGTGCTAAGGGTACAGAGGCAGGAACTATGTGAAAATAAAAGATAAGGTTGGTGGTGGGAGCATGTCTGCATTTTTCTATTGAATTGTTGTAGTTTTTAGTATATCTGTTTAAGTCTAATTGCTTTTATAATAGAAAAATCATATATTTTATTAGAAAATGACCATTGAATTTATTATTATTATTATTTATTCAATCACTATACATGATTTAGTTTGTGAAATGATTAGGACATCTTTACGCAACTCATTATTGATATTAATTTTAACAGAGCCTCACCGATAGTATTTTATTGAAGTGTGATAGCTCTTCCTCTGGGGCTATAGGCCAAAAAGGAACAAATAAAGCACATAGGCAACAGGAAGGTAAGGATTTCGTTTTACAAAAAAATCATTGGATAGAATGTTGTTTAAAATATGAACACTGATATATTCTAACAGCCAAAGAAAGTCACCTATTAAATGCACAGTAATGAAAAAGAGAGGTGAAATGGTAAAAAGTTGTATATCTTAACAGGTGTCTTCAACAGAGTAGACAGAGAGCCACTAAAGGAGCTCAATTATTAGTTCTGTTGCAAGATACACTAAGATCTGAGGAAATAAAGACCAGGAAAGGAGTAAAGGAGGGAGTGGAGAATGAGAAAGGCGAGGAGTAAAGGGAGTAAATTAAGGAGAACATGTACTTAGTGGAGGACGGTAAAAGGATCCTTTAGAAAAAGGTACTGTGGGGATTAGAAATACAGGAAGAATACAAAGTGGCTTCCAATACTCAAACTTGTCAGAGAAGTAGAGCACAATTTCCCCAGCCTTTCTGTCTTTCTCACTATTGGCAAGGCGTTAAGGACTGAGGTGCCCAGTCAGGCAGAGCTGTTTAATCTGCCATAGGTGAATGTAAGTATAAATGGTCGGTCATCAGACATTGCTAGTTCACGGGATGGTATTATGTGGGCCAAAGTAAGATATTAGACAGAAGAAAGTAGGGCTAGTTATGGCGAGGACGGGGAAATTTAGCCTCATAAAAAGTCCCTTGGAAAAATCTTCTAATGCAGTTCTTTTGCAGTTTCAGTTTGGGAGATGTAGTAGAGAGGAACATGAGTCTAGATTACAAAACGGCAAGTTCAGGTGAAAGGAATTTAAGAGCAGACACAGTGTAGGTTAGAGCTTCTCAAACTGTAGCATTGTTAAGATGCACATTCTGACTTAGCAAGTATGGTATTCTGCATTTTTTAAGAGAGATTTCTGCCATAGGTTGCATGTTTTCACCATGGAGATAGAGAAAGGCAGAGAGAAAGAAAGTGGGAAATCTATTCTGGGGGTGATGGCCATGCCATGATCCCTTATCCTCCATTCTACTCTCAGGATTTGGGGCATGTACACACATACACCTGGTGTGTGTTTCACGCTTCTGAGTCGGGACTCACACCGTGCTCAATCATGGAGGAGTCCAGTGACATAAACATTATGCCATCTGCTGGTTCCGTTTTCTGTATTTCTTTTTTTCTTTTTTAAAATTTATTTTATTTTAATTTGTTTTATACTTTCAATCACATATGTTATTTAGCTTGTAAAGTGAATGTTCCACCATGAATACATTTATCACCAGTCCAGTTGGGTATACTATACACGTTATCATCCACAGATAATAACCCATTTCTTTGTCCCATAAATGTCTTGCTTTTATATTTTTCTCCTTAATGTCATACTCTCCCACTTCTCCCACCATCTTCCAAGACCGTACCGAGTATCTATAACCATTTTCTATGTTTCAATATCCTCTAATCATTCAGTTTCAGGATAGAGTGTAGACAGTCGGTATATATTAAGTGGAGACATACAGTGTCTCTCCTTCATAGGCTGGCTTGCTTCACTTAGCTGTAAATCTTTCATGTTCGTCCACTTTCTATCAAATGCCAGGGTCTTGTAGTATTTTATGGCTGAGTAGTATTCTACGGAGTATATGGGCCACACTTTTTCAATCCACTCATCTGCTTGTGGTCATTAGGGTTGTTTACATTGTTAGCAATTGTAAATAATGCCACAATAAACAAAGATGTGCAAGCACATTTCTGACTAAGCATTCTTCTGTCCTTTGGGTGGATACCAAGGTGTGGATTTGCTAGATCATATGGTAGTTCTGTTTGTAGATTTGTGAGGAATGTCCATATTGTTCTCCACAGTGGCTGGACCAATTTACATTCCCACCAGTAGTGTAGAAGAATTTCCCTTTTACCACATCCCCTTCAGCACTTATCATTTTCTTTTTTTTTTTTTAATCTTTGTCATTCTGATTGGGGTTAGGTGGTATCTCATTGTAGTTTTGATCTGCATCTCCCTTATGTGGGATGCTGGCTATTCATATGTCTTCCTTAGAGGGTTGTTTTTTTCAACTTATTCTCTCAACTTTTAATTGGGTGGATCCTTTTTTTTTTTTTTTTTTTTCCAAGTAAGCCACTTGAGTTCCCTGTGTATTCTGGTTATCAGTACCTTATCTGTGGCATAGTTTACAACAATTTTCTGATGTAATCCCACTTGTCTATTTTTGGGCTATTGACTATGCTTTGAGGGGTCTTATTTAAGAAGTCTTTGCCTACCCCAGTGTCTCTGAGAGTTTCCCCAGTGTTTTCCACCAATAGTTTTATAGTTTGAAGTCTTAGGTTTAGATCTTTGATCCACTTTGATTTTATTTTTGTCAATGGTGAGAGGTAAGGCTTCATGTCGATCTTTATACAGGTGGATATTTAGTTTTTCCAACATCATTTGCTAAAGAGGTTTTCCTTTTCCCACTGGATTGACTGGAACCCTTTGTCAAAAATCAGTTGGCTGCATGTTTGGGAGTTTATTTCTGGGGTCTCTCGTCTATTCCATTGATCCACATGTCTGTTTTGTGCCAATACCATGCTGTTTTGATTATCACAGCTTTATAGTATATTTTTGGGTCAGGGAATAAGATGCCGCCCACTCCACTCTTCTTGCACAGAATTGCTTTGGTAATACGAGTCTTTTATGACTCCAGACAAATTGTATGATTGTCTTTCATAGATCTGTGAAAAATGTCTCTAGTACTTTGTTTGGGATTGTGATATATATATATATATATATATATATATATATATATATATATATATTAACACATGTCTTAGCAATTGTGAATAATGCCACAATAAACTTAGATGTGCAAACACATTTCCCCCTAAGCATTCTTTTGCCCTTTGGATAGAAACCAAGGAGTGGGATTGCTAGATCATATGATAGTTCTATTTGTAGATCACATTGGGTAGCATTGCAATTTTGATTACATTAATCCTTCCAAACCAAGAACATGGGATGTCCTTTCACTTTTTTGTGTCATTTTCAGTTTCTTTTTTTAGCTTCTCATAGTTTACCTTATGGAGCTATTAACTTCTTCAGTTAGATATATTTCTAGATATCTTATACTTTTTGTGGCTATGATAAATTGAATTACTTTCTTCAGTTCTTTCTCAGTCTGCCTGCAGTCCATACATAGAAATGCTATATAGATTTCTATATGTTGATCTTGTATCTTGAAACTACTGTATTCATTTGTTTCTTCCAGGATTTTTTTCATGGATACTTTTGGGTCTTCTCTGTATACAATCATGATAATTTCATCTCTTCTTTTTCTATTTAAATGCCTTTTATTTTATTATCTTTTCTGATTGTATTGGCAGACTTCCAGTATTATATTGAAAAGGAGTGGAGAAAGTAGGTATCTTTGTCTTGTACTAGTTTTTATTGGAAAAGCTTTCAGCTGTTCCCCATTGAGAATGATGTTAGCTTTGGGATTTTCATAGATAGCATTTCTTGTGTTGAGAAATGACCCTTCTATGCCAATTTTGCTCAGGGTCACAAATGGATGTTGTATCTTATCAACTGTTTTTTCTCCACCAATTGATATGATCGTATGGTTTTGGTACCAGCAGTTAGTGTAATGACAATGTCGTTCAACTCCCATGTAGTCGACTGTGGTTTGAGTCCCAGACCTGGTGGCTTAAACTCACGCTGGGCATGTGTGTGTGCCCAAGAACCCGAGAGGATAGTGGAGTAGAAGGGATTGCAGCGTGGCCATCCCCCCTGGGGGTGATTTCTCACTTTCTATCTTTCTGTCTCTCTCTGTCTTTCTGGCAAGGACATGCACCCTATAGCAAAAACCTCTCCAAAAAAAAAAAAAATTAAAAAAGATTCAAGAGCATAAGTGAAAGAGAGTTTTTAAATGTAAGCTTTAACTCAGATGCTTCTTTTTCATTTAATTTAATTTATTATTATCATAACCTTGTTTATGTTACATTGAATCACATATAACTTTATAGTGTATTCGATTTCTTTTTCCAGAAGGAATACCATGCATATTAGTCAATACAAAGACATTAAAATCCTCCTCCTCATTAAGAAATAGCTTTTTCATTATTTTTTCTGAATTATTATAATTATTCCAATTATTTTTTTAAAAAATTCAATCGCTATTTATCATTTTGCTTGTAAAAATACTTTACTCAGATTTTATGTTTCGATTCCCTAAAGTACCAAATGTGAAATCTCTATACTTGGTAGGAATCTAGAGATTAATTATGAGACTCTTAAGTTTTTCCAATTCTTTTAAAGAATTATTTATTTTTTAATTAATTTATTTTTTCAGTTTTATTATTATTATTTGTACATTCAATCACTACACATCATTTAGATTGTAAAGAGCTTTTACCCAACATGATACACACCACACAACAGGTGAGCTGAGAATACTATACATGACATCATCAACAGGCAGCAAACCATACCTGTGTCCTACAAATGTCTTAGTTCTCCATTTTCCCCCCAAGTTTCCCTACCTCTCTCATTCTCCTTCCACTTTGTCCTCAGTGTTCATAACAATTTTCAGTGCTTTCATGTCATCTGGCCTTCCTATCTCCACCATAGAATGTAGACAGTTGGTATATGTTAAGTGCAGATATTCAATATCTCTGTTTCATAGTTTGACTTGCTTCAATCAGCAATAAATCTTCCATGTTCATCCACTTTCTATCTAATGCCAGGGTCTTGTTTTTTTTTATAGCTGAGTAGTATTCCATGAAGTATATATGCCACACTTTTTCAATCCATTCATCTGTTTGTAGACATTTTATTATTATTTTTTTCAATGAGTTTTGCCAGAGAAAGACATGGAGATGGAGGGAGAGTGAGAAAGCAAGCTGCCTGGTCCAGGCCTTGAACTGTAGTCGGCCATGTGGGAATTCCAGTGACTTAACCTCCATGCTACTCACTGGCCTGGCCCCAGTTTTCCCAGTGTTTTAAAATACTCATTGGAGTTCTGACCTTCTCTAGAGAGGCTTTACCTGCAAACATGTCAGTCCTGTTTTCTCTTCCATTATATCATTATAGTGTTACACTAATGATCTTAACCAATGAGATTTTCTCATTAGCAGGCTGTGTGTGTGTGTACACATGCATGCAGGTGTGTGTGTATGTGTGTATGTGGTATCTGGTATCATCAGTGATCAAATATAAGGAAAGTAATGGATCATTCTCTACTGACTATTTAGTAGATATAGTTTTCTAAAACAAACATTTTGAAACATTTTGGCCTTAGGGTTCTTTTATATTCTTAAACTTTATTGCAGATTCTGGAACCAGCAGATAGTTTAATTGTTATGTCATTGGACTCCCGTCTAGTCAACCGTGGTTCAAATCCTGGACCCAGTGGCTTAAAGCTCACGCTGAGTTTGTGTGTGTGCATGCGTGCATGCTCCAAATCCAAAGAGGAGGATACAGAAGAGATTGGGATGTGGTCATTCCCCTGGGGGATGATTTATTGCTTTCTGTCTCTCTGTCTCTCTGATGAGTGCACATTGCCCTATAGCAAAAATCTCTCTAAAACCAAACAAGAAACTATTGCTTATTCCAAAGACTTTTTATTTAATTGAGATGCATCTATTGATATGTACTATATTGAAACTAAAGCTAAGAGAATTTAAGTATAATCATACAGTCATACAGTCCAGTATTTGTTACAACTGTGGCCCACCAACCATTACAGCTCTAGTGTTATAACACATCATGTCTCAGAGAAACTCTGTCATATACTCACAAGAGAATGAAGTGAAAATGAAAAGTAACAGTGTTATTTGCCCTCTTGGATCCCTTGGTCATCACTTGAACCCCTGGATCTCAGATTGCAATTTAGAAACAGACGCTAAAACCCATGTACAGGGTTTGTAGATGTCAAACAATAAAGGAAGCCCAGCCATGGTGCACACAGGGAATGTGCCACTGCTTGTGGAGGCTGGAAGCTGCATGGGAAGACCTGGGTTTGTTCTTGGGCCAATCTGACATGTGGGGTGCAGTGGTATGTGCCTGTGGTCCTAGCTAATTGGGATGGCGGGGCAGAAGGATCTGGCATGGCTAGAGTCTGTCTCCCTTTTATTCCCACTTTCCCTTCTCTCTCATAAAGGAAAATGTATGTGAAGGGACCCTTGGTGATGAAATAATTTTTAAAGTTTCACTTGTATATTTCTCACTTTTTTCCTTCACATTTCATAAGAAATTTAAACGTATTTGTTTTCAAGTAAGAAAACTATTTCTGTTTTGTATTTATTTCCTATCTCACAGCATTCTCTGCTCTTCGGGTCTAGCGTACACTTAGATATACCCTGTTTTTACCCAGGAACTATTAGGTCATAAGACTATCTTTTAAAATACACACTTATGATCTGTGTTCAAATTATAAAAAGTGAACTCTTAAGATATTGGTGTACTGTGGGAAGACCATCTGGTTGTAATTAAAGTAGTTTTAAATTATTTATTAAAGATAATTTAAAATGCTATGTCACTAGAATATACTCACAATACTGATATGCATATTGGATCTTGGGCACACACACACACACACATGTGCCCGGTGTGAGTTTAAGCCACCAGGTTCAGGACTCGAACTGTGCTTGACTACTTGGGAGTCCAGCAACATAGCCATTACGCCAACTGCTGGTCCCACAAGTTGAGTTTTAAAAGATGAAAAGAAATTTGTCATAGTAGACAAAAACAATTCAAACATAAGGAAAAGAGTGTAGACTGTTAAAAGTATAAAAACTAACAGTAATTTAGGAGCCATTAAAAATGGCAAAGTGTTTACCATGTTGTTTAGCCAGTCCTCTTGTGAGGTAGAGACTGGTGTATGCTATGGCTTTATCTATTTCTACTAGATTTTAACGTTTTGTTTTTGACAGCTTATTCATTTGTGTTTTGTGGTTGAATCTGTGAATGAATCTTTGAAAGGTTCATATGTCTTTGAATCTAGTGATATCTAGTACCACCCCACCCCAAGTGGTTTGCTGATGTATTAGGTGAAGTATTTCTTCTTTCTCTCTTTCTCTCTCTCTCTCTCTCTCTCTTTTTGTTGAGAGATTTTTGCTATAGAGTGTGCTTTCTAGAAACAGAAAAAGACAGAAAGCTAGAAGTCACCTCCTAGAGCGTATGGCCATGCCACCATCCTTTCTACGTTCTCCTCTCAGTATTTTGGGCATGTACACACATGCACCCAGCATGAGTTTGAAGCCACTGGGTCCAAAACTCAAAATACAGTTGGTCATGTGAGAGTCCAGTGCCTTACCCATTACATAACCTGCTGGCCCCTAAGAGTATTTCTCAAAGAAGTAAATATTCTTCTAAAGATTAAATTTAAACTCTCAACTGGAAAAACTTAATGTTTTGTCTATTTTTATAAAGACTATGGATTTTCTCTAACTATTCTAAGTAATTCATTTTAACTAAATATATGGATTTCTCAGCAGAACTAGACTTAAAAATGACAGCAGAGGAAGAGCAAGAGAGACTCAATGGGAGTGCCAAAAAACAATCTAAGGTATGGAAAGACTTACTTTTACATTTCTGGTTTAATGTTGTTGCCTTTGTGGGGTTTTGTTTGTTTGTTTTAGGTTCTGCCTTAGGATGAATGTGCCTTACCAGAGACAGACAGACAGATAGTAAGAGGGAAAATGAGAACTCATTCCCCAGGGGAGATGGCCATGCTGCAATTCTTTCTGCTCCATTCACTTCCCAGGGTCTTTGGCATTCACCCACATGCACCTGGGACTTGAATCATGGTTGGCCATGCAGGAGTCCAGTTACATAACCACTATGCCATCTGCTGGCCCCGCTGTCTTTGCTTTAGTAGTGTAGCATAGTCCAGATAAATCTTCCTTTCAGCTAGCCTTGTAGAATTAATATATCATAATTTAATATTTAACTTTAAAAGCATTTAACTAGTTACAAAAGTTAAAATATTCTTAGAATCTATGGCCAAACTTTATCCTGTAATTCAGACAAAAAATTACTGAACATTGCTTGCTCTTTCATTTCTATAACCTCTTTGCATAATAAAGATTACATCAGATATTGAATCATATGATTAAATGATTGAAACATTATAATAGTGATGACCACTGATTTCGATTCATGTTCCAAGAGTGATCATTTCCAGTAGCTCAAAATTGGCAATTTCATATTGACAGTCATGAATGACAAGGACAAAGACTTCATTCTCTGGTTCCTAATCACTTCAGTTTCAGCACTCAGGGAGAGAGTGGGATCAACCCAGCTGCCAATGAAGAGAATCTTCCCTTCCTTAATGGGATCTTTGGAGTTAGGGTGCAAACAATAACTTCTAAATTATATCAGTTCAATGTAGGAAATCAGTAAACAAGATTGACTTTTTCTTTTTATCTAGTGTCATAGTGGAGAAGAACATATTGGAACTGCACTTAAAGCAGATAGCTTATATATCATAACATGTATTAGGGATTTGCTTTACTTTCTGATTGGTGTTAATTTATTTGAATTCTAATAATTTTAGGTTTGCCTACTCTCTGGCGACTAATCTTTAGAAAGAGTACATAAATTCTCTGGCAGAAGAACTACTCATTATTTAAGGGATGATGTAGTAAAAGCTTTTAAAATTTTTTAAATTATTTTTTAATTTTCAGATTAATTTCACATTTTACATAAATTCCTCACTCTGATGTAAATAGTATATATTTTTTTCAACAGATTTCACATTTTTTGGTCTGATAAATGTTTTCTCCCTTTTCATTGTGTGGTAAAACCTACTGAAATAAAGAAGATTTTATAATCTTAAAAATCATCTCCTAACTCCTTTTGGTAGATTTAATTAAGTTTAGTCCAAATGAACAAAACTATGTTTACTGGTTCATGTTTTTCTCCTATTGTTAGGCTAAGGCAAATTTTAGTGTATTTCATAGTTATGCTGCAGTGATTTGAGTTTAGCAAAACATAGATTAGGGAGTGTATGGTTAAATTTGAATCATTTTCTCATTTTTCTTTGTCACACTTGATTACCCAAGGAGAAAGTTACTTTATTTTATTTTTTTAGAGAGGTTTTTGCTATAGGGTGCATGCATTTGCACAAAAGACAAGAGACAGAGAGACAGAAAGTGAGAAATCACCCCACGGGGGAATGGCCACTCAACAATCCCTTCTCCATTCTCCTCTCAGGATCTTGGGCATACACGCACACGTGCCTGGTGTGAGTTTAAGCCACCAGGTCTGGGACTTGAACCGATGTTGACCACATTGGAGTCCAGTGACATAGCCATTACGCCCACTGCTGGTCTCAAAGTTATTTTAAAACAAGCACCCTGACAGAAAATATATCTAAGAAACATATCAAGCAAATGAGCCCTCCACTTTTGCATCTGCATAAAGTTTCTCAAGAACCAGAAACAAATGAGAATTGTGAGAGAGGAAATATTTGTATATTCAGGAGTTCCTTCTGTGCAAAAGAATGAGGAAATGTAGATCAAGCAAGGGAAATTGGAGTAGAGAAATAAATTTAAATTCACACAAATGAGTTAAAACAGAGATTTAGGTGTTGGCAGGTGATGTGGTGGTTAAGGCACTAGACTCCCATTGGCTGACTGTGGTTCAAGTCCCAGACTTTGTGGCTTGCTTTCTCACTTTCCCTTCCTCTCTCTCTCTCTGGCCAAATTAAAA
This sequence comes from Tupaia tana, assembly GCA_026018925.1. NCBI lineage: Eukaryota > Metazoa > Chordata > Mammalia > Scandentia > Tupaiidae > Tupaia > Tupaia tana. Next base: position 2,096,237 of record JAKSZU010000021.1, read on the forward strand.
AATACTTATAACAAATAAATTTATTTAAAAAACTAAGATTTTGAAATTTGTGACAGACATAAAATTACTGTTTATCCTGAGGAAGAGTCACTATGTGATAACTTTCAAAGAGGAGCACACTTAAAGGGAATAATCTATAATTTGATAAATATTACACTTGATTGTGAGGAAAAACATGCATCTGGAGTTTCTGCCTCTGTTGTAGTGCAAGCATTTCATGAACAAAAAGAACATATCTTGGGGGCCAGCGGGTGGCATGGGGGTTAAGATGCAGGACTCCTACATGCCAGATCATGTTTCAAGTCTCAGACCTGGTTGCTTGCTTTCTTTGTGTGTGTGTGTGTGTGTGTGTGTGTGTGTGTGTGTGAGTACCTCTCTCTAGAGAACTGAAATAATAATAATAGTGAATAAAATTAAATAAATAATTCTGAAATAAATACAAATCTCCTAATCTAGTCTTGAAAATATTGCTCCATTTTATGTCCCCTCTGAGTCCCCAGAATATGCTTGCCAGTTACATATAAAATAGGGTGATCAAAACACATATTTGTGTCTAGAAATACATTTTTTTTTGTTATCTAAATAATAGGAGCTCAGGAAAACATTCTCATAATATTTGTTTCTTAATCATCACAAGTCTTTGTCAGTCTTGCAAATGGCACATCAACAGGGAAATTCATTTAGTTAGTTATATCCCATGTCATCCTCTGAACCAGGATAAACATAAAGGAACTTGGTAAAAATGTATAATAAGCTCTAGGTAATTTTTTCCTATTGGCTTAAGGTACATTTATTTAAACAATAAAATGGGAATACAACGGGGAGGAAATAATGACTGAAAAAGGATATAAAAATATATCTAGCAGGCCAGCTCCTTGGCTTGGTAATTAAGGCAGCTTCATGCCACATGGTGGACTATGTAGTTCGAGTCACAGACCTAGCAGCTTGAAAAACATGTTGGGAGTGTGTGCCCAAAATTCTGAAAGGAGAATGAGATGGAGGAGAAGGTATTGTGTCATGACCATGACCGTGTCCCATGAGAGACATAATTTACTCTTTCTTCTTTCTGTCTTTCCCTGGTCAGTGTATTTACCCTCTAGGACACACAAACATACACACACACACACACACACACACACACTCACACACACACAATGTAGGTTTGAGATTGTAACAAATACTCCCAGCCAAACCCATCTGTTTGATTATGGTTATTGATTGATCGTTGTAGCAGGGTGGACTTTGTTTATTAGTATTTTTATTGTAATTGAAATTACTCGTGGGGCTAGATTACTATAAATAATGCTAGAATTAAGGAGATGAGAAAAGAGAGGAAGCACAGTTTGATTAGTCTTTTTGATTAGAGATTTTATGTGAGGCTGCGAGTTGTATATTGGAAATGGATTTTGGTAGGGCTGCTTCTTGTCATGTTATATCTAAAAGTATTGATAGGTTTTGACTTATTTATTTTTAAATTAATTAATTAATTAATTAATTAATTTTGTATAAACATTCAATGACATTGTTTAACTTATGAAGTGAACATTTCAATATGTGAACATTTCTCCCCAGTCCAGTTGATCAAAATATCTTCAACAGATTACACCACACCTACCCGTCCCATCAATGTTCTGCCTCTGTATCCCTCCTCCTCTATGGAATACTATTCAGCCATAAAAACCAACAAAACCCTGGCTTTTGACAGAAAGTAGAAGAATATGGAAGATTTACTGCTGAGTGAAGCAAGCCAGGCTATGAAGGAGAGACACTGTATGTCCCCACTTAATATGTACCGAGTATCTGCACTCTACTACCAAAACCGATTGACTAAAAATATACAAACACAACAGATGGCTGTGAATGTCATATGTGGTGTGTGTGGAGGAGAGGGGCCTAGGGAAGGATATTTGGAGGCTTTGACTTATTTTTAAGCTTGTTTGTGGGACTAGGTGGTTGGATAATAACCTAGTATAGTTTAGAATTTGTGAAATGGTGGTGGGTGGTTGTGTTTTAAGAATAATAAGGTTTAGTTCTATGGTGATGGAGAATCCCATAGTAGTTACAAATAGGGCAGTGAGTTTTAGATACAGGGGTAGTTTGGGGGGTAGTTATTGGTATAATGTTTTTGGAGATTAAGAATCCTGTGAGGATATGTCCTACTGCAAGACATTTAATAGAGTTAATTAGAAGTGGGTTGTTTTCATTGATTGTAATAGTTGAGGGGTAGCATGCTTGACCTATGAGGGTGTAAAAAATGGTTCATGTGCTATAGACGGCCATGAGGGATGTGGCAATGAGAGTAGTGAGGGGGGCTCAGGCCTTGATGTCTGAGGTGATTGCTGCCTCAAGGATTAGGTCTTTAGAGTAGAACCCTGTTAGAACTGGTATGCCTCAAAAGGCTAGTCTGCCAATTATTAGGGCTGATGAGGTGAATGGTAAGCTTTTATATAGTCCTCCTATTTTACAGTTAACTTGTTCATCATTGAGGCTATGAGTGATGGAGCCGGAACATATGAATAATATTGCCTTGAAGAATGCGTGTGTGCAGATATGTAGGAAGGCTAAATGGGGTTGGTTGACTCCAATTGTTACTATTATTAGGTCCAGTTGGCTGGAGGTGGAAAATGCTACAATTTTTTTTAATGTCGTTTTGTGTTAGTGTGCAGATAGCTGTAAATAGGGTAGTGATGGCTCCTAGGCATAGGGCTATTGACTGGATTGTTTTGTTTTGTTCTAATAGGGGACAGAATTGAATTAGAAGGAACATCCCTACTACTATTGTGCTTGAGTGCAGCAGTGCAAATACTGGTGTTGGTCCTTCTATTGCTGAGGGCAATCAGGGGTGAAGGCCAAACTGGGCTGACTTGCCAGTGGCTTCTAGGAGAGGCCACAGAGTGGGATTAAATTTGTTTTGTCACTAAGTCAGAAGATTTGTTGTAGGTCTCAGGTGTTAAGATTGATTGTGAATCAAGCTATGGCTAGGATAAATCCGATGTCTCCAATATGGTTATATAGGTTGGCTTGTTGGGCTGCTGTGTTAGCGTCTGATCATGAATACCACCACCCAATTAAAATAAATAATATAATTCCTACTCCTCATCCAATGAATAGTTGGAACAGGTTGTTTGCTGATACTAAGATTATTATTGTAATAAGGAAAGTGAGTAGATATAAGAAGAATCGGTTGATGTTAGGGGCTGAATGTATATATCACATGGAAAATTCTACGATGGATCACGTTATGAATAGTGCTACTGGGATAAATATCATAGAAAAGTAATCTAGCTTAAAGTTTAGGGATAGTTTTAGTGTTTGTAGTGTTACCCAGTGTCAGTTGGAGATGACTGTTTCTTGTCCAATGTAAACAAATGTGGTGGTTGGGATTATACTAATGTAGAAAGCATAGGAGGGACCAGCAGTTAGCATAATGGCTATGTCACCCAACTCCCATGTAGTCAACCGAGGTTCGAGTCCTTGACCCGGTGGCTTAAACTCACGCCAGGCGTGTGTGCATGCATGCCCAAGATCAAAAGAGGAGAATGGAGGAGAAAGGATTGTGGCATGGCCATCCCCTCTGGGGGGTAATTTCTCACTTTCTATCTCTTTGTCTCTCTCTGTCTTTCTGGTGAGCGCACATGCCCTACAGCAAAAACCTCTCCAAAAAAGAAAAAGAAGGCATAGGAGACAGCTGTCTTTATGTAGTACGGGTATATATGGGATTTGTATATACTTGTCAGGGTGGCGATAATAGGGATAATTAGGATAATGAGTGATGTTATGATTACAGGTGAGAATATCTTTCTTACATTTATTTGCTGTTGCACCAATTTTTTGGTTCCTAAGACCAACAGATTACTACTATCCTTTAAAAGTAAGAAAACCATGTTGTTACACATGGGAGCATTCAGTTAGCAGTTCATGCAATCTTTCTTGGTATATAAGGAGATTTGAACTTCTATTATTAGATTCACAATCTAATGTTTTGTTTGAACTATAGTTACAGAAAGTGGGGCCTATAATACTGCTTGGTTTTAATATTAAGAGGAGGAGGGGAAGTAAATGTGTAAGTATTAAGCTGCTTTCTCGTGTAAATGATGGTTTAATGTTGCTGATGTGGTGTGTAAGTTGAGTTGTAATAAGTATATAGAGAGAATATAGTGTGTGATTAGTATATTAAGTCCTATGAGGATGATGGTTAGGTTAGATCATGAGAATGCTGATAAGATCACTAGTATTTCTCCTACCAGATTAATTGTTGGTGGTAGGGCCAGGTTGGATTAGCTTGCTAGAAGTCATCAGAATGCTATGAGAGGTAATATAGTTTACAGACCGCATGCTAATAGTACTGTTTGGCTGTGCACTCGTTGGTAGTTTGAATTGGCTAAGCAAAATATCACGGAGGATGTTAGTCCATGTGCTACTATGAGGGCTGTTGCCCTATGAAGCGTCATGGTGTTTGGATTATGATTGCTACAATTACTAGAGCTATGTGGCTTACGGAGGGGTAGGCGATTAGTGATTTCAGGTCTGTTTGGTGGAGGCAAATACAGCTTGTTATAATTATTCCTCATATAGATAGGATTAGGAAGGAACGGGTAGGCTCTAAATTCTGTTAATGGGTCTAATATAATTACAATACGTATTATGCCGTGTCCACCGAGTTTTAGTAATACAGCCGCCAGAACTACTGAACCAGCAATTGGGGCCTCTACGTGAGCTTTGGGGAGTCATAGGTGTAGGCCACATAGTGGTATTTTAACTATAAAGGCCATTATGTAGGCTAGTCATAGCAGGTCATTAGATCAGGATATTGGCAGGGGTTTGTGGAGTAGGGTGATTAATGGAAAGTTAAGTGTTCCTATTACATTTTGTAAATAGATTAAGGCAGGAACGGATTGTTCAGCCTTCAACGGGTGACGAGTCAGGGTCAGGGTCAGGGTCAGGGTCAGGGTCATGGCCCATGCCTGTCCTGCCAGACACAGCACTGCAGCTCACCCAAACATGCTGGGCTCCTCCACCACCTTCATCTGCGAGGTTCCAGCATGCGCGGGTCCTACTGGGAGTGGGGTGGTGAGTGGAGGGCAGGGGGCCAGGGATCGGGCAGCCTGGAGGTCAGGCTGGCAGGGAGCTGGGGTCCGGGGGGTCCGGGGGTCTGGAGGGGGGAAGCTGGAGGGTCTGGGTGGGGTCGGGCAGGTGGGGAGCCGGGGAACCAGGGAGCTGGGGATCGAGCGGCGGTGCTAGTGATCCTGCACCGGTGTAAAACAGGAAGTAAGTTCCTGCGTTAAGTCGTTCTGTTTGGTTACCTCATCATGTAATAATGACTAGGGTAGGATGAGTGTTGCTTCAAATAGGATATAAAGTAGGATTAGTTCTGTGGCGGTGAATGTTATGATAAGGAAAAATTGAAATATAATAAGTATGCTAATATATAATTTTTTCCGTGTGATTGATTCATTGCTTAGGTGGTGTTGGCTTGCCATGATTATTAATGGGAGGAGTCAGGTGATTATAATTAATAGTGGTGTTGATAGTGGGTCAGAGAAGAAGGTTAGGGAGAAATGAAGGCTGCTGTCTGCTATTTGGTAGTGATAAGCTTACTAGGGTAATTAAAAGGTTGCATAAAGTTGTGTTAATTTTGTTATTTTCAGGTAGTCATGTAAGTGTGATGAGCATGGCTGTGGGTAGGGTGATTTTTGGCATTGTAGGAGGTTAAGGTTTTATACGTAGTCCAGGCGGTAGGCATTTGAGACTATTACTAGTAGGGGCAATCCTACAGCTGCTTCACAAGCAGCAAAAACTAATAGGATGATGAGTAGTATGGCTGTTAGAATGAGGTGATTATTTAGTACAAGTAATGAGGATAGTACAAATAATGATAGTATTATGCCTTCTAGGCATAGGAGGGCAGATATCAGGTGGGATTGAAAGTGTAGAAGTCCCAGTAAGGATGTGGCAAAGGCCAGAATAATATTAACACAGATGGAGGGCATGTTAGTGATTATGATAAATCATAGCCTAATGAGTCAAAATCATTTGTTTTTATTAAACTAATCACTATATTCAGCTCAGTCTAACCCTTTTTGTATTCATTCATACGCTAAACCTAGGGTGAGAATTGAAATTAGGAGTAGTGCTATTACAAGTATAGTTACAAGGCTGTTTGATTGGATGACCCCGGGTAAAGGGAGTAAAAGGGTGATTTCTAGGTCAAATGGCAGGAATGCGATGGCAACCAGAAAGAATTTTATTGAAAAGGGTAAGTGGGCAGAGCCTATTGGGCCAAATACGCATTCGTATGGGCTATATTTTTCTATGTAGATATTGAGTTGTGCTAGTCAGAATGCGATAGTTCTAGGAGAACTGCTAACGAAGTGTTGATAATGAGGGCTAAATTAAATGGATTGTTCTCTCCCTAAGTTTATTGGGCCTTACTGATTGGAAGTCAGTTGTACTGTTAATACTGAGAATTAAGATCCTCATCAATAAATCAGGACGTAGAGGAATAATCATACTATATCCATGAAATGTCAGTATCATGCCGCTGCTTCAAATCTGAAATGGTGGTTTGATGTAAGGTAGAATTTTATTTGGTGTATGAAGCAGACTAACAGAAATGTTTAGCCAATAATTACATGGAGGCTATGGAATCCTGTGGCTATGAAGAATGTAGAGCCTTGTAATCCATCTGAGATAGCGAAGGATGTCTTGAAATACTCAAAAGCTTGAAATATGATGAAATATGCCCCTGGTATAAGTGTAATAAATAGGGCTTGCATCATGTTCTTTTGGTCCCCTTCTATTAGGCTATGGTGTGCTCAAGTAACAGAGACTCCGGATGCTAGTAGCACTGAGATATTAAGTAGTGGTACTTCCACTGGGTTTAGTGGTATAATGCCTGTAGGTGGCCAGCGTCCTCCTAGTTCAGTCAGGGGCTAGGCTTGAGTGGTAGAAGGCTCAGAAAAAACCTGTGAGAAAGAATACTTCTGAGATGATAAAAAGGACTATCCCGTATCGTAACCCCTTTTGTACGATTGAGGTATGATGGCCTTGAAATGTGCCTTCACGTACAATGTCTTGTCATCATTAATATATAGTCAGGAGGTTAGTGATTAGTCCTAGGAGAAGGAAGATATTAGAGTTAAAGGGAAATCATATTACTAGGCTGGATATTATTAGAAGGGCTGATAGTGCACCGGTTAATGGTCATGGACTTGGATTTACTATGTGGTAAGCATGGGTTTGGTGGGTCATTAGGTGTTGTCATGTATGTAGAGGCTAACTAGAAGAGTGCAGATGTATGCCTGGATAAGTGCTATGGCAAATTCAAGGATTGTCAGTAGAACTAAAATAATAAATGTGATTATGGCTGTTGGGGTGATGTGATTGGTCTGTGAAAGTATATGTGTTTACTCAAACTGTTGGGATTTATAATTCCAACATGACCTTGATCAACATTTTTGACAACAAATATATATATATATATATATATATATATATATATATGAACATATTATATATATATATATATATATGAACATATTTATATATATATATATATCAACATATTTTTTCAATATTTAATTTAATTTTTTACTATTATTCTTTTTTCAATTTCCTGTAGGACACATGCACCCATCAGAGAGACAGAGAGAGAGAGGAAGAATGAGAAAGCAAGCTACCAGGTCCAGGACTCAAACCATGGTCAGTCATGTGGAATTCCTCAAACACCAAACTACCTGCTGATCCTTTCCACATTTTTTTTTAAAATCACCATTCTCAAAATGTATTTTCTAAATCAGACCTTTATAATATATTGCTTTATTAAGTATGCTACATTTTCACATGTATGCTTTTATCATATAAGTAGCATAAACAGTAGTATTTGACCTCAAAGTAGAAAGCTGTCTTTTGAGGGATATTGAGGGTTTTTTGGTTTCTTTGTTTGTTTGGTGTTTTTTTGGTTCTCCATAGGGTATGTGCGCTCACCTGAGAGGGACAGAGAGAGAGAAAGGGAGAAATCACCCCCAGTGTGGGATGGCCACACCACAATCTCTTCTCTTCCAGTCTGCTGTCATAATTTTGGGCATGTACCCACACACAATTTTCAAGCCACCAGTTCAGGCCAACTGCCATCAGCAAAATGGGAGTGCAGTGTCTTAATCACTATGTCAACTACTGCCCCCTGGATACGGAGTTTTAAAGATAGATAAAAATCTAGAGAGATTCTCCTTTAAAAGATGAGGCCTTCCACTCCCTGTGAAGATAGTAAATTATTTTGCCAGAGTCACACTTTTAACTTATTTGATTAACTGGATACATTTATCTAGCATTTTACTCGATTTATATTATGGAATTATATGTTTTCTTTTGGTGCCATGAGATCCTAAATAATAGAACCTTAGGCACTTTGGACAAATTATTTACTCTTTCTTGGTTTTATTCCCTGTTCAGTAGATAAATGGGGCCAAAGTGGATACTTATATATTCTCCAGCCATAGCACTTTATAGTTAGTAAGTGCAAAATTAGGAGAAATGTTCCAGAATTCCATACTGCATGCTCAGTCAGCAGTTTCACTGTGCTCCTTGTGTTATGGCAAACTTTGGTCCCTATGTATCAGTGAAAACCTTTACTTGTTTGATATCCCAGGATCCCATGAAAAAAAAAATGCCAAATGCAGTAAGGGAAGGCATAGCTTAGTGCAGGGAGGAGCGAGCTTCCTTGGTTACAGCTTGGGAATGTGAGTGTTCATTGTAAAGTCCAGGTTGCAAAGACAAGAGAAGACGATACATTTTGTGTCCTTATCTTTTTGTTCTCACTCTGCCTCTCAAATGGGGTGAAAATGTTTGCTAGTAAAGAGTGAATGAGAATAAAACTAAGAAGAGTCCTTGGAAAATTTTTGGAAAATGATGTTTTGTTACTCAGAAATGAAGCAGAGTTTTGAAAAGGTCAGTGATCTGTACTTAGAATTAAAGATAAGCACAAAAATATTTTTTTTTCTGGCTAGGATCATGACAATTAAATTAAGTCAAGTGATAAAATCAGTAAAAAAGACTTTGTCGAATGAGGTAACAGTTGCCCTTCATTCATTAAAGGTTGACGAAGAAAAGAAACACAAAAGAAATGAAATAGAAACATCAAAAAATGTACTTGACGGTGCTGTTGCTCTTGCTTGGGACCAGGGCGATGGATTCACTCAACAGAGAGCAAAAGCTGATAACCAACAATTTCCTGCAGAGGAGAAGGAAGAGCATGATAGGTAAACCTCGAGCAAGATTTTACAGTAGATTATTGTTACTCTTCTATAAAATTAACTCTAATTTGAACTAATATTCATGATTAACAAATGTTTTACTTTGACTATGGACATTAAGCCAGTCTTGGTAATCAGAAAACTGTAAATTAACAAGTAATGAGATACCATTTTTGCCTAACCATATTGATAAATATTTGGAAAAAGTGCAATAATCTCAGAGCCAACAGGTGGCATGGTGGGCTAGGCACTGGGTTCCCAGGTTGAGCTACAGACCCAGAGGCTTGAAAATCACTCCAAATTGAGTGTACTTGTTTCTTTTCCAAATCCTGACATGAGAATAGATGAGAAGGAATTGCAGCATGGCCATCTCCCCTGGGGATGATTTCTCACTTTCACTCTGTTGCTGAGCACACATGTCACACATGCCTATGGCAATAATCTTAAAATATTAATAATAATATCTCTCTCTCTCTCCCCCCCTCCTCTCTTCCTGGCAAGCGCATGTACTCTGCAGCAATTCAAACAAATAAACAAACATAAATATAGTCACATATCTTTTAGGGTCAAGTCACCATTATCTGCTGTCTAGACTTAGTATAATGGATTGCTGATTGGTCTCTATTTTTTTTCTAATTCTCTTTGTATCAGTTCTTAGCACAGTGGATCCATTAAAGCATGTCATTCTCAATCTCACACATACACATATACCCCCCCGATATAATAAAAAAATTTTAAAAGAAAACATAAATCAGATTCTATTTGATTCCATTGCTCAAAACCTCCTAGTTGCCTCCTATGTCACCGAGAATTTCCACAAGATTTCCTAATATCCACATGCCAGCTGGGTTCTCTGACCCCTGTTATCTCTCTGACTTATACTACTGTTCTTCGGTCCTCTTCTCTTTGCTCCAACCACACCAAGCTCCTCACTCTTCTTTCAGCACTCCAGGCTTACCTCTGTTCTTGGCAGTTGACTCCATCTGCACTGCTTTTCCCTCAGGTGTCCTTCTCCCATGTACGTTCCATTCCTCTGTTCTTTACTTAAAAGGCCTTACTTTCAGGACCAGCAGGTGACCTAATGGTTAGGTTGCTGGACTCCCATATAGTCGATTGCAGTTTGAGTCCTGGACCCACATCTGGCTTACATGCGTGCATGCCCAGATCCCAAGAGGAGAATGAAGGAGAAGGAATTGCAGCATACCCCCTCGGGAGGGAGGTGATTTCTCACGTTTTGTCTGACTTTCCAGGGAGCACACATGCCCTATAGCAAAAGTCTTTCTCTCAAAAAAAAAAAAAAAAATGGCCTTACTTTCTCAGAAAAGCCTTTCCTGGTCATCTTGATAGTTCTACTGTCTCTCCCCTATGACACATTAATATTTCATTTCCCTGGTTTTCTTTTTCTCATTTAACATACTTACATTTTGCCTGTCTGTCTTGTGTACTGTTTTCGTGTGCTTACTTTACTCTCATGAATTGGGTGCTTATTCACTGCCATATGGTCAGTGTCTGGAAAAGGACTTCAATATGTATTTATTAATAACTGTTTGTTAAGAGAGTAAATTCAGTTTTTTGTGGATACATTGTTTGAAATACGAGCCAATTCTCACTATAAAAGAAGCTTGCTCTGGGTCAGTTCTGACAGTTTTAGCTGGCAAGTATCTGCATTGTAGAGTTGGTTTTTGTTCTTTTTTTTTTTTTTTTTTTTTTTTTTTTTTAGAGAGAGAGATTTTTGCTATAAGACATGTGTGTTCCCTGGAGACACACAGAGGGACAGAAAAATTGAAAGTGACATATCTCTTGGCATGGGGGATGGCCACACGGCAATCTCTACTCCCCAATTCTTCTGGGCACACATGCATAGGCATCTGCCCTGAGTTTCACACCACAGGGTCTGGGAGGCAAAAGCAATTGGCCATGTAGGAGTCCAGCACCTTAACCACTACAATACCTGCTGGCCCGTGGTCCTTTTTTTTTTTTTTTTTTTTTTTTTTTTTTTTTTTTTTTTTTTTTTTTTTCCCATAATGGGTGTGTGCTTGCTAGAAACACAAAGAGAGGAGAAGTGAAAAATCACCACCCAGGGACAATGACCATGCCAAAATATTTCCTCCTCTATTTCTCTGCTTGAAATTTTGGGCACACAAGCACATGTGCCTGTGTGACTTTCAAATTGCTAGGTTGGTACTCAAATCTCAGGAGCCCATGTGGGATCCAACACTCTAAAGTCCACACCACCTGCTGGCCTCATTGGCTCTCTAAGGTTATATTCTCTATATCAATATACATAGGGTAAAATGGATCAGAGAAAGCACAAATTCCATTGGTATTTTAATGCCAAAAATAAAAATGGTGGTAACTGAATGGACTGTAAAAATTCATGTGAAAGGATTATGAGCCTTTATGTAAGTGAAATGAAAGACGAAGGCAGAATTTATTGCTTTCTCTTGTGAGAACTAATACTCGACTTGTCAGGCACAGTCTCTTCTGAGCAGCCCTCAGGTCTTATGTAGGGTTCTGGGAAGAGAAGAGACCTCCACACCAGCAGACCTCCAGAGTCACAAAGGGGTTGCCATCCTCAGTGGTGGCCTGGTTATTCAGTGAGTGTTGCCCACTGGTTGACACTAGAAGATGTGTTTATCAGAGTGGGTTTATCTCAGATAGACTGTCTTTCTGAAGCAAGTGGCTGCCGAGGAGGGTTGGTAAGTAAGGCTAATGGTCACTGACCGAGTGTGTGTAAAACTGGGGCAGGGTGGTTGCACAGCAGCAAAATGCAGTGCTCTGTGAGGCTAGTCCTCAGGAGAAGGTGTTGGGTTTGCATCCAGAGACCTCCCTGAGTGCCAGGCATTTGCTTGCCCATGGTCTGGGACTGGCTGAGGCTAGAAGTGAGTTTCAGCATCAGGACCTTATTGGGGGTGCTGTTTCTCTGTGTCTCTTTCTCTCTCTAAGAAAGAAATAAATGAATAAATAATTTAAAAGTGGGTTCCAAGTGGCTAAGGGTTACCTTGGCTATGGGTCAGTTTTTTTCTTAACTTTTTTTTTTTTTTGGTATATTTCTTTTCTTTTTTTAATTTAAATTTATTTATTTGCATTCATTCACTGTACATCATTACAGCATACAAAATGAGATTTTCCATCCAGAGTACACTGTATATTGTCTCAATCAAGCACATCAACAAACATGATATTGTGAGCAAATAATTTTCCATTTCTTGTTTTCTGTATGTTTTGCTTTTTTCCCCCATCCTTGATTCCCTATCTCTTACCCTCTGCCATCTCCCACTCTCCTCCCACACTGTCTCTGGTATCTATGTTTGCTTTCTATACTGTTTTCCCCCTGCATTTATTGAATTACTAAAGACCTTAATTAATCTAAATATTTTCATAGCAAACACAAGTGATATATACATTTCCACGAACACAAGTCTAACTTTACACATCCTATAAAGTAGCACCTAGCTGGGGCTATATATCTTACTGCAGTCATTGAATAGATAATTTTTTTTCACCTGAAACTTTTTTTTGTAACTTAATTTACATTCTTTCCCTAAGCATCATCACAGCATACAAAATGTGATTTCCCATCCAGTATATACTGCATAATGATTTAATCATGCATATTATAAAAAATTTTCCATTTCTAGTTCCTAGAATTGTTTTTACCCCTCTTTCTGACCCTCTGTCCTTTCCCACCCTCTTCTCACACTATCTTTGGTGTCTACAATTATCTTCCATTCCTTTCCCACCCACATTGTATTGATCACACAATTTCTTACATAATCTAACTACTTTCAATGGGGAGTTCACTCATTACTATTAAGAAAACCAGTTTTAACTTAAATCAAAGAAATGCCAAGGAACTTTGCTTAAAGCCAGGAAACAGGTTAGGATTCTGTTCAAATGGTAGGTGCATGAACCTATCAGTCTCATGTACTTTTATCTTCTGTTCTGATTCAATTTTCCTGATTAAATTCTGGGATATAATATTCAACTTCAGACTTGTCCCTACGATTAAGTTGGCCACTTTCTTAGTTTTTGAACTCTTATTTCTGTGTGTCTGTATTTAATTTTCCTGACATAGCACACCCTTGAGAACTTCTTGGAGATCTGGTCTGGTGCTGGTAAATTCTTTCAGGTTTTGTTTATCTGAGAATGTTCTTGTCTTTTCTTCCCACCTGAAAGATAATCTTGCCGGGTACAGTATTCTTGGCTGAAATAGCTTCTCTCTTAACACTTTGAATATATTTTTCCATTCTCTCCTCGCTCACATTGTTTCCGATGAGAGATCTGCTGTTAGCCTGATGGGATGTCCTTTGTAGGTAACTTGATGTTTTTCTCTTGCCAATCTTAGTATCTTGTCTTTGTCTGTGGTTTTGGTCAGCCTGGCTATAATGTGTCTTGGAGAAGATCTTCTTGGGTTGATTCTATTTGGGGTCCTTTGTATTTCTTGGGACTGGATCTTTGAATACCTCTCTAGGTTTGGAAAGTTTTTTTTTTTTTTTTGTTTTGTTTTTTTTTTTTTTTTTTGTTTTTTTTGGAGAGATTTTCGCTATAGGGTGCATGCACTCGCCAGACAGACAGAGAAAGACATAGAGACAGAAAGCGAGAAATCACCCCCCGGGGGGATGGTCATGCCGCAATCCCTTCTCCTCCATTCTCCTCTCGGGATCTTGGGCACGCATGCACACAAACCCGGAGTGAGTTTTAAGCCACCCAGTCTGGGACGTGAACTGGGGTTGACTACGTGGGAGTCCTGTGACATAGCCATTACGCTAACTGCTGGTCCCGTGAGCACCTCATTCTAAAACAACATTGCCATGTAGTGTGGCATTCATCTCCAGTACTAGCTTTCTTGTATTTTATACTTTACTTTCAAGTTCTCATAGAAACACCTGCACTCTCTTTGTCTAATTTTTTTGCTCACACTTTGTTTGCTAAGTAGAAATGTTTTTCCTGCTTTTTGGCTTAAGAGATCTTCGTTTATATTTTACCTCTTTAATATAAAGCTTTCTTTGTGCTTAGGTACAACTTTTCATACACTAGCTCATGTGTCAACTTGTGCTATTTATCCTCATTTTCAAGGTGAGAGCATACACTTCCATGGATATAGTTGACATATCAAAATCATTTTTAGATGAATAAATAAATTAAGATGAGACAGGGTTGAGGTTTTTTTTATATATATATATATAACTAGGTGTTTTGATATCTTGTGTTTCTATTTTCTGTATAATTGTTTGAAACCAAAGGCTTTTTTACCGGATTTCTTTCCAAGTAGCTATACTACTCGGAGTGTGAAGGACACAAAGAAGAATAAACATAAGAAATGGGCCTCGATGAAATGTAGGTTTATACGAGCGTTGAAGACTGACTCACCTTCTGATGGTCGACCAGGTGTGAATGTTGTCAACACTTCTCATAAAATAAATCTGGAAGGAGTCAGGTAAACATCTACAACTTTTTCATTTTCCTGTGACAAAAATTAGCACTGGTTACTTTATCTTGAAACACAGCAGAATAGTGTAGTCATCGGGTGAAATGAAAACTCCCCACTGTTGATTCTATTGAAAAGTTGACACAAATGAGAACAAGTGTCCTTGACAATGAGGAGTTTCAGTAGTTTCCAGGAAAGCCTGACAGTGAGGTAAGTGTAGAAATCTCCTCTGAGAAACTTTAATAATAAAGGTAAGAGAGAGCTAGGTAATAAATGAAGAACTTGGAATTCCAGGATGTTTTCTTTCTTTCTCAATCTTAAAACAGATGATTCTAGGTTATGTTTGTATGCTTTTGGAAATGATCCTACAGATTTGTTTATTATATTTAAATTTGTTTTAAGGTATTAGTATTAGAAGTCATGAAACATTATTCTTTGGTATTTTTACAGTAAAATATTAATAATTGTTCTTAAAATTTGCACTCATATAAACTTTCTTGTTAAGAGGGCAGTCATTTAAAATTAGTTCAGAAATGAAATGTCACAATATATTTCACCATGTAAAGGATGACATAAAGTTAAACTTTCATACATAGATTTTTAAGGAATATCATGATAAACTTACACAGTACACACACACAAACCAAGCTGAATAGTATTTTTTTTTTTAAGTTTAGGAGCCAGCATGTGGCATGGTGGTCAAAAGGCAACGAACTAACCTAAGGCCAATATTTGTTCAAGTCCCGGCCATGGCAGCTTTCTCTCTCTCTCTCTCTCTCTCTCTCTCTCTCTCTCATTTTCTCTCTTTCTCTCTCCTCTCTCTCAACAAATTAGAATCAAATAACTGTGTTCAGTTCATTTATTATCATAATAAATGAACTGAAAAGGAAAAAAAGGAATTTTATTTAGTTTGATTTTTCCCCTTAACGAGATGTGTACTCTCCAGAGAGAGTGGAGTGTGAGGGGTGGATGTAAGAAAATATCTTTTGGGGTGATGTCCATGCCACAATTTCATCTTCTACATACTCTTCTCAGGGTTGTTGGCATGCACACACACGTACACAACATGTTTTTCAAGGAGCCAGGGCAGGGACTTGAACTGCATACTGTGCCTTGGGGCAATCCAGTCTTAACCTCCCCACCACCTGCTGTCCCCTACATTGAATAAAATTGGGTCCTCTTGGATGAGTCTCTGTTTTACAGTACCTTTGACAATGTCATTGTGAATAGCTATAATATCCAGAGATTTTCTAAAATATCGGTTCTAACTCCCCAATAGTTATTTAGACTCTAGTGAAGAGAAGTGACATTGTTTCTGTCCAATATAAATGTAAACTTTAGACAAACTGTCATAGATTATTACTTTCCAGTTATCAAGTTCTCAAGTATAAAAAAAAAAAGACGTTTCCCTTCACCAGGAATGTCATTAACACATATTATTCATTTGATAAGTGTTTGTTTCATGCATGAAACAACTGTGGAAAAAAAGATGAGTCTCATGATTCATTTATTTATGAAAATATAATCTCTAGATTATTTTAAGTAGCTTTCCACAATGCCCCATGGATAGTCTTTCTATTTTTATATTTACTTTCTTTCTGTATTTTTTTTTCTTTCTTGCTCTAAATCACATGCACTCACCAGAGAGAAACTGAAAAAGAGAGATACAGTGAATGTGAAGACCAGCCCAGGGCAGGTGGAGGGATGGCCACACTGCAATTCTTTTTTGGCTTTGGAATTGGGGCACAAATACACACACATGCACCTGAATGATTTTCAAACCATCCAGTCTGGGGCTAAAACAGAAGTAGGCCATTTGGGATCCAGCACTCTACCATCCACACCACCCACTGGCCTCTTGGCTCTTTGTAATAGGTTATATTCTTTATGTTAAGAATTTCCTACTTACTCACTGTGTATTTTTCTATTGGTATTTATGGTGCAATGGGTCAGAGAAAACACAAACTTCATTGATATATTAATAAAAGAAATAAGGGTGTTGTAATTAATGGACTGAAAAAGTTGATGTCCAAGGATTATGAAGTTTTCCATAATTTAAATAAAAAAGAACATCGGAATTTCTTTCTTTCTTGCATGGTAACCAGTGCCTGGCTTCAGGCACTGTCACTTTTAACTGAGCTGCCCTCTTATCTTATATAGAGTTCTGGCCAGAGTGGAGATTCAAGACCAGCAGTCCTCCAGAGCTCAGTCTTTGAATTTATGTAGTTGTTATAATAGTGTTGTTCTTGGGACTTGCAGATGATGTAGTGGTTATTACAATGTTGGACTTTCACATAGCTGATTGGGTTTCAAGTTCAAGTACGGCTGCGTTAAATTTATGCCAAATGATTGAGCATGTGTGCCCAAGATCCTGACATGAGGATGGAGAAGACATTTTGAAATGGCCAAGACCCCTGTGGGGTTGTTTCTACCTCTGTCTCTCTCTCTCTCTATGGCTAGTGCATGCACCCATAGTAAAAATGGCCCTTAAAGGAAATATAATTCTCTGATGTATGCTGTTTACTGCATAAAAATGTAATGACCATTCTCTATTTATATTAGAATTAGGTATTAGGCCCAACATAAACAAAACTTTTCTAGTCATTTTATTTTCAATCAAAATCATAACTAACCAGGCTGTAGGTTTTAAATTATATAAAGTGACAGCTGGGTGTTTTAAAAATAGGTCCCACAAACCCTCAGTATTTATATAATGTCTTCTCTCATGCTACATGACACTCACAGTTTGTTAAAAAGACTGTATTAAAATTAAATATCATTTTATATGTAAATAATACTGAAAATGATAGCACTAATCTGTATTGTATTCACGTCTTAACAGTCCTTCCTGGTAGGGGGGTAAACTCTTTCTTCTCAAACAGCCTTTTCCTGTAGTGTGGCCTTCAACTCCAGTACTAGCTATCCTGCATTTTATCCTTTCAAGTTCTTGTGCACTCCATGTGTCTAAAATGGTGCTCACTCTTTGTTTGCTAAGTCAAAAGTTTTATTTCCCAATTTTCGACTTGTGAGCTCTTCTACATGTTACCTCTTTAACATAAAGCCTTTTTGTGCTTAGGTATAACTTATCATAGATCAGCTCATGTGTCAGTTTGTACCATTTTTCCTCATTTTGAAGCTGAGAGTATATACTTCCTTTTATGTAATTCGCATATGGGATTGTTTTTTTTAATTTACTTTTTTATTGTAGAAAAACAGGTGGTGTGTCTAATATTTACTCAAGTATGTACTTAATTTGGTAATACTGATGCAATATTGTTGGGCTGTCGAAAAAGTCATGATGCATTTTTCCATAGAAAAAAGAAAAAAACAAAAATATACATCGTGACTCTTACAACCCAATATGTCCTCAAAAAATTACAGTGAGGGTCATCAGGTGTCATGGCAGTTAAGATCCCAGTGTGGGAAGATGATGGGAGAAGAGTCTGAGGAAAGACATTAAGGAGAATAATAGAGAGACCAACATTTTTGGGACACAGAAATTGATTCTTGTCTGTTGATGATAACATGTAGGGCATCTCTAAGTGGAGAGAAATGAATTCATGTTGGCAAATTCACTTTACAGGCAAAGTGATGTATAGTGTTTGAATGTATAAAAGAAATTAAAATAATACCAAAAAAGATCTAGGCTCCCACAAGACTTATTGCAGTTTGAGTCTCAGACACGGTAACTTGCTTTCTCACTTTCCCTTCCTAAATCTCTCTGGTGAGTGTGCATAACTTATAGCAAATTTTAATATTAATGATGGCGGAATTAAATACACAGTTCTTAGATTAAAAAAATTAGAGTCACAACTAATCATATTTTTTTCTTGTATTACCTACTTGTATTCCAAAAGTCAGCAGATACTCTGTCTTTTGTCTCGGGAATATATTTGGCACCCACATGAATGTGTTTATTTTCTTCTGGTTTCAAACCCTTTCTTTCTCTATTGATTTTTTTCTTTTCCTTTTTTAATCTAATTTAATTTATTTATTATTATTAGTAGTAGTAGTAGTATTTAAATTATTTTTTTTATTACATCTTCTTCCATACATTCAATCACATTATTATTTGTCTTAAAAAAATGGGTATTTCAACAGGTGAACATTTCTCCCTAGTTTTTTAATTAGTAAATAAATTAAGATGAGAAAGAGTTGGTATTTTTTTAACATAATTACTTCTTTCTGGGATTTGTGGGTTTTTGTTTTTGTTGTTGTTGTCGTCATTTTTATAATTATTAGAAACCAAATGCTGTTTTAATGGATTTCTTTCCATGTAGCAGTTCTACTCTGAGTGTGAGAGACACAAAAAAGAGTGAACATGAACAATGGAGCTCGACAAGCTGTAGGGATATACAAGTGTTGGAGGCCAATTCACCTTCTGGTGGTCGACGAGGCGTGTTTGTTGCCAACAGTTCACATAATATCAATCCAGAAGGAATAAGGTAAACATCTCTAATTCTTGATTTCCTTGTGAAGGAATATTAGCAAGGCTGACTTTTTGTAGAAACATACCAGAATAGTGTAGTCATGAGACGAAGCAAGAGAACACTCAACTGTTGATTCTATTGAAAAGTTGACAAAAATGAGAACAAGCGTCCTTGATATGAAGCAGTTTCAGTAGATTTGAGGGAAGGCTGACTGTGAGGTAAGTATGGAAATCTCCTTTGAAAATTTATAATGGTAAAGGCAAGAGAAAACTAGGTAATAAATGGAGAACATAGGATTCCAGGAAGTTTTCTTTCTTCTTTTTAATGTTAAAACAGTTGCTTCTAGATTCTGTTTGTATGCTGTTGGAAATGATCCTATAGAGATGTTTATTATAGTTAAATTTGTTTTGAGTTCTAGGTATTAGAAGGCTTGAAACATTATCTTTTTACCTTTTTACAATAAAATATTAACAATTGTTCTTTAAAGTTTCAGTCATGTTGTGACCAGCAGTTGGCATAATGACTATGTCGCTAGACTCACCTGTAGTTGACTGTGATTCAAGTCCCAGACCTGGTGGCTTAAACTGAGATCGGTCACATGTGCTTGTGTGCCCAATATCCCCAGCAAGGGATGAAGCAGAAGGGATTGCAATGTGGCCATCCCCCCTGGAGGGTGATTTCAGGCTTTCTTTCTCTCTGTCTCTCTCTGTCTTTTTGGCAAGCACATACACCCTATAGCAAAAACTTCTCCATTAAAAAAAAAAGTTTCATTCACGTAAAGTTTAATGTTAAGAGGACATTTATTCAAAGTTAGTTCAGAAATGGAATATCATAAGGTATTTCAACATATAAAAGATGGCATTAATTTAAACTATCATACATGACTTTTTTTAAAAAAGTAATTATAAACTTACTAAATACAGACACACAAACCAGCCTGAATAGTATTTTTTTAGTTTAGGAGCCAGCAAGTAGCCTGGTTGTTCAAAGGCACAGGACTCCCATATGGAAACTTGGTTCAAGTTCCAGCCATGGCAGGTTTCTCTCTTTCTCTCTCTCTCTCTCTCTCTCTCTCTCCCTCATCAAATCAGAATGAAATAAACATGATGATAGTAAATGAATTAAAAGAAAAAAAAAACACAACATCTTTTAGTGTTTCGTCCCCTTAAGGGAGTGTGTGCTAGCTAGAGAGAGTGGAGTGTGAGGGGTGGATGTTAGAAAACATCTTTTGGGTCGATGGCCTTGCCTGAATTTCATCTTCTACAGTCTCTTCTCAGGATTGTTGGCATGCACAGTAATGTACCCAGCATGGTGTTTAAGGTGCTTGGCTGGACTGGAACTTGAACTGCATACTCTTCTGTGTGGAAATCCAGATCTTAACCTTCCCACTACCTGATGGCCCATACATTGAGTAGAACTGAGTCCTCCTTGATGAGTCTATGTGCTACAGTACATTGTGATTTCCTGAGATACCCTAAAATATCAGTTCTACCTACCCAAAAGTTTTGTAGCCTCTGTGAAGAGAAGTGATAGTGTTTACATCCAATACAAATGTAAACTATAGAAAAATTGTCATTGATTATTGATAAGTAAGTCAGGTGGACACTGACTGAGAACATTTAAACCTGGCTGATTCCTGGATGGTGGCACAGCAGTACAACACAATGCTTCCTGGGTCTAATCCATAGCAGAAGGTGCTGGGTTTGCATCCACAGACATTTCTGAGTGCCAAGCATTTGCTTTCCCATGTTCTACAACTGGGTGAGTCTAGAATTCAGCTTCAGCATCAGGATCTTAATATAGGGGCTGTCTCTCTGTCTTTGTCTTTCTTTATTAAAAAATGAATAAATGAATGAAAATTTAAAATGCTTTCATATGGCTCTGGGTGAGTCCATTCCTAAACTTGACATGACTTTGAAAAGATGTCTTCAGTTTACATGGTGCCTTTGGACCAGCTGGTGGCATAGTAGTTATGATGAGTTCATCTCGCAGGGTCGACTACATGGTTCAAATCCCAGATTCAGAGCTAGAGAATCACACTGGGCATGATGTGTGTGTGTGCCCAAGGTCCTGTGGAGAAAGTGGAGAAGAAGGGATTACAGTATAGCTTTTCCTTCAGGACCTCTCTCTCTCTCTCTTTCCCTTCTTCCAAGCACCAACACCCAATAGCTTATTCAAAGGAATAAAAAAACTGTTGCCTTCCTTCTAATATGTTTAAAGTGAAAAGTTTTTTTGTACTCTTAAATTGTAGTGTTATCTTTTGCGGTTTATATTTTTGTAAAACAGAAATGTATAATCAGTTTTGTCTGGATAATTTCTTCTTTTTTCTTAATGCTTAGTCCGAAGTTATTTACATAACCTGTATTTCATAGATCATCGTTAGTTTTCTTTTTTGTTTTTGGTGCTTTTGTGAGCCTATACTCAACTCCTAATGTAATAATCTCTAGTGGGAAATTTCAATCTTTTTAAATTTATAGGCATATAATAGTGTTGTTCTCAGCACCTGCAGGTGGTATAATGGTTTCATTTTTGGACTCGCCCATAGCCAACTGACTTCCTGTCTCAGAAGGGCCACTTTATATTCACACCAAATGCTTGAGCATGTTTGCCCAAAATACTGAGATAAGCATGGAGGAAAATAGATTGTGCCCTGGCCAACCTACATGGGGGCTTATTTCTCACTTTCTTTCTCTCACTTTGTCTAGTGCACATGCCCGATAGTAAAAATTTTCTTAAAGGAAATATGAAGCTCTTATGTATGCTGTTTATGGCATAAAAAAGTAATGACAATTCTTTATTCATATTAGAATTACATTCTAGGCTAAATATAAACAAACATTTCTGAACAATTTATGTATTTATTTGTTTTTAAACTGCTAGGTTTGGGGGCATCAACAGTTAGTGTAATGGCTATATCACTGGACTCCCACGTAATCGATAGCGGTTCGCGTCCCAGACCAGGTGGCTTAAAACTCACGCCGGGCACGTGTGCGTGCGTACCCAAGATCCCGAATGGAGAATGGAGGAGACGGGATTCTGGCGTGACCATCCAACCTGGGGGGTGAATTCTCGCTTTCTGTCTCTATGTCTCTCTGTCTGGTGAGCGCACGCGCCCTAGAGCAAAAAAAAAAAAAAAAAAACTCTCCAAAAAAAGACAACAAAAACTGCCAGGTCGGGGAATTGAATGTTGGTCAAGTGCATAGGAGTCCAGCAATGTAGTCATTCACCATTTGCTGGTCTCCAGCAATTTTATTTTTAAACAAAATCATAACTACCAAACTTTGGATATTAAACTATATAAAGTGATGGCTGGGTATTTTGATAATAAGGTCTTTGAAACACCTGTATTTTAATACTTTTTCTATCATTTTATACATCCTTTACAATACATTAGAAAATAATTAAAATTAAACATTTTTACATATGTTAATAATACCAACAGGCATAGCACTAATCTCATAACAAGACTTAACAGTCATTCCTGGAAGGGGTTGAGCACCTCATTCTAAAACAACATTGCCATGCAGTGTGGCGTTCATCTCCAGTACTAGCTTTCTTGCCTTTTATACTTTACTTTCAAGTTTTTATAGAAACACCTGCACTCTCTGCATCTAATCTTTGTGCTCACACATTGTTTGCTAAGTAGAAAGGTTTTTCCTGCTTTTTGGCCTAAGAGCTCTTCTTCTATATTTACCTCTTTAATATAAAGCCTTCTTTGTGCTTAGGTACTACTTTTCATACGTTAGCTCATGTGTCAACTTGTGCTATTTATCCCCGTTTTCAAGATGAGAGCATACACTTCCTTGGATGTAGTTGACATATCAGAATCTTTTTTAAATGAGTAAATAAATTAAGATGAGACAGGGTCGAATTTTTTTTTTTAAGAACTAGATATTCTTGATATGTTCTGTTTTTATTTTCTGTATAATTATTTGAAACCAAAGACTTTTTTACCGGATTTCTTCCCAAGTAGCTATACTACTCGGAGTGTGAAGGACACAAAGAAGAATAAACATGAGAAATGGGCCTCGATAAAATGTAGGTTTATACGAGCGTTGAAGACTGACTCACCTTCTGATGGTCGACCAGGTGTGAATGTTGTCAACACTTCTCATAAGATAAATCCGGAAGGAGTCAGGTAAACATCTACAACTTTTTCATTTTCCTGTGACAGAAATTAGCACTGGTTACTTTTTCTCGAAACACAGCAGAATAGTGTAGTCATCGGGTGAAAGGAGAACTCTCCACTATTGATTCTATTGAAAAGTTGACACAAATGAGAACAAGTGTCCTTGATAATGAGGAATTTCAGTAGTTTCTAGGAAAGCCTGACAGTGAGGTAAGGGTAGAAATCTCCTCTGAGAATCTTTAATAGTAAATGTAAGAGAGAGCTAGGTAATAAATGAAGAACTTGGGATTTCAGGATGTTTTCTTTCTTTTTTCAATCTTAAAACAGATGATTCTAGGTTATGTTTATATGCTGTTAGAAATGATCCTATAGATTTGTTTATTATATTTAAATTTGTTTTAAGGTATTAGTATTAGAAGTCATGATACATTATTCTTTTATATTTTTACAGTGAAATATTAATAATTGTTCTTAAAATTTGGACTCATATAAACTTTCATAAGAGGGCTGTCATTTAAAATTGGTTCAGAAATGAAATATCACAATGTATTTCAACATGTAAAGGATGATATAATCTTTCACACATAGATTGTTAAAATATGTCATTATAAACTTACACAATACGCACAAGCAAACCAAAGTGAAATTTTTTTTTTTTTTTTTTTTTTTTTTTTTTTTAAAGTTTAGAAGCCAGCATGTGGCGTGGTGGTTAAAAGGCAATGAACTAACATATGGCCAACTTGATTCACGTTCCGGCCGTGGCAGCTTTCTCTCTCTCTCTCTCTCTCTCTCTCTCATTTTCTCTCTTTCTGTCTCCTCTCTCTCAACAAATTAGAATCAAATAACCATGATGATAATAAGTTAACTAAAAAGGAAGAAAAAGAAACTTTATTTAATTTGATTTTTCCCCTTAACGGGATGTGTACTCTCCAGAGAGAGTGGAGTGCGAGGGATGGATGTAAGAAAAAATCTTTCGAGGTGATGTCCATGCCACAATTTCATCTTCTACATACTCTTCTCAGGGTTGTTGGCATACTCACACATGTACCCAACATGTTTTTCAAGGAGCCAGGGCAGGGACTTGAACTGCATACTGTGCCTTGGGGCAATCCAGTCTTAACCTCCCCACCACCTGCTGTCCCCTACATTGAATAAAATTGGGCCCTCTTGGATGAGTATGTTTTACAAGTACCTTTGACAGTATCATTGTGAATACCTATAATATCCAGAGATTTTCTAAAAAATTGATTCTAACTCCCCAATAGTTACTTAGACGCTATTGAAGAGAAGTGACATTGTTACCTTCCAATACAAATGTAAACTATAGACAAACTATCATAGATTATTACTTTCCAGTTATCAAGTTCTCAAGTAAAAAAAAAAAAGACATTTCCCTGCACCAGGAACGTCATTAACACATATTATGCATTTGATAATGACATGTTTCATGTATGAAACAACTGTTGGAAAAAAGATGAGTCTCATAATTCATTTATGTATTAAAATATAATCTCTAGACTATTGTAAGCAGCTTTCCCCTAAGACCTATGGATAATCTTTCTATTTGTAAATTTACTTTATTTCTGTATTTTTTTTTTCTTGCTATAAAGCCCATGCACTCACCAGAGAGAAACTGAACAAGAGAGATACAGTGAATGTGAAGGACAGCCCAGGGCAGGTGGAGGGATGGGCACACTACAATTCTTTTTTGGCTTTGGAATTGGGGCATACACACACATACATACACCTGGAATGATTTTCAGACCACCCGGTCTGGGGCTAAAACAGAAATAGGCCACTTGGGATCCAGCACTCTAACATCCACACCACCTGCTGACCTCTTGGCTCTTTAGAATAGGTTATATTCTCTATATTAAGAATTTGTTACATACTCGTTATGTTTTTTTCCATTGGTATTTAAGGTGCAATGGATCAGAGAAAACACAACTTCACTAGTAAGAAAAATAAGGGTGTAGTAAATTAATGGACTGAAAACATTGTTGTCCAAGGATTATGAAATATTCCATAATTGAAATAAAAGAGAACATCGGAATTTATTTCTTTTTTGCATGGTAACCAGTGCCTGGCTTCAGGCACAGTCACTTCTAACTGAGCAGCCTGCTTATCTTATATATAGTTCCGGCCAGAGTGGAGATTCAAGACCAGCAGTCCTCCAGAGCTCCAAGTGGGTTGACATCTTTGCTGGTGGTCTGGTTATACAGTGTGTGTTGGTCACTGGTTGACAGTGGAATATGTGTATATCAGTGTGTGATTGTCGTGGATAGACTGTGTTTCTGAAGAAAGTTTCTGATGTGGAGAACGGATAAGTAAGGCTAGTGGTCACTGACCAAGTACACGTAATACTGAGGCAGGGTGATGGCACAGCAGTAAACTCAATGCTCTGTGAATCTAATCCTCAACAGAAGGTGCTGGGTTTGTGTCCAGAGACCTCCCTGAGTTCAAGGCATATGCTGGCCCATGATCTGGGATTGGGTGAGGCTAGAATTCAGTTTCAGCATCAGAACCTTATTGGGGCTGCTCTTTGTCTTTCTTTATTAAAAAATAATTAAAGATTAAAAATTTTAACTGTGTTCTTGTGGCTGTATGACCATGGCTGTGGGTCAGTCCATTTCTAACCTTGAGATGATTTTGACCAGATGCCTTAGATGTTGCCTTGGGCCACTTTGTGCATAGTAGTTAGGGTGTCTTCGTCCCATCGGGTCGACTACATTGTTCAAGTTCCAGACCTCACAGGGAGAGAGACACACTGGGCACATGTGTATGGGTGTTCAAGATCCTGAGAAGAGAAAGAGAATGGAGAAGGGCTTGCAGTGTAGCCATTCCCTCAGGGGTTCTCTCTCTCTTCCTCTATCCTCTTCCAAGCACCAGCACCCAGTAGCTAATTAAAAGGAAAACAAGTTATGTGTTGCCTTCCCTAAAGCATGTTTGAAGTGAAGAGCTCTTTTGTATTCTTACATTATAAACCTTTTTACAGTTTAAAGTTTAGATCAAAAAGAAGTATGTCCCAATTTCTGTCTGGATAATTTCTTCTCTTTTCTTGATGCCTAGTCACAAGTACAGTGTTTAAATAACTATTATTTCTTACATAATTGTTAGTTGTGTTTTCTTTTGTTTTAGGTACCTTTGCGTGCTTATACTCAACTTCTAATGTAATAAACTGTAGTGGGAAATTTCAGTCTTTAAATTGATGTAGTTGTTATAATAGTGTTCTTGGGACTTGCAGGTGATGTAGTGCTTATTACAATGTTGGACTTTCACAGAGCCGATTGGGTTTCAAGGTCAAGAATGGCTGTGTTAAATTTATTCCAAAATGCCCAAAATGCTGATATGAGAATGGAGGAGAAGAGATTTTTAAATGGCCAGACCCCCTGGGGGTCTCTTTCTACCTCTGTCTCTCTATTTCTATTTCTAGTGCATTCACCCATAGTAAAAATGCCCCTCAAAGGAAATATAATGTTCTTATGTATGCTGTTTACTGCATATAAACGTAATGACCATTCTCTATTTATATTAGAATTAGGTATTAGGCCCAACATAAACAAAACTTTTCTAGTCATTTTATTTTCAAACAAAATCATAACTAACCACACTGTAGGTTTTGAATTATATAAAGTGACAGCTGGGCATTTTAAAAATAGGTCCCACTAACCCTCAGTATTTCCATAATGCCTTCTCTCATGCTACATGACCCTCACAGTTTGTTAAAAAACTGTATTAAAATTAAATATCATTTTATATGTAAATAATACAGAAAATGATAGCACTAAACTGTATTGCATCCACGTCTTAACAGTCCTTCCTGGTAGGGGGTGAGCTCTTTATTCTTGAACAGCCTTTTCCTGTAGTGTGGCCTTCAACTCCAGTACTAGCTATCCTGCGTTTTATCCTGTCAAGTTCTTGTGCACTCCCTGTGTCTAAAATGGTGCTCACTCTTTGTTTGCTAGGTTGAAAGTTTTATTTCCCAGTTTTTGATTTGTGAGCTCTTCTACATGTTACCTCTTTAACATACAGCCTTTTTGTGCTTAAGTATAACTTATCATAGATACGCTCATGTGTCAGTTTGTACCATTTTTCCTCATTTTGAAGCTGAGAGTATATACTTCCTTTTATGTAATTCGCATATGGGATTGTTTTTTAATTTACTTTTTTATTGTAGAAAAACAGGTGGTGTGTCTAATATTTACTCAAGTATGTACTTACTTTTGGTAATACTGATGCAATATTGTTGGGCTGTCGAAAAAGTCATGATGCATTTTTCCATAGAATATAGAAAAAAACAAAAGTATACATCGTGACTCTTACAACCCAATATGTCCTCAAAAAATTACAGTGAGGGTCATCAGGTGTCATGGCAGTTAAGATCCCAGTGTGGGAAGATGATGGGAGGAGAGTCTGAGGAAAGACATTAAGGAGAATAATAGAGAGACCAACATTTTTGGGACACAGAAATTGATTCTTGTCTGTTGATGATAACATGTAGGGCATCTCTAAGTGGAGAGAAATGAATTCATGTTGGCAAATTCACTTTACAGGCAAAGTGATGTATAGTGTTTGAATGTATAAAAGAAATTAAAATAATACCAAAAAAGATCTAGTCTCCCACAAGACTTATTGCAGTTTGAGTCTCAGACATGGTAACTTGCTTTCTCACTTTCCCTTCCTAAATCTCTCTGGTGAGTGTGCATAACTTATAGCAAATTTTAATATTAATGATGGCGGAATTAAATACACAGTTCTTAGATTAAAAAAATTAGAGTCACAACTAATCATATTTTTTTCTTGTATTACCTACTTGTATTCCAAAAGTCAGCAGATACTCTGTCTTTTGTCTCGGGAATATATTTGGCACCCACATGAATGTGTTTATTTTCTTCTGGTTCCAAACCCTTTCTTTCTCTATTGATTTTTTTCTTTTCCTTTTTTAATTTAATTTAATTTATTATTATTATTATTATTAGTAGTAGTAGTAGTATTTAAATGATTTTTTTATTTCATCTTCTTACAGACATTCAATCACATTATTATTTGTCTTAAAAAATGGGTATTTCAGCAGGTGAACATTTCTCCCTAGTTTTTTAATTAGTAAATAAATTAAGATGAGAAAGAGTTGGTATTTTTTTAAATAGTTATTTCTTTCTGGGATTTGTGGGCTTTTGTTTTTGTTGTTGTTGTCGTTTTTATAATTATTTGAAACCAAATGCTGTTTTAATGGATTCCTTTTCATGTAGCAATTCTACTCTGAGTGTGAGAGACACAAAGAAGAGTGAACATGAACAATGGAGCTCGACCAGCTGTAGGGATATACAAGTGTTGGAGGCCTATTCACCTTCTGGTGGTCGACGAGGCGTGATTGTTGCCAACAGTTCACATGAAATCAATCCAGAAGGAATAAGGTAAACATCTCTAATTCTTGATTTCCTTGTGAAGGAATATTAGCAAGGCTGACTTTTTGTAGAAACATACCAGAATAGTGTAGTCATGAGACGAAGCAAGAGAACACTCAACTGTTGATTCTATTGAAAAGTTGGCAAAAATGAGAACAAGCGTCCTTGATATGAAGCAGTTTCAGTAGATTTGAGGGAAGCCGGACTGTGAGGTAAGTATGGAAATCTCCTTTGAGAATTTGTAATGGTAAAGGCAAGAGAAAACTAGGTACTGAATGAAGAACATAGGATTCCAGGAAGTTTTCTTTCTTCCTTTTAGTCTTAAAACAGTTGCTTCTAGATTCTGTTTGTATGCTGTTGAAATGATCCTATAGAGATGTTTATTATAGTTAAATTTGTTTTAAGTTCTCAGTATTAGAAGGCTTGAAACATTATCTTTTTACCTTTTTACATTAAAATATTAACAATTGTTCTTCAAAGTTTCAGTCATGTTGGGACCAGCAGTTGGCATAAAGGCTATGTCGCCGGACTCACACGTAGTTGACCGTGGTTCGAGTCCCAGACCCGGTGGCTTAAACTTACACCAGTCACATGTGCATGTGTGCCCAATATCCCCAGCGAGGAATAGAGCAGAAGGGATTGCAATGTGGGCATCCCCCCTGGAGGGTGATTTCAGGCTTTCTGTCTGTCTCTGTCTTTTTGGCAAACACATACACCCTAGAGCAAAAACTTCTTCATAATAAAAAACAAAAGTTTCATTCACGTAAAGTTTAATGTTGAGGACATTTATTCAAAGTTAGTTCAGAAATGGAATATCATAAGGTATTTCAACATATAAAAGATGGCATTAGTTTAAACTATCATACATGATTTTTTTAAAAACAGTAATTATAAACTTACTAAATACAGACACACAAACCAGCCTGAATAGTTTTTTTTTTGTTTAGGAGCCAGCAGGTAGCCTGGTTTTTCAAAGGCACAGGACTCCCATATGGAAACTTGGTTCAAGTTCCAGCCATTGCAGGTTTCTTTCTCTCTCCTTCTCTCTCTCTCTTTCTCTCTCTCTCTCTCTCTCTCTCTCTCTCTCTCTCTCTCTCTCTCATCAAATCAGAATGAAATAAACATGATGATAGTAAATAAATGAAAAGAAAAAAAAAAACACAACATCTCTTAGTGTTTCATCCCCTTAAAGGGAGTGTGTGCTAGCTAGAGAGAGTGGAGTGTGAGGGGTGGATGTTAGAAAACATCTTTTGGGTCGATGGCCTTGCCTGAATTTCATCTTCTACAGTCTCTTCTCAGGATTGTTGGCATGCACACTAATGTACCCAGCATGGTGTTTAAGGTGCTTGGCTGGACTGGGACTTGAACTGCATACTCTTCTGTGTGGGAATCCAGATCTTAACCTCCCCACTACCTGATGGCCTGTACATTGAGTAGAACTGAGTCCTCCTTGATGAGTCTATGTGCTACAGTACATTGTGATTTCCTGAGATACCCTGAAATATCAGTTCTACCTACCCAAAAGTTTTGTAGCCTCTGTGAAGAGAAGTGATAGTGTTTACATCCAATACAAATGTAAACTATAGAAAAATTGTCATCGATTATTGATAAGTAAGCCGAGTGGACACTGACTGAGAACCTTTAAATCTGGCTGATTCCTGGATGGTGGCACAGCAGTACAACACAAGGCTTCCTGGGTTTAATCCATAGCAGAAGGTGCTGGGTTTGCATCCACAGACATTTCTGAGTGCCAAGCATTTGCTTTCCCATGTTCTACAACTGGGTGAGTCTAGAATTCAGCTTCAGCATCAGGACCTTAATATAGGGGCTGTCTCTCTGTCTTTGTCTTTCTCTATTAAAAAATGGATAAATGAATTAAAATTTAAAATGCTTTCATATGGCTCTGGGTGAGTCCATTCCTAAACTTGACATGACTTTGAAAAGATGTCTTCAGTTTACATGGTGCCTTTGGACCAGCTGGTGGCATAGTAGTTATGATGAGTTCATCTCGCAGGGTCGACTACATGGTTCAAATCCCAGATTCAGAGCTAGAGAATCACACTGGGCATGTTGTGTGTGTGTGCCCAAGGTCCTGTGGAGAAAGTGGAGGAGAAGGGACTACAGTGTAGCTTTTCCTTCAAGATCTCTCTCTCTCTCTCTCTCTCTCTCTCTCTCCCTCTCCCTCTCTCCCTTCTTCCAAGCACCAACACCCAATAGCTTATTCAAAGGAAAAAAAAAAAAACTGTTGCCTTCCTTCTAATTTGTTTAAAGTGAAAAGCTGTTTTGTACTCTTAAATTGTAGTGTTATCTTTTGCAGTTTATATTTTTGTAAAACGGAAATGTATAACTATTTCTGTCTGGATAATTTCTTCTTTTTTCTTAATGCTTAGCCCGAAGTTATTTACATAACCTGTATTTCATAGATCATCGTTAGTTTTCTTTTTTGTTTTTGGTGCTTTTGTGAGCCTATACTCAACTCCTAATGTAATAATCTCTAATGGGAAATTTCAATCTTCTTTTTAAATTTATGTAGGCATATAATAGTGTTGTTCTCAGCACCTGCAGGTGGTATAATGGTTTCATTTTTGGACTCGCCCGTAGCCAACTGACTTCCAGTCTGAGAAGGGCTGCTTTATATTCATGCCAAATACTCGAGCATGTGTGCCCAAAATACTGAGATAAGCATGGAGGGAAATGGATTGTGCACTGGCCAACCCACATGGGGGCTTATTTCTCACTTTCTGTCTCTGTCTCACTTTGTCTAGTGCACACGCCCGATAGTAAAAATTTCTTTAAAGGAAATATGAAGCTCTTACATATGCTGTTTATGGCATAAAAAAGTAATGACAATTCTTTATTCATATTAGAATTACGTTCTAGGCTAAATATAAACAAACATTTCTGAACAATTTATTTATTTGTTTGTTTTTAAACAGCCAGGTCTGGGGGAACCAGCAATTAGCGTAATGGCTATGTCGCTGGACTCCCACGTAGTCGACTGCGGTTCGCATTCCGGACCCAGTGGCTTAAAACTCACATCGGGCACGTGTGCGTGCGAGTCCAAGATCCCAAGAGGAGAATGGAGGAGAAGGGATTGCGGCGTGACCATCCCACCTTGGGGGTGATTTCCTGCTTTCTGTCTCTATGTCTCTCTCTGTCTGTCTGGTGAGCGCACATGCCCTAGAGCAAAAAAAAAAAAAAAAAAAAAAAAAAAAAAAAAAAAAAAAAAAAAAAAAAAAAAAAACACCTCTCCAAAAAAACAAAACAAAAACTGCCAGGTCTGGGAATTGAATGGTGGTCAACTGCATAGGAGTCCAGCAATGTAGTCATTCACCATTTGCTGGTCTCCAGTAATTTTATTTTTAAACAAAATTGTAACCACCAGACATAGGATAATCAACTATATAAAGGGATGGCAGGGTATTTTGATAATAAGGTCTTCAAAACCCCTGTATTTTAATAGTTTTTTCTATCATGTTATACATCCTTTACAGTACATTAGAAAATAATTAAAATTAAACATTGTTACATATGTAAATAATATCAACAGGCATAGCACTAATCTCATAACAAGATTTAACAGTCATTCCTGGAAGGGGGTGAGCACCTCATTCTAAAACAACATTGCCATGTAGTGTGGCGTTCATCTCCAATACTAGCTTTCTTGCCTTTTATACTTTACTTTCAAGTTCTTATAGAAACACCTGCACTCTCTGCGTCTAACCTTTGTGCTCACACATCGTTTGCTAAGTAGAAAGGTTTTTCCTGCTTTTTGGCCTAAGAGCTCTTCTTCTATATTTACCTCTTTAATATAAAGCCTTCTTTGTGCTTAGGTACTACTTTTCATATGTTAGCTCATGTGTCAACTTGTGCTATTTATCCTTGTTTTCAAGGTGAGAGCATACACTTCCTTGTATGTAGTTGACATATCAGAGTAGTTTTTAAATGAGTAAATAAAGTAAAATGAGACAGGGTCGAATTTTTTTTTCTTAAGAACTTATGTTCTTGATATGTTCTGCTTTTATTTTCTGTGTAATTATTTGAAACCAAAGCCTTTTTTACTGGATTTCTTTCCAAGTAGCTATACTACTCGGCGTGTGAAGGACACAAAGAAGAATAAACATGAGAAATGGGCCTCGATGAAATGTAGGTTTATACGAGCATTGAAGACTGACTCACTTTCTGATGGTCGACCAGGTGTGAATGTTGTCAACACTTCTCATAAGATAAATCCGGAAGGAGTCAGGTAAACATCTACAACTTTTTCATTTTCCTGTGACAAAAATTAGCACTGGTTACATTTTCTCGAAACACAGCAGAATAGTGTAGTCATCAGGTGAAACGAGAACTCTCCACTATTGATTCTATTGAAAAGTTGACACAAATGAGAACAAGTGTCCTTGATAATGAGGAATTTCAGTAGTTTCTAGGAAAGCCTGACAGTGAAGTAAGGGTAGAAATCTCCTCTGAGAATCTTTAATATTAAAGATAAGAGAGAGCTAGGTAATAAATGAAAAACTTGGGATTCCAGGATGCTTTCTTTCTTTTTTCAATCTTAAAACAGATGATTCTAGGTTATGTTTGTATGCTGCTGGAAATGATCCTATAGATTTGTTTATTATATTTAAATTTGTTTTAAGGTATTAGTATTAGAAGTCATGATACATTATTCTTTTTTATTTTTACAGTAAAATATTAATATTTGTTCTTAAAATTTGCACTCATATAAACTTTCATGCTAAGAGGGCTATCATTTCAAATTGGTTCAGAAATGAAATATCACAATTTATTTCAACATGTAGAAGATGACCTAAATTTAAACTTTCATACGTAGATTTTTTAAATATGTCATTATAAACTTACTCAATACACACATGCAAACCAAGGTGAATAGTATTTTTTTTATTTTATTTATTTATGTATTTAGTTTAGAAGCCAGCATGTGGCGTGGTGGTTAAAAGGCAATGAACTAACATATGACCAACTTGGTTCAAGTCCTGGCCATGGCAGCTTTCTCTGTCTCTCTCTCTTTCTCTCATTTTCTCTCTTTTTCTCCCCTCTCTCTCAACCAATTAGAATCAAATAACCATGATGATAATAAGATAACTGAAAAGGAAAAAAAAGGAACTTTATTTAGTTTGATTTTTCCCCTTAACGAGATGTGTACTCTCCAGAGAGAGTGGAGTGTGAGCGGTGGATGTAAGAAAATATCTTTTGGGTTGATGTCCATGCCGCAATTTCATCTTCTACATACTCTTCTCAGGGTTGTTGTCGTGCCCACACATGCATCCAACATGTTTTTAAAGGAGCCAGGGCAGGGACTTGAACTGCATACTGTGCCTTGGGGCAATCCAGTCTTAACCTCCCCACCACCTGCTGACCCCTACCTTGAATAAAATTGGGTCCTCTTGAATGAGTCTGTTTTACAAGTACCTTTGACAGTATCATTGTGAAGAGCTATAATGTCCAGAGATTTTCTAAAATATCGATTCTAACTCCCCAATAGTTACTTAGACTCTAGTGAAGAGAAGTGACATATTTACCTTCCAATACAAATGTAAATTATAGACAAACTGTCATAGATTATTACTTTCCAGTTATCAAGTTCTCAAGTATAAAAAAAAAAAGATGTTTTCCTGCACCAGGAATGTCATTAACACATGTTATGTATTTGATAAGTATTTGTTTCATGTATGAAACAACTGTTGGAAAAAAGATGAGTCTAATGATTCATTTATTTATGAAAATATAATCTCTAGATTATTGTAAGCAGCTTTCCCCAAAGACTTATGGATAGTCTTTCTATTTGTAAATCTACATTCTTTCTGTATTTTTTTTTCTTTCTTGCTATAAAGCCCATGCACTTACCAGAGAGAAACTGAACAAGAGAGATACAGTGAATGTGAAGGACAGCCCAGGGCAGGTGGAGGGATGGGCACACTGCAATTCTTTTTGGGCTTTGGAATTGGGGCACACACACACATACATACACCTGGAATGATTTTCAAACCACCTGGTCTGGGGCTAAAACTGAAATAGGCCACTTGGGATCCAGCACTCTAACATCCACACCACCTGCTGGCCTCTTGGCTCTTTAGAATAGGTTATATTCTCTATTTTAAGAATTTGTTACATACTCGCTATGTTTTTTTCCATTGGTATTGATGGTGCAATGGACAAGAGAAAACACAAATTTCATTGGTATTTTAATAAGAAAAATAAGGGTGTAGTAAATTAATGGACTGAAAAAGTTGTTGTCCAAGGATTATGAAATATTCCATAATTGAAATAAAAGAGAACATCGGAATTTATTTCTTTTTTGCATGGTAACCAGTGCCTGGCTTCAGGCACAGTCACTTCTAACTGAGCAGCCTGCTTATCTTATATATAGTTCCGGCCAGAGTGGAGATTCAAGACCAGCAGTCCTCCAGAGCTCCAAGTGGGTTGACATCTTCGCTGGTGGTCTGGTTATACAGTGTGTGTTGGTCACTGGTTGACGGTGGAATACGTGTATATCAGTGTGTGATTGTCGTGGATAGACTGTGTTTCTGAAGAAAGTTTCTGATGTGGAGAACGGATAAGTAAGGCTAGTGGTCACTGACCAAGTACACGTAATACTGAGGCAGGGTGATGGCACAGCAGTACACTCAATGCTCTGTGAATCTAATCCTCAATAGAAGGTGCTGGGTTTGTGTCCAGAGACCTCCCTGAGTTCAAGGCATATACTGGCCCATGATCTGGGATTGGGTGAGGCTAGAATTCAGTTTCAGCATCAGAACCTTCTTGGGGGCTGCTCTTTGTCTTTCTTTATTAAAAAATAAATAAAAGAATAAACATTTAAAATGTGTTCTTGTGGCTGTATGTCCATGGCTGTGGGTCAGTCCATTCTAACCTTGAGATGACTTTGACCAGATGCCTTAGATGTTTAGATGTTGCCTTGGGCCACTTTGTGCATAGCAGTTAGGGTGTCTTCGTCCCATCAGGTCGACTACATTGTTCAAGTTCCAGACCTCACAGCGAGAGAGACACACTGGGCACATGTGTATGGGTGTTCAAGATCCTGAGAAGAGAAAGAGAATGGAGAAGGGCTTGCAGTGTAGCCATTCCCTTAGGGGTTCTCTCTCTCTTCCTCTATCCTCTTCCAAGCACCAGCACCCAATAGCTAATTAAAAGGAAAAAAAATGTGTTGCCTTCCCTAAAGCATGTTTGAAGTGAAGAGCTCTTTTGTATTGTTAAATTATAAACCTTTTTACAGTTTAAAGTTTAGATCAAAAAGAAGTATGTCCCGATATCTGTCTGGATAATTTCTTCTCTTTTCTTAATGCCTAGTCTTAACTAGAGTGTTTATCTAACTATTATTTCATACATAATTGTTAGTTGTGTTTTCTTTTGTTTTAGGTACTTTTGCGTGCTTATACTCAACTTCTAATGTAATAAACTGTAGTGGGAAATTTCGGTCTTTAAATTTATGTAGTTGTTATGATAGTGTTGTTCTTGGGACTTACAGGTGATGTAGTGCTTATTACAATGTTGGACTTTCACAGAGCTGATTGGGTTTCAAGGTCAAGAACGGCTGCGTTAAATTTATTCCAAATGATTGAGCATGTGTGCCCCAAATCCTGACATGAGAATGGAGGATAAGAGATTTTTAAATGGCCAGGCCCCCTGGGGGTCTCTTTCTACCTCTGTCTCTCTCTCTCTCTCTATGGCTAGTACATGCCCCCATAGTGAAAAATGCCCCTTAAAGGAAATATAATGCTCTTATGTATGCTTTTTACTGCATAAAAACGTAATGACCATTCTCTATTTATATTAGAATTAGGTATTAGGCCCACCAGAAAGTAAACTTCTAGTCATTTTATTTTCTATCAAAATCATAACTAACCAGATTGTAGGTTTTGAATTATATAAAGTGACAGCTGGGCATTTTAAAAATAGGTTCCCACTAACCCTCAGTATTTCCATAATGTCTTCTCTCATGCTACATGACCCTCACTGTTTGTTAAAAAATGGTATTAAAATTAAATATCATTTTATATGTAAATAATACTGAAAATGATAGCACTAATCTGTATTGCATCCATGTCTTAACAGTGCTTCCTGGTAGGGGGTGAGCTCTTTACTATCAAACAGCATTTTCCTGTACTGTGGCCTTCAACTCCAGTACTAGCTATCCTGCGTTTTATCCTCTCAAGTTCTTGTGCACTCCCTGTGTCTAAAATGTTGCTCACTCTTTGTTTGCTAGGATGAAAGTTTTATTTCCCAGTTTTTGATTTGTGAGCTCTTCTACATGTTACCTCTTTAACATGAAGCCTTTTTGTGCTTAAGTATAACTTATCATAGATCAGCTCATGTGTCAGTTTGTACCGTTTTTCCTCATTGTGAAGCTGAGAGTATATACTTCCTTTTATGTAGTTGACATATGGGATTGTTTTTTTATTATTTACTTTTTTTTATTGTAGAAAAACAGGTGGTGTGTCTAATATTTTCTCAAGTATGTATTTACTTTTGGTGATACTGATGCAATATTGTTGGGCTGTCGAAAAAGTCATGATGCATTTTTCCATAGAAAAAAAAATATATACATCATGATTCTTACAACCCAATATGTCCTCAAAGAATTACAGTGAGGGTCAGCAGGTGTCATGGCAGTTAATATCCCAGTGTGGGCAGATGATGGGAGGAGAGTCTGAGGAAAGATATTAAGAAGAAATATAGAGAGACCAACATTTTTGGGACATAGAAATTGATTATTGTCTGTTGATGATAACATGTAGGGCATCTCTAAGTGGACTGGCGAGAAATAAATTCATGTTGGCAAATTAACTTGACAGGCAAAGAGATGTATAGTGATCGAAAGTATAAAAAAAATTAAAATAATACCAAAAAAGACCTAGGCTCCCACAAGACTTATTGCAGTTTGAGTCTCAGACACGGTAACTTGCTTTCTCACTTTCCCTTCCTAAATCTCTCTGGTGAGTGTGCATAACTTATAGCAAATTTTAATATTAATGATGGTGGAATTAAATACACAGTTCTTAGATTTAAAACATTAGAGTGAAAACTAATCACATTTTTTTCTTGTGTTACCTATTTCTATTCCAAAAGTCAGCAGATACTCTGTGTTTTGTCTCAGGGATATATTTGGCACCCACATGAATGTGTTTATTTTCTTCTGGTTCAAACCCTTTCTCTATTGATTTTTTTCTTTTCCTTTTTTAATTTAATTTAATTTATTATTATTATTATTAGTAGTAGTAGTATTTAAATTATTTTTTATTTCATCTTCTTCCATACATTCAATCACATTATTATTTGTCTTAAAAAATGGGTATTTCAACAGGTGAACATTTCTCCCTAGTTTATTAATTAGTAAATAAATTAAGATGAGAAAGAGTTGGTATTTTTTTAAATAGTTATTTCTTTCTGGGATTTGTGGGTTTTTTTTTTGTTGTTGTTGTTGTTGTCATTTTTATAATTATTAGAAACCAAATGCTGTTTTAATGGATTTCTTTGCAAGTAGCAATTCTACTCTGAGTGTGAGAGACACAAAGAAGAGTGAACATGAACAATGGAGCTCGACAAGCTGTAGGGATATACAAG
Source organism: Tupaia tana (assembly GCA_026018925.1). NCBI lineage: Eukaryota > Metazoa > Chordata > Mammalia > Scandentia > Tupaiidae > Tupaia > Tupaia tana. Next base: position 2,134,486 of record JAKSZU010000021.1, read on the forward strand.
TGTTGGAGGCCGATTCACCTTCTGATGGTCAACGGGGCGTGAATGTTGCCAACAGTTCACATGAAATCAATCCAGAAGGAATAAGGTAAACATCTCTAATTCTTGATTTCCTTGTGAAGGAATATTAGCAAGGCTGACTTTTTGTAGAAACATACCAGAATAGTGTAGTCATGAGACGAAGCAAGAGAACACTCAACTGTTGATTCTATTGAAAAGTTGGCAAAAATGAGAACAAGCGTCCTTGATATGAAGCAGTTTCAGTAGATTCGATGGAAGCTTGACTGTGAGGTAAATATGGAAATTTCCTTTGAGAATTTGTAATGGTAAAGGCAAGAGAAAACTAGGTACTGAATGAAGAACATAGTATTCCAGGAAGTTTTCTTTCTACTTTTTAATCTTAAAATAGTTGCTTCTAGATTCTGTTTGTATGCTGTTGGAAATGATCCTATAGAGATGTTTATTATAGTTAAATTTGTTTTAAGTTCTCAGTATTAGAAGGCTTGAAATATTATCTTTTTACATTTTTACATTAAAATATTAACAATTGTTCTTTAAAGTTTCAGTCATGTTGGGACCAGCAGTTGGCATAATGGCTATGTCGCTAGACTCACATGTCGTTGACCATGGTTCGAGCCCCAGACCTGGTGGCTTAAACTTATGCCGGTCACATGTGCATGTGTGCCCAATATCCCCAGCGAGGAATGGAGCAGAAGGGATTGCAATGTGGCCATCCCCCCTGGAGGGTGATTTCAGGCTTTATGTCTCTCTGTCTCTCTCTGTCTTTTTGGCAAGCACATACACCCTATAGCAAAAACATCTCCATAAAAACAAGTTTCATTCACATAAAGTTTAATGTTAAGAAGATATTTATTCAAAGTTAGTTCAGAAATGGAATATCATAAGGTATTTCAACATATAAAAGATGGCATTAATTTAAACTATCATACATGATTTTAAAATAAAAAAAAAACATAATTTTAAACTTGCTAAATACAGACACACAAACCAGCCTGAATAGTATTTTTTTAGTTTAGGAGCTAGCAGGTAGCCTGGTTGTTCAAAGGCACAGGACTCCCATATTGAAACTTAGTTCAAGTCCCAGCCATGGCAGGTTTCTCTTTCTCTCTCTCTCTCTAATCCAGATTGAAATAAACATGATGATAGTAAATGAATAAAAAGAAAAAAAAAACACAACATCTCTTAGTTTTTTGTCCCCTTAAGGGAGTGTGTGCTACCTAAAGAGAGTGGAGTGTGAGGGGTGGATGTTAGAAAACATCTTTTGGGTCGATGGCCTTGCCTGAATTTCATCTTCTACAGTCTCTTCTCAGGATTGTTGGCATACACAGTAATGTACCCAGCATGATGTTTAAGGTGCTCAGCAGGACTGGGACTTGAACTGCATACTCTTCTATGTGGGAATCCAGATCTTAACCTCCCCACTACCTGATGGCCCATACATTGAGTAGAACTGAGTCCTCCTTGATGAGTCTATGTGCTACAGTACATTGTAATTTCCTGAGATACCCTAAAATATCAGTTCTACCTACCCAAAAGTTATGTAGCCTCTGTGAAGAGAAGTGATATTGTTTACATCCAATACAAATGTAAACTATAGAAAAATTGTCACAGATTATTGATAAGTAAGCCGAGTGGACACTGACTGAGAACCTTTAAACCTGGCTGATGCCTGGATGGTGGCACAGCAGTACAACACAATGCTTCCTGGGTCTAGTCCATAGGAAAAGGTGCTGGGTTTGCATCCACAGACATTTCTGAGTGCCAAGCATTTGCTGTCCTATGTCCTATGACTGGATGAGTCTAGACTTCAGCTTCAACATCAGGACCGTAATAGAAGGGCTATCTCTCTGTCTTTGTCTTTCTCTATTAAAAAATGAATAAATGAATGAAAATTTAAAATGCTTTCATATTGCTCTGGGTGAGTCCATTCCTAAACTTGACATGACTTTGAAAAGATGTCTTCAGTTTACATGGTGCCTTTGGACCAGCTGGTGGCATAGTAGTTATGATGAGTTCATCTTGCAGGGTTGACTACATGGTTCAAATCCCAGATTCAGAGCTAGAGAATCACACTGGGCATGTTGTGTGTGTGTGCCCAAAGTCCTGTGGAGAAAGTGGAGGAGAAGGTATTACAGTGTAGCCTTTTCTTCAGGGCTTCTCTCTCTCTCTTTCTCTATCTCTCTTTCCCTTCTTCCAAGCAGCAACACTCAATAGCTTATTCAAAGGGGGGGAAAAAAAAACTGTTTCCTTCCTTCTAATATGTTTGAAGTGAAAAGCTGTTTCTTACTCTTAAATTGTAGACTTATCTTTTGCAGTTTATATTTTAGGTAAAATGAAATTGTATAATTATTTCTGTCTGGATAATTTCTTCTTTTTTCTTAATGCTTAGTCTGAAGTTATTTATATAACCTGTATTTCATAGATCATCGTTAGTTTTCTTTTTTGTTTTTGGTGCTTTTGTGAGCCTATACTCAACTCCTAATGTAATAATCTCTCGTGGGAAATTTCAATCTTTTTAAATTTATGTAGGCATATAATAGTGTTGTTCTCAACACTTGCAGGTGGTATAATGGTTTCATTTTTGGACTCGCACATAGCCAACTCACTTTCAGTCTGAGAAGGGCCGCTTTATATTCACGCCAAATGCTTGAGCATGTGTGCCCAAAATACTGAGATAAGCATGGAGGAAAATGGATTATGCACTGGCCAACCCACATGGGGGCTTATTTCTTTCTGTCTCTCACTTTGTCTAGTGCACATGCCCGATAGTAAAAATTTTCTTAAAGAAAATATGAAGCTCTTACGTGTGCTGATTATTGCATAGAAAAGTAATGACAATTCTTTATTCATATTAGAATTATGTTCTAGGCTAAACATAAACAAACATTTCAAAACAATTTATTTATTTGTTTTTAAGCTGCCAAGTCCGGGAATGGAATGGCAGTCAACTGCATAGAAGTCCAGCGAAGCAGTCATTCACCATTTGCTGGTCTCCACTAATTTTATTTTTAAACAAAATCGTAACTACCAGACTTTGGATATTAAACTATATAAAGTGACGGCTGGGTATTTTTACAATAAGGTCCCCCAAACACTTTTTTTCCATAGTTATTTCTATCATGTTATACATCCTTTACAGTATGTTAGAAAGTAATTAAAATTACATATTGTTACATGTGTAAATAATACCAACAGGCATAGCACTAATCTCATAACAAGACATAACAGTCATTCCTAGAAGGGGCTGAGCACCTCATTCTAAAACAACATTGCCATGTAGTGTGGTGTTCATCTCCAGTACTAGCTTTCTTACCTTTTATACTTTAGTTTCAAATTCTTATAGAAACATCTGCACTCTCTGTGTCTAATCTTTGTGCTCACACATCGTTTGCTAAGTAGAAAGATTTTTCCAGCTTTTTGGCTTAACAGCTCTTCTTCTATATTTACCTCTTTACTATAAAGCCTTCTTTGTGCTTAGGTACAACTGTTCATACATTAGCTCATGTGTCAACTTGTGCAATTTATCCTCATTTTCAAGGTGAGAGCATACACTTTCTTGGATGTTGTTGACATATCAGAATCATTTTTAAATGAGTGAATAAATTAAGATGAGACAGGGTCGAATATTTTTTTAAAGAACTAGATGTTCTTGATATGTTCTGTATTTATTTTCTGTATAATTATTTGAAACCAAAAGCTTTTTTACCGGATTTCTTTCCAAGTAGCTATACTACTCGGCGTGTGAAGGACACAAAGAAGAATAAACATGAGAAATGGGCCTCGATGAAATGTAGGTTTATACGAGCATTTAAGACTGATTCACCTTCTGATGGTCGACCAGGTGTGAATGTTGTCAACACTTCTCATAAGATAAATCCGGAAGGAGTCAGGTAAACATCTACAATTTTTTCATTTTCCTGTGACAATAGTTAGCACTGGTTACTTTTTCTGGAAACACAGCAGAATAGTGTAGTCATCGGGTGAAACGAGAACTCTCCACTGTTGAGTCTATTGAAAAGTTGACACAAATGAGAACAAGTGTCCTTGATAATGAAGAGTTTCAGTAGTTTCTAGGAAAGCCTGACAATGAGGTAAGTGTATAAATCTCCTCTGAGAATCTTTAATAGTAAAGGTAAGAGAGAGCTAGGTAATAAATGAAGAACTTGGGATTTCAGGATGTTTTCTTTCTTTTTTCAATCTTAAAACAGATGATTCTAGGTTATGTTTGTATGCTGTTGGAAATGATCCTATAGATTTGTTTATTATATTTAAATTTGTTTTAAGGTATTAGTATTAGTAGTCATGATACATTATTCTTTTTTATTTTTACAGTAAAATATTAATAATTATTCTTAAAATTTGCACTCATATAAACTTACATGATAAGAGGACTGTCATTTAAAATTGGTTCAGAAATGAAATATCACAATGTATTTCAACATGTAAAGGAAGGCATAAAGTTAAACTTTCATACGTAGAGTTTTAAAATATGTCATTATAAACTTATACAATACTCACACGCAAACCAGGCTGAATAGTATTTTTTTTTTTAAGTTTAGGAGCCAGCATGTGGCATGGTGTTTAAAAGGCAATGAACTAACATATGGTCAACTTGGTTCAAGTCCCGGCCATGGCAGCTTTCTCTCTCCCTCTCTCTTTCTCTCTCTCAACAAACTAGAATCAAATAACCATGATGATAATAAATGAACTGAAAAGGAAAAAAAAGGAACTTTATTTAGTTTGAATTTTCCCCTTAACGAGATGTGTACTCTCCAGAGAGAGTGGAGTGTGAGGGGTGGGTGTAAGAAAATATCTTTCAGGGTGATGTCCATGCCACAATTTCATCTTCTACATACTCTTCTCAGGGTTGCTGGCCTGCACACACATGTACCCAACATGTTTTTCAAGGAGCCAGGGCAGGGACGTGACCTGCATACTCTGCCTTGGGGCAATCCAGTCTTACCCTCCCCACCACCTGCTGTTCCCTACCTTGAATAAAATGGGGTCCTCTTGGATGAGTCTCTGTTTTATAGTACCTTTGACAATATCATTGTGAATAGCTATAATATCCAGAGATTTTCTAAAATATCGGTTCTAACTCCCCAATAGTTATTTAGACTCTAGTGAAGAGAAGTGACATTGTTTCTGTCCAATATAAATGTAAACTTTAGACAAACTGTCATAGATTATTACTTTCCATTTATCAAGTTCTCAAGTATAAAAAAAAAAAGACATTTCCCTGCCCCAGGAATGTCATTAACACATATTATGCATTTGATAAGTCTTTGTTTCATGTATGAAACAACTGTTGAAAACAAGAAGAGTCTCATAATTCATTTATTTATGAAAATATAATCTCTAGATTATTGTAAGCAGCTTTCCACAATGACCCATGGATAGTCTTTCTATGTGTAAATTTACTTTCTTTCTGTATTGTTTTTTCTTTCTTGCTCTAAATCTCATGCATTCACCAGAGAGAAACTGAAAAAGAGAGATACAGTGAATGTGAAGACCAACCCAGGGCAGGTGGGGGGATGGGAACACTGCAATTCTTTTTTGGCTTTGGAATTGGGGCACAAACACACACACATGCACCTGAATGATTTTCAAACCACCCAGTCTTGGGCTAAAACAGAAGTAGGCCACTTGGGATCCAGCACTTTAACATCCACACCACCTGCTGGCCTCTTGGCTCTTTGTAATAGGTTATATTCTCTATATTAAGAATTTGTTACTTACTCGCCATGTTTTTTTCCATTGGTATTTATGGTGCAATGGATAAGAGAACACAAACTTCATTGGTATTTTAATAAGAAAAATAAGGGTGTAGTGAATTAATGGACTGAAAAAGTTGATTTCAAAGGATTATGAAGTTTTCTGTAATTGAAATAAAAGAGAACATCGGAATTTATTTCTTTTTTGCATGGCAACCAGTGCCTGGCTTCAGGCACGGTCACTTCTAACTGAGCAGCCCGCTTATCGTATATAGAGTTCTGGCCAGAGTGGAGATTGAAGACGAGCAGTCTTCCAGAGCTACAAGTGGGTTGACGTTTTCGGTCATGGTCTGGTTATACAGTGTGTGTTGCCCACTGGTTGACAGTGGAATATGTGTGTATCAGAGTGTATTTGTCTCGGATAGACCATCTTTCTGAAGAAAGTCACTGAGGTGGAGAACGGATAAGTAAGGCTAGTGGTCACTGAACCGAGTACATGTAAAACTGAGGCAGGGTGATGGCACAGCAGTAAACTCAATGCTCTGTGAATCTAAACCTCAGGAGAAGGTGCTGGGTTTGTGTCCAGAGATCTCCCTGATTGCCAGGCATTTGCTTGCCCATGATCTGGGATTGGGTGAGGCTAGAATTCAGCTTCAGCATCAGAACCTTATCGGGGATGCTCTTTGTCTTTCTTTATTAAAAAATGAATAAAAGGAGGAACCAGCTGTTAGCATAATGGCTATGTCACTGGACTCCCACGTAGTCTACCATGGTTTGTGTCCCGGACCCGGTGGCTTAAAACTCACGCCGGGCGCATGTGCGTACGTGCCCAAGATCCCAAGAGGAGAATGGAGGAGAAGGGATTGCGGTGTGACCAACCCCCCTGGGGAGTGCATTCTCGCTTTCTGTCTCTATGTCTCTCTCTGTCTGTCTGGCAAGCACACGTGCCCTATAGCAAAAACCTCTCCAAAAAAAAATGAATAAAAGAATAAAAATGTAAACTGTGTTCTTGTGGCTGTATGACCATGGGTATGGGTCAATTCATTTCTAATGTTGAGATGACTTTGACCAGATGCCTTAGATGTTTAGATGTTGCCTTGGGCCACCTGGTGCATAATAGTTATGGTGTCTTCATCCCACCGGGTCGACTACATTGTTCAAGTTCCAGACCTCACAGCGAGAGAGACACACTGGGCACATGTGTATGGGTGTTCAAGATCCTGAGAAGAGAAAGAGAATGGAGAGGGGCTTGCAGTGTAGCCATTCCCTCAGGGGTTCTCTCTCTCTTCCTCTATCCTCTTCCAAGCACCAGCACCCAATAGCTAATTAAAAGGAAAAAATTATGTGTTGCCTTCCCTAAAGAATGTTTGAAGTGAAGAGCTCTTTTGTATCCTTAAATTATAAACCTTTTTACAGTTTAAAGTTTAGATCAAAAAGAAGTATGTCCCAATTTCTGTCTGAATAATTTCTTCTCTTTTCTTGATGCTTAGTCTTAACTAGAGTGTTTATCTAACTATTATTTCATACATAATTGTTAGTTGTGTTTTATTTTGTTTTAGGTACTTTTATGTGCTTATACTCAACTCCTAATGTAATAAACTGTAGTGGGAAATTTCAGTCTTTTTAAATTGATGTAGTTGTTATAATAGTGTTGTTCTTGGGACTAGCGTGGGGGTAATGGCTATTACTATGTTGGACTTTCACAGAGCCGACTGGGTTTCAAGGTCAAGAATGGCTGCTTTAAATTTATGCTAAATGATTGAGCATGTGTGCCCAAAATGCTGACATGAGAATGGAGGAGAAGAGATTTTGAAATGTCCAGGCACCCTGGGGGTTTATTTCTACCTCTTGTCTTTTTCTCTCTATGGCTAATACATGCCCCCATAGTAAAAATACCCCTTAAAAGAAATATAATGTTCTTATGTATGTTGTTTTCTGCATAAAATCATAATGACCATTCTCTATTTAGAATTAGGTATTAGGCCCAACATAAAGAAAACTGTTTTAGTCACTTTTTTTTTTCCAAAAATCACAACTAGCCAGACTGTAGGTTTTGAATTATATAAAGTGACATCTGGGTATGTTAAAAATAAGTTCCCACTAACCTTCAGTATTTCCATAATGTCTTCTCTCATGCTACATGACCCTCACAATATGTTAAAACACTTTACTAAAATTAAATATCATTTTATTTGTAAATAATACTGAAAATTATAGCACTAATCTGTAATGCATCCCAGTCTTAACTGTCCTTCCTGGTAGTGGGGTGAGTTCTTTATTCTAGAACAGCCTTTTCCTTTAGTGTGGCCTTCAACTCCAGTAGTAGCTTTCCTGCATTTTATCCTTTCAAGTTCTTGTGGAAACACCTGCTGTCCCTGTGTCTAAAATGGTGCTCACTCTTTGTTTGCTAAGTCAAAAGTTTTATTTTCCAATTTTTGACTTGTGAGCTCTTCTACATTTTAACTCTTTAACATAAAGCCTTTTTGTGCTTAGGTATAACTTATCATAGATCAGCTCGTGTGTCAGTTTGTACCATTTTTCCTCGTTTTTAAGCTGAGAGTATATACTTCCTTTGATGTAGTTGACATATGGAATTGTTTATAAATTAGTAAATAAATTAAGATGAGAAAGAGTTGGCATTTTTTTAAAATAGTTATTTCTTTCTGGGATTTGTGGGGTTTTGTTGTTGTTGTTGTTGTTGTTATAATTATTAGAAACCAAATTCTGTTTTAATGGATTTCTTTGCAAGTAGCAATTCTACTCTGAGTGTGAGGGACACAAAGAATAATGAAAATGATAAATGGAGCTCAACAAGCTGTAGGGACATACAAGTGTTTGAGGCTGATTCACCTTCTGATGGTCGACGAGGCGTGAATGTTGTCAACAGTTCTCATGAAATAAATCCAGAGGGAGTAAGGTAAACATCTCTAATTCTTTTTTTTGGAGAGGTTTTTTTTTGCTATAGGGCGCATGCGCTCGCCAGGCAGACAGAGACAAAGAGATCGAAGGTGAGAAATCACTTCCCAGGGGGGATGGCCACGCTGCAATCCCTTCTCCTCCATTCTCCTCTTGGGATCTTGCGCACGCACGCACACGTGCCCAGCGTGAGTTTAAGCCACCGGGTCCGGGACTTGAACCGCGGTCGACTACGTGGGAGTCCAGCCACATAGCCATTACGCTAACTGCTGGTCCCAACATCTCTAATTCTTGATTTCCTTGTGAAGGAATATTAGTAAGGCTGACTTTTTCTAGAAACACACCAAAATAGTGTAGTCATCAGACAAAACAAGAGAACACTCAACTGTTGATTCTATTGAAAAGTTGACATAAATGAGAACAGGCGTCCTTGATAAGAAGCAGTTTCAGTAGATTCGAGGGAAGCCTGACTGTGAGGTAATTATGGAAATTTCCTTTGAGAATTTGTAATGGTAAAGGTAAGAGAAAACTAGGTAATAAATGAAGAACATAAGATTCCAAGAAGTTTCCTTTCTATTTTAATCTTAAAACAATTACTTCTAGATTCTGTTTGTATGCTATTGGAAATGATTCTATAGAGATGTTTATAATATTTAAATTTGTTTTAAGTTCTAAGTATTAGAAGACTTGAAACATTAGCTTCTTACAGTTTTACAATATAATATTAATAATTGTTCTTTAAAATTTCAGTCATGTTGGGACCAGCAGTTGGCATAATGGCTATGTCGCTAGACTCTCATGTAGTTGACCATGGTTTGAGTCCCAGGCGTGGTGGCTTAAACTTATACCGGGCACATGTGCGTGTGTTCCCAACATCCCCAGTGGAGAATGGAGGAGAAGGGATTGCAGTGTGGCCATCCCCCCTGGAGGGTGATTTCAGGTTTTCTGTCTCTCCTTCTCTCTCTGTCTTTCTGGCAAGTGCATACATCCTATAGCAAAAATTTCTGTATAAAAAAAAATTCATTCACGTAAACTTTCATGATAAGAGGATATTTATTCAAAGTTAATTTAGAAATGGAATATAAGGTCTTTCAACATACAAAAAATGGCATTAATTTAAACTATCATACATGATTTTTTTAAAAAAAAACTAATTATAAACTTACTAAATACACACAAGCAAAGCAGCCTGAATAGTATTTTTTAGTTTTGGAATGAGCAGTATGTCTGTTTGTTAAAAGGCAGAGGACTCTCGGGACAAGCAGTTAGCATAATGACTAAGTTGTTGGGCTCCCATGTAGTCCACCGTGATTCGAGTTTTGGACCCGGTGGCACCCGGGCACATGTGCGTGTGTGGCCAAGACCCCAAGAGGAGAATGGAGGAGAAGGGATTGCGGCATGGCCATCCCCTCTGGGGGGTGATTTCTCGCTTTCTATCTCTCTGTCTCTCTCTGTCTGGCGAGTGCACGTACCCTATAGCAAAAAAAAAAAAAAAACCTCTCCAAAAAAAGGCACAGGACTCCTATATGGCAACTTGGTTCAAGTTCCAACCATTGCAGCTTTCTCTGTCTCTCTATCTCTATCTCTCTCTCATCAAATCAGAATCAAATAATCATGATGGTAGTAAATAAATGAGAAAAAAAAAACTGCTTTTAGTGTTTTATCCCTTTAAGGGCATGACAGAGGGAGTGGAGTGTGAGGGGTGGATGTTAGAAAACATCTTTTGGGTCGATGGCCTTGCCTGAATTTCATCTTCTACACTCTCTTCTCAGGATTGTTGGCATGCACACTAACGTACCCAGCATGTTGTTTAAGGTGCTTGGCAGGACTGGAACTTGAACTGCACTCTTCTATGTGGGAATCCAGATCTTAACCTCCCCACTACCTGATGGCCCATACATTGAGTAGAACTGAGTCCTCCTTGATGAGTCTATGTGCTACAGTACATTGTGATTTCCTGAGATACCCTAAAATATCAGTTCTACCTACCCAAAGGTTATGTAGACTCTGTGAAGAGGAGTGATATTGTTTACATGCAATACAAATGTAAACTATAGAAAAATTGTCATAGATGATTGCTTTCTAGTTCTTAAGTTTTCAAGTATAAAAACCCATTGATTTCTGTACCAGTAACTTCATGAATCATACTATGCATTTAAACATGCTATGGTAAATATTTGTTGAATATATGAAACATCTCTTGAACAAAAGAATGAGTCTCTTGATTCATTTCTTTATGAAAGAATAATCTCTATATTATTGTAAGCAGCTTTCCATCATGGCCTATGTATATTCTTTTCATTTCTCAATTTTTTTGTTTTGTTTTGTTTTGTTGTTGTTTGTTTATTTATTTATTTTTTGCTATGAAGCGCATGCCCTCATGACAGAGAGTTTCTCTGGTGAGAGAGTTTTGGTTTGAACAAGAGATATACAGTGAGTTTGAGCTCCAACCCAGGACAAGTGGATGGATGGCCATAGTACAATTGTTTCTTCTTTTGGGATTTTGGGCACACACAGATACATGCAGCTGGCATGATTTCAAACCACCAGGTCTGGACTGAAACTGAAGTAGGCCATTTGGGATCCAGCACTCTCACCTCCACACCACCTGCTGGCCTCTTGGCTCTTTGTAATAGGTTATATTGTCCATATTAAGAATTTGCTACTTACTCACTGTTTTTTTCCATCAGTACTTATGGTAAGATGGATCAGAGAAAACAAAAACTTCACTGGTATTTTAATAAGAAAAATAAGGGTGTAGTAAATTAATGGACTGAAAAAGTTGAGTTCAAAGATTGAACTTTTTAGTAATTGAAATATAAGCCGACATCAGAATTTATTGCTTTCTCTCATGGTAACCAGGGCTCGGCTGGCCAGGCATAGTCTCTTTGAACTGAGCAAGCTGTTGATCTAATATAAGGTTCTGGGAAGAGTAGAGATTCAGGACCAGCAGACCTCCAGAGCCACAAATGGGTTGACATCCTCTGTAGTGGCATGGTTATTCAGTGAGAGTGATGTCAATTTGTTGACGCTGGAAGGCGTGTTTATCAGAGTGGATTTTTCTTGGATAGACTTTCTTTCTAAAGCAAGTGGCTTACCTTGAGTTTTGATAAGTAAACTGATTGGTCACTGACTGAGAACATGTAAAACTGGCTGATTCCTTGATGATGGCACATCTGCACAACACAGTGCTTTGTGGGTCTAGTCCATAGGAGAAGGTGCTGCATTTGCATCTACAGACATTTCTGAGTGCCTGGCTTTTGCATTTCTATGTTCTTGGACTCGATAAGGCTAGAATTCAATTTCAGTATCAGGACCTTATTGGGGGTGCTGTCTCTCTGTCTTCTTTCTTTCTAAAAAATAAATAAATGAATAAAATTGTAAACGTCTTGTCGCTGTGTGACCATGGCTGAGGGGAAGTCCTTTCCTTACCTTAAGATGAATTTGACCAGATATCTTATGTTTTACTGGCTTTTTGTGCCAACTTGTGACATAGTAGTTAGGGTGGCTTCATCCCACAGTGTTGACTACATGGTTCAAGTCCCAGACCTCACTGATAGAGAAACACATTGGACACATGTGCATGGGTACCCAGGATCTAGTAGTGGAAGGAGAAGGGGTTGTAGTGTAGTCATTCCCTCAGGGGCTTTCTCTCTTTCAACATTTGCACTCAAGAGCAAATTAAAAAAAAAAAAAAGTTGCCTTCCCTCAACTATGTTTGAAGTGAAAGCTGTTTCATATTCATAAATTGCAGATTTTTTAATAGTTTATACTTTAGGTTGAAAAGAAGTGTTCAGTGATTTCTGTGTGGATAATTTCTTTTTCTAGATGCCCAGTTTCAACTTAAAGACTTATTTATATAACTTTGTTTTATAGATCATTTTTAGTTTTCCTTTTTGTTTTGGTAATTTTATGTACTCATAGTCAACTCTTAATATAATTATCTTTGGTGGGAAATTTCAGTCTTTTGTAAATTTACATAGGCATATTATAATGTTGGTCTCGGGACCAGCAGGTGGTGTAATGGTTATATTGCTGGACTTGCATATAGTCGACTGTAGTTCAAGGCCCCCACTTGCAGCTCAAATTTCATGCAGGACAAATGTGTGTGCATGCCCAAAGTCCTGTGATGAGAATAGAGGATTAGGGATTGTGCAATGGCCTACCCCCATGGTGAGTTATTTCTCACTTTCCATCTCTCTGTCTCTCTGGCTAGCACACATGCTCTATAGAAAAAAAAACTCTCTTAAAGGTAATGTGATGTTCTGGTTGGTAACAGAGGCTCAGTGTAGGAGCTGAAGCTAACTGCCATCCAGGTACTGCCAGTGATCAGGTCAGGGTCTCAGGTACTGTCATGTCACCGTGCCTGCGCTGTCCCACTCCAGAGACCAGTGGTCCGTCGCCTGGCCGGAAGAGTGACCCGAGTGTGTGACCAGAGGTAATGGAAACTGAGAACACCAGCGGCTATTCTCAAGTTTTTATACATGTCCATTTCAACAAATGATGTCCAAAGCTCCTAACATGGCAGTTATGAATGAACAGCCAGGGACAGAAGAAGGGCCATCTGAAGTTCCTGCTTGAAAACCTGTACAAGAGGCTCCAAAAGGAAAGAAAAGAAAACCAGGAACAACAGAACCAAAAAAACAAACAAACAAACAAACAAAAATAGTGGAATCCAAAAAACCCACTGAGCTGACAAAATATGGTAAATCGGCAAAATCAAAAGAAAAGCAAGAAAAAACTACAGATGCGTTTTAAATGAAAAGGAAAGTAGACCGTTTAATGGTGTTTCAGAAGCTGAACTTTTGACCAGACTCTCCCTGATATTTTGACCTTCAACTTGGACATTGTGATTATTGGGATAAACCCAGGACTTATGGCTGCTTACAAAGGGCATCATTACCCTGGACCTGGGAACCATTTTTGGAAATGTTTATTTATGTCAGGGCTGAGTGAGGCCCGACTGAATCACACCGATAATCACACATTACCAGGGAAGTACGGTAGAGGATTTACCTACATGGTAGAAAGGATGCCAGGCAGCAAAAAATCTTTCTAGTAAAGAATTTTGTGAAAGATTTTGTGTATTCTACTACAGAAATGATAGAAATATCAGCCATGAATAGCGGTGTATAATGGAAAATGTATTTATAAAATGTTTAGTAAAGAAGTTTTTAGTGTAAAAGTTAAGACCTTGGAATTTGGGCTTCAAGCCAAAATTCCATTACCCAGTGCATGAGGTGCTCAGTGTCCTCAAGCCCAGGACCAAGTTTATTACTACACTAAGCTGAAGGACTTAAGAGGTCAGTTGAAAGGCATTGAAGGAAACACAGACCTCCAAGACATGCAGTGCACATTTGACCTGCAGCTTGCCCAAGAGGATGCAGAGAAGATGGCTGTTAGGAAAGAAAAATATGATCCAAGTTACAAAGCAGTGTAGGGTGGTGCTTATAGTGAAAATCTGTGCAAGAGTGAACCTTGTGGCTTCACTTCAAATGGGCTAACAGCCGATAGTGCAGAGTGAAGAGGAAAACCAATTTTCAGTGACATTCCAAATGGGCAGTGGGTAACCCAGTCATTTACTGACCAGACTCTTTTCTTCATAATCACTGTGGAACATGAGAACAAGAAGAAGGAAACCATGCTTAAGAATGGGATTTCCCAGCTCTGCTGAAATGCTGCAGTTTTAATGCAGTTGTTAGGAGGCAGAACCTCGGTGTGCTAACTGAAGTATTTTATGAGTATTTTACTCTAGTGGTATAATTACAGTCAAGAACTTGTGTGGTAGAATCAACTCTATGAACCTAAGAAGGAAAAGTAGGATTTTTTTTGCTTATGAGTTTTTATATTTGAATTAAACATCATTCCAGAATTTTATATACTACATTGAATTCATGAAGAAATCGATTTTCTTTGGAGAGTGACTTTTGATCTGTAATTTTAAAATACCAGTCTGAATAGTCAATTTTTAACTGTGCGTAAACCTGGAGATGCTATCTATTATCCCTTTATGCCTAAGAAGGGCATGCTAATGATAGGACTTGCCACTGGTAAAGAAGCAAGGGAGCAAAGGTGCTGACTTTCATGTATGAAGTTAAGCCTCAGTGGAGCCTCATTTGTTAGTTTTAGTGGTGTTTACTGGGCTCTCTGAGCCATATTCACTCTGAGACCTCTTTGCTTTGCCAGTGCTGTTTGTGACAGTTACTTTGTAGTAGAAACATAGAATATGGCCTTGCTAACCAACCTGCCAAGGCCAACCTGGCGTTGAACCCTGATTGGGTACTGAATCCTGTCCTTGGCCTCCTTATCCCTGTGTATTAATCCTCTAGTAGGCAGAAACTATTCTGATTGGACGGTAAGTTCCAGAGAATGCAGTAGACCTTTTGTATTTTGTTACTTATCTATGTTTCACTTGAGAGAGAGAAATGTGATAGGGGAGGAACGGAATTTTCCCTGGTAGTATTTATCCCCATTATAATTTATTCCTTCCTGGCTTTAAGTGTATGACTTGGAAAGTGATAAGAAATTAACTTTTAGGCTGAACAAAAAGATGCTGGGGACGTTTCATCATCTTATTTAAACTGGTGCTTTCTATACATGAAATGTTTGGAAATAAATATTACAGGATATTTCTTGCTAGGTAACCCTAGTAAACCAATAATTTTAAAAACTTTTCTCTGTGTACCACCACTGTTTGCTACTGTGAATTAAATGAACATCATGAATAGTTGGTATGCATTAAGTAACTTTATGACTTTCTAATGTGTTTTTCATTGCACTACAAATAGTCCATACTCCTGAATCCGGAGGTATTAAAGCTAGTTACTTAAAAAAAATGCTGTTTACATTCAAGTCCTAATCATTCCTGAATATTCTGATTTCATACATGGAGCATGCTTTTTTCTTCTGAAATATTTCTGAGGTTTTTTTTCCCCTCAGGAGGATACATGGCCTGTTCTTTTCTTAGTAATAAAAGAAACACATTCTTGTGAATCTTAACAGGCTTTTTAGCTGTGGCTATCATGTATTTTTATTTTCCCAAAGTCTAGATCGAGCTGTGTAAAAGTCATTCACGTTATTTAACTGATGTACTGCACTGCTGCTTACATGGACATTTTGTGCAGGTGCTTTGAAGTGCCTTACACCAGGGGTTAGGAGCAACTGGTTTATTTTTTCATGAGACAATCTAAAGCATGTAACTAGGTTTTGTTTTGGTATATAATTATTGTAGCTTTACAATAGATTTTATTTGAGAGGAAAAAAATCCCACTAAATTATGACGGACACTCACTAAAGTATGGGTTTCAGGATTTTCCAACCATACAACTATGGTATTTTTCATTAAACTTAACAAAGTAGTAACTGTTGATTTTTCCTGTACATGACAGTATGAGACTTTTTCATTAAATAATATTAAAAGATTTTTAAATTCAAAAAGAAAAGAAAATGTGATGTTCTTATGTATGCTGTTTATTGCATGAAAAGGTAATGACAATTCTCTGTTCATATTATGCTTAGGTACTAGGCTAAACATACAAAAGTTATGTCACCATTTTATTTTTAAACAAAATTGTAACTAACCAGACTGTTGCTTTTTGAACTACATATAGTTACAGATGGGAATTTTAAAAATAAGATCCTCCTCAACCTCCAGTATTTACCTAGTTTCTGCTTTCATGTTATATATGCCACATATGTTAAAAGTATTAAACTTAAACAATATCATATATATATAGATAATACCCAAAGTAATAGCACTAATCTATACTGCTCCCAGGTCTTACAGTCGTTCCTGGTAGGGGCTGAGCTCCAGCTTCTGGAACAACATTACCCTGCAGTGTGGTGTTCATCCTCAGTACTAGCTTTGCTGTAGTTCCTGCTTTCCTTTCAAGTTCTTATGGAAACATCTGCACTCCCTGTGTCTAATCTTTGTGCTCACACTCTGTTTGCTAAGTAGAATGTTGTTTCCTACTTTTGTCTGGAGAGCTCCTCTTCTTTATTTTCTCTCTTTAATATAAAGCTTTTCTTTGTGCTTAGATAAAACTTTTCATGGATGAACTCGTGTCAACTTGTACTATTTGTCCCCCTTTTGAAGCTGAAAGTACATTTCCTTGGATGTGTTGATATTTTTGAATTGTTTTTCCATTAGTAAATGAATTTAGATGGGAAAGAGTTGGGATTTTTAAGAAAGTAACTTTTTTTTCAGTATAATTATTAGAAACCAAAGGCTTTATTTATGAATTTCTTTCCAAGTAGCAATTCTACTCTGAGTGTGAAGGACACAAAAAAGAATGAAAATAAGAAATGGAGCTTGACAAACTGTTGGGTATACAAGTGTTGGAGGCTGATTCATCTTCAGAGGGTCAACCAGGTGTGAATGTTGTCAACAGTTCACATGAAATAAATCCAGAAGGAGTAGGGTAAACATCTATAACTTCATGATTTCCCTGTGAAGGAATATTATCAATGGTTAGTTTTTCTAGAAATACACCAGAATAGTGTAGTCATCAGGCAAAACAAGAGAACAGTCAACTGTTGATGCTATTAAAAAGTTGAGTAAAATACAAAGAAGCATTCTTAAAAAGGAGTAGTTTCAGTCATTTCGAGGGAAGACTGACTGTGAGGTAAGTAGGTATAGATATCTCCCTAAGGATTGTTAATGGTATAGACAAAAGAGAACTGGGTGATAAATGAAGAATATGAGGTTTCAGGAAGTTTTCTTTCTTTTTCTTTTTTTTAAATCTTAAAACAGATGCTTCTAGACTATGTTTATATGCTATTGGAAATGATCCAATAGAGAGGGACTTGTTTATTATATTTAAGTTTGTTTTAAGGTCTAAATATTAGAAGACTTAAAACATTATCTTTTTAAATATTTACAGGAAGCTGTTATTAATAGTTCTTAAAACTTCTATTCATGTGTAGTTTCATGGTAAGAGGGCATTCATTCAAAATTGCCTTAGAAATGGAATATCCTAAAGTACTCCATAAATGATGACTTAAAAGTTAAATTATCATACATAGTTTTTTTTAGAGAGGTTTTTTTTTTTTTTTTTTTTTTTTTTTTTTTTTTTTTTTTTTTTTTTTTTTTTTTTTTTTTGCTATACAGTGCATGTACTTGCCAAAGAGACAGAGAGAAAGAGAAGTAGGAAGTGAGAATTCACTGCTCAGGGGGGTGGCCACACTGAAATCTCTTCTGCATTTTTCTCTTGGGATCTTGGGAACACATACACAGTGCCTGGCTCAGTGTTAAGTCACTGGGTCCAGAACTTGAGCTGCAGTTGATTATGTGGTAGTCCAACAGCATAAACATTACAACATCTGCTCATCCCCATGCTTAGATTTTTTTCAAACAATATGAAGAATAATTCACCAAGCATTGAATTGTTCACCCACTAATACGGAACGTGAGCTGGGTTTAGACCATGGTGAGACAGGTTAGTTTTACCCTACTTATGGCATACAAAATACAAACATGTAACCAACTGAACAGATTTCTTTTTATTTTTCCCCTTATAGGGAGTGTGTGCTCATAAGAGAGTAAATTGTGAGGGGTGGTTTGAGAAGACGTCTTTTGGGGATGCTTGTTGTTCCACAATTTCTTCTTCTACAGTCTCTTTTCAGGATTATTGGCATGCACACACACATACCCAGCATGTTCTTCAAGGCGCCAAGACCGCCACTTGAAGTGCACAGACTGACATGTGGGAATCCAATGCCTTAACCTTCCCAACACCTGCTGGCCCCTATGTCGAATAGAATTGAGTCCTCTTTGATGAGTCTGTGTATGACAGTTTCTTTGACATTATCATTGTGAATAGCTATGATTTCCTGAGAGACTCTGAAATATCAGTTATATCTACCAAATATTCATTTAGACTCTTATGAAGTGAAGAGGATTTTATTTAAGTAAAATACAAGTCTGAACTAAACACAAACTGTCACAGATTATTACTCTCCAGATACTAACTCCTCAAGTATAAAAAAACTGTTTTCCCAGACCAATAATGTCATTGATTCATACTATGAATTTGATAAGTGTTTGGTGAATATGTGAAATAACAGTTGAATGAAAGAATGTATCTTGATGAATTTCTTTTATAACAAAAAAAATTCTAGGGCCAGCAGGTAGCATGGTGGTTAAGGGTGCTGGACTCCCACATGGCCAACCATGGTTTGAGTCCCAGACCTGGTGGCTTCCTTTCATGCTTTCCTTCCCTCCCTGTCTCATTCTCACTCTGTTCCTCTATGGTCAAATTAAAATAAATAAAATTAAATTAAATAATTCTTAAAAAAATTCTAGTTTATTGTGAGCAGATTTCCAAAATGATCTATGTATAAAGTCTTTTTATTTTTAAAAATCCTTTTTTTTGTACTGATTCTTGTGGTTATGAGTTAGCATGGTTGTGGGTCAGTCCTTTTCTATATTTGAGATGACTTTGACCAGATGTTTTCTGTTTAGAAGTTGCCTTCTGGGCCAGCTGGAGGCATGGTAGGAATGCTGCCTTGATCCCACAGGTTCAACTATGTGTTTCAAGTCCCAGATCTCACAGCTAGAGAAACACATTGGGCACATGTGCTTGGATGCCCAAGACCCCTGAGAAAAGAATGGAGAAGAAGGGATTGCAGTGCAGCCATTCCTTCAGGGGGTCTCTCTCTCTCTCTCTCTCTCTCTCTCAAGCACCTGCACCCGTAGCAAATAAAAAAGAAAAAAGAAAGTTGCCTTCCCTCAGCTATGTTAGAATGAAAGCTGTTTCATATTTGTAAACTGTAGATTTATTTTTGAAGTTTAAAGTTAAGGTCAAAAAGAATTGTGTAATGATTGATGTCAACAATTTCTTTTTTAGCTGTCTAGTTTTAGCTTGAAGATTTTTACATATCTTTTGTAGATCATTGTCACTTACACTTTTGCTTTTGGTCCTTTTATGGGTTCATAATCAACTCCTAACATAATTATCTCTAGTGGGAACTTTTAATCTGTCTAGAAATTTATGTAGGCATATAATAGCGATGTTCCTATGCATGTTGTTTACTCCATGAAAAATAATTACAATTTTCTGTTTATATTAGAATTGGTACTAGGCTAAACATACACACAAGTTGTCTAGTCATTTTATTTTTAAACAAAATCATAGCTAACCAGATTGTTCTTTTTTTTTTTTTTTTTTTTTTTTTTTTTTTTTTTTTTTTTTTTGCTATAGGGCACGTGTGCTCGCCAGACAGACAGAGAGACAGAAAGTGAGAAATCACCCCCCGGGGGGGATGGCCATGCTGCAATCCCTTCTCCTCCATTCTCCTCTCGGGATCTTGGGCATGCACACACGTCTGCCGGCGTGAGTTTAAGCCACCAGGTCCAGGACGCGAATCACCGTCGATTGCATGAGAGTCCAGCGAGATAGCCATTACGCTAACTGCTGGTCCCCAGACTGTTCTTTTTATAAACTATATATAGTAACAATTTTTATTTTAAAAATGAGGTCCTCCCAAACCCCAGAATTTCCCTAGTTACTTCTTTCATGTTATATATGCCTTGTGTTAGGTTAAAAAACATTATTAAAATTAAACATTATAATATATGTAAATAATACCAAAAGTAATAGCACTAATTTGTACTGCTTCCATGTCTTACAGTCGTTCCTGATAAGGGGCGAGCACCAGCTTCTGGAACAACATTGCCCTGCAGGGTGGCGTTCATCTCCAGTTCTAGCTTCCCTGCATTTCCTGCTTTCCTTTGGAGTTCTTAAGTGAACACCTGCCCTCCCTGTGTCTTATCTTTGTGCTCACACTCTGTTCTCTAAGTGAAATGGTTGTTTCCCACTTTTTGTCTGGAGAGCTCCTCTTCTATATTTTACCTCTTTAATATAAAGCCTTTCTTGTGCTTAGACACTACTTTTTCATAGATTAACTCATGTGTCAATCTGTACCTTTTATCTCTCTTTTGAAGCTGAGGGTATACATTTCCTTGAATATAGTTGACGTTTCCTAGTTGTTTTTAAATTAGTAAATGAATTAAGATGAGAAAGAGTTGTTTTTTTTTTAATTAGTTATCTTTTGTCAGTATAATTATTAGAAACCAATGGCTTTTTTAACACATTTTTTCTAAGTAGAAGTTCAACTTTTCATGGGAAGGATATAAAGAAAAATAAAAGTAAAAGTAAGAAGTGTACCTCAAAAAATTATAGTTTTATACAAGTGTTGGAGACTGATTCACCTTCTGATGGCCCACCATGCATGAATGCTGACAACAGTTTATGTGAAAGAAATCTGGAGGAAGAAAGGTAAACATCTGTAACTTCTTGATTCTCCTGTGAAGGCATATTCGCAGTGGTTACTTTTCCTAGAAATAAACCAGGCCACGTAAGCAAACACTTAAGTCTTGATGCTGTTGAAAAGTTGACAAAAATGAGAGCAGGTGTCCTTGATAAGGACCAGTTTCAGTAGTTTCCAGGGAAGCCTGACTTGGAGGTAAGTAGAGCCATCTCCTTTGAGAATTTTTAATGGTAAAGTCAAGAGAGAATTTGGTGATAAATGAAGAATGTGGAATTCCAAGAAGTTTTCTTTCTCTTTTTACTCTTAAAACAGATGCTTCTAGACTATGTTTGTATGCTGTTGGAAATGATCTAACAGAGAAGAACATGTTTATTCAATTTAAACTTGTTCCACTGTCTTAGTATTAAAATGCTTAAAACAAGATGTTTTTTCACATTTACAGTAAACTGTTAATTATTGTACTTAAAGCTCTTTTTCATGTACAGTTTCATGGTAGGAGGGAATTTGTTCAAAATTAGTTCAGAAATGAATATCCTGATGTACTTCAACATACAAAGGATGACTTAAAAGTGAAACTTTTGGGGTGAGCTGGTTGCCTAGTGGATAAGGTGCTGGACTACCACATGGCCCACTGTGGCTTGAGTCCTAGACCTGGTGGCTTGCTTTCTCACTGTCCCTTTCTGTCTGTCTCTAGTTTAATTAGAAAATAATAATGGATACAATTAAATAAGTTTTAAAAAAGTTAAACTATTATACTTGGATTTAAAAAATTTTTCCACAGATTTTTGTCTTATGGCACATGAGCTCACTAGTAAGAGAGAGGGACAGACATAGAGGGAAAGTGAGAAATCCCCTCCAGGGAGACAATTATCCTGCAATTCTTTCTCCGCCATTCTACTCCTGGGATTTTAGGCATGCACCAACATGTGCCCAGCTTGATTTTCAAGCCTCTTGGTTCAGCATTCGACCTGTGATCAGCCATGTGGAAGTCCAGCAAGTAACTTCTATGCTATCTGCTGGCATCAGAGATCATTTTTAAAAATATGTAATAATAAAAACACAAACACTTAAGGCAGACTGAATAGATTCCCCCCTCCTCCATTTATAGGGCATGTGTCCTCTCCAGAGTGAGAAGGGTGTGGTGGGTGAGAAAACATTGCCCGGGGGAAGGTCATGCAGCAATCCCTTCTACTACAGTTTCCTCTCAGAATTTTTGGCAAGCACACACTCACAACCAGTGTGTCCTTCAAGCTGCCAGGATCACAACTTGAACCACACTGTCGGGTGAGATCCTAAACCTCCAACCACTTGTTGGCCCCTAGCCTGATTAGAAATGAATCCTCCTTGATGAGTCTATCTGTGTATTAGAGTACCTTTGACACTATCACTACGAACAGCTGTGATTTCTTGAGATACTCTAAAATATCAGTTCTATCTACCCAGTAGCTGTTTAGATTCTGGTGAACAGGGGAGGATTTTGTTTATACACAACAGAAAAATAAACTATAAACACACTGTCATAGATTATTTCTTTCCAGTTATTCAGTTCTTAAGTATAAAAACCCATGTTTTCCTGTACCAGTTCTGTCAGTAACGTGTAGTATTTGTTGAATGTATGAAATGATAGTTGAACAGATGAATGTCTGTTGATGCATTTCTTCATATCTATAAAGTTTTTATTTCCAAAAAGAATTATTGTTATTTGCTATAAGGTGCATGCATTCACAAGAGAGAAACACAGCTAGAGAGAGAAAGAGAGGGACAGAGAGAGGTAAAGTGAGAAACTGCCCCCTTCAGGGGGGTTGACTACGTTGTAATCCTGTCTCCTCTCGGTATGCACCCATGCCTGGCGTGATAGTCAAGGCACTGGTCTGGGACTCAGACACAGTCATCCATGTGGGATCCAGCACTCTAACCTCCATTCCACTACTGGCTCATCTAAAAAAATATTTAATGATTCAGAAATTACTATGTATAATTTTAGGTAGAAATCGGATAGTCTTGGGACCAGCAGATGACAAAATGCTTATATCACTGGACTCCCATGTAGTAGAACATGGTTCAAGTCCTGGGCCTGGTGGATTAAACTCATGCTGGGAGCATGTGTGTGTGTGCCTATGATGCCTAGGGGAGAATGAAGAAGGGATTTCAGTGTGGCCATGCCCCCTGGGGGGTGGTTTCTCGCTTTCTGTCTCTCTGTCTCTCTCTCTCTTTCTGGCGAGTGCACATGCCCTATAGCAAAAATGTCTCAAAAAAAGAAAAAGAAATTGGAATGTCTTATGAGTTCATGCGCTATCATATCACTTACGGGCACTTCAAAATAAACACTCATTGATACTGTAAAGCACATGTTTTGGAGCCCGAATTCCTGGGTTTGAATTCTGGGGTGTGCCACAGACTAGCTGTGTAGCCTTGCAAATTATATTACTGGGCCTAGTTTCATCCTTAATAAATACCCCATATGTTACCTAATTCACAGAATTGTTGTGAGGGTTAAAATGCCATTTGGGGACCAGAAGATGGTGTAATGGTTACATCACTAGACACCCACATGGCTAAATATGGTTCAAGTCCCAAATGGGGATGTTTGAAACTCATGCTGGATGCATATGTGTGCATGCCCAAAATCTTGAAAGAAAAATGGAGGGGAAGGGACTGTGGTGCAGTCAGCCCCCCAGGAGGTAATTTCTCACTTTTCCTCTCTCTGTCTTTCTCTGGCAACCACATGTGCCCTATGGCAAAAACATTTTAAAAAAAGTTTTTATCTAGTCTCTGTAATTTACATATTTAATATTTACCTGAAAGTTCTTTATTTCTTTTTAGGCCTACAAAGAAAACATCTAAGGAAAAGAAGAAGGTATTGTTAAAACAATTAATTATCTAAAATATTATTGGCATTGAAAAATACATTGTAAAACATAATGTTGAAAATCAAATAGAAAATATTTCATTGTCAAGACATTTACTCTGAAAAGTGAATATGAAATAGTAGCCATCGACAGAAGTAGTCTTCTGACCATAGTTCTTTTAAGAAGTACCTTGTGTTTTTGCTCATTTAAAAAGATGGATAATAATCAGTTCTGTATATTTAGTACATGCTATAAATATCTGAGGAACACTTTGCTATAGTGTTAGTTGTTTATAGGTCAAAAACCAAATAAACTCTATGGATAATCTTGATGTCTTTACTCAGTCATATCAGGCAGCCTCAGAGGACCATGACTTGCCTCACTCTAATTACAAGAATCCTGCCGTGCTTAGAGTGGACTCTAAAGGTAGGACCTTTGCATAAACATAAGCCTTATTATGTATGTTGTTGAAATTGATGCACACACGGCACAACAGGGCCCGGAGTGTACAGTGCTGTTCACCACAGATGTATGCTTTAAAGGAGAGTGAGAGCTACTGTATATTGTACCCTCTTCAGCCAAAAAGCTGTGATGGTTTCCACTGTACTTTTTTCAGTGTGACTGACACTCTCAGTCTTTTTGTTGACTCTGTTTCTCTCCTACGCCTTTCTCCAAGGTCAGGTTACCCTTGTCTCCCTCACCTGGAATACTGCTGTTAACCTTAAAACTGTTTTCCTTGCTATCTTGCCTCTCTAGACTGTGGTCTACTCTGGAACCATAATTACATATTTTTAAAAATTTAGACCTGAGGGCCAGCAGGTGGCATAGTAATTAAGGTGCTGGACTCGCACATGACTGACTACAGTTCAAGTCCTGGATCTGGTGGCTTGCAAATCACAACATATAAATAAAATCTAAACGACAAACAATAATGAATCTTTTCTCTAATGAGGAAGTGTATCATTTAATTTGCATAGATCATATTTAATTATCTTCATAATATTTCATACATTTTAATGCATATGTTTTTCTGTATTTTATCAAATTTATGTGTAAATATTTTATATTTTTGATGAAGTTATCAATGATATTTCAAAAATTCTCATTTGTTTATTACTACTGTGTACAAATAGAGTTATTTGTTTTTTTCTTTTAATTTGCCAGAATGCATTTGTGCTCTCCAGAGACAGACAGAGATAGAGAAAAGGGAGGGAGAAATCACCACTCCCCATGGAGAATGGTCACACAGCAATCCCTTTTCTTCCATTGTTCCCTCCTTTCAGGCTAATGGGCATACATACACACCTGCCTGGCGTCTTTTTCAAGCCATCAGGTCCAGGACTTAACTATGCCGTTGGTCATGTGGGATCCAGTCACTTTAACCACCATGCCATGGCCTCACCCAGTTCACATTTGTATATTGATTTTGTACCCTCCAACCTGTTAAACTCACTTAGAGGTTCTGATAGCTTTTCTTGCAAATTCCATCAGATTTTTACATAGACCAAAGGTTGTCAACCCTTTTTCTTTCTCAAACTATTATCTTACTAAAAAGAGTACCTATATTACACTTGTTGCAGTATGGTCTCTGTGGCAACTAATCAACTCGGCGACTGAACTGTAAGGTTGTTTGCTCACATATGGTCATGGCTGTGAATGAAGACTGCTGTGCTTCTCTCCTCCCTGGGTGCTTTTGTATCTTTTCTTGCCCGGCTGCATTGGTTAGAATCTTCAGTACAATGCTGAAAAAAAGTAGTGAAAACAGACATTTCTATCTTGTTCTTGATCTCATGGGAAAAGTATTCAGTATGTTACTGTTTCATATGCTAACATAGTTTTATCATAGAGGCTCTTTATCATATGAAAAATATCACCTGTAGTTATTTATTTATTTTAGAGTCAGAGTCTCGCTGGGTTGTCCAGGCTGGCATTAAACTGGTAATCTGCCTCCCTCAGAATAGCTGGAATTATAAGTATGTGCCACTGTACCTGGCTCCCTTATATTCTTAGCTTTCTGAGAGTTTGTTTTTGTTTGAGTGTCTTATTTATTTTATTATTATTATTATTATTATTATTGGAGAGGATTTTACTATAGGGTGCTTGTGCTCACCAGAAAGACAGAGACAGAGAGATAGAAAGAGAGAAATTACGCCCAAGGGGAGATAGCCACGCTGCAATCCCTTCTCTTCCATTCTCCTCTTGGAATCTTGGGCACACACGCACATGCACCTGGCATGACTTTAAGCCAGGAGTTTAGCGACATAGCCATTACGCTAACTGCTGGTCCCTATTTATTTATTTTTAAATCAGGAATAAACATTGAATTTTTGTCACATGTCTCCATCTACTGAGATGTTCATACAGTTATTCTCTTGTAGTTTGTTAATGTGGTGAGTCACACTTTGAAATGTTAAACCAATGCTGTGCTCCTGAGAGAAATCCCATTTTGTCATGGTGTATTTCCTTTTTAAGACGTCATTGAATTTGATTCATTAAAGCTTTGTTTAGAAATTTTTTCAAGGTTTTTGACGTGGGGTGTGTGCACTTGCCAGGAAGATGGAAACTGTGAGAAGGAAAGTAGGAAATCACACCCGAAAAGGGATTGCCACACCACAATCCCTCCTCCCCCATTCTCCTCTTGGGATTTTGGGCACGGATGTGCCTGGCATGATTTTCAAGGTGCCAGTTCCAGGACTAGAACCATAGTTGACCATTTCAGGGTCTGGCACCCTGACCACTACAGCACTGGCTGTCCCGAGGAAAAAAAAATAAAGACTTAACTATTTTTAGAGCAGTTTTAGGTTCACAGCAAAATTGAGAGGAAGGTGCAGAGACTTCCCACATACTGAGTATCTCCTGCCCCTACATAGTCTTGCATAGTCTCACATTCTCTACATCCCTCACCAGAGGAGTTCTGCTGCTAGGACCTATCAGTCTCTTTGGCACATCATAGTCACCTAAAGGTTATGGTTTACATTAGGATTCTGAGTTTCAACAAAGGTATACAAAGGAAATACCTCTATCATTATAGAATTTATAGAGAGCACTTATGCTGCCCTAAAACTCCCCTGTGCTCTGCCTATTCATTCCTCCCTCTATTCATCAAGCCTTGAGGACCACAGGTTTTATACTGCCTTTTCCAGAGTGTCATGTACTTGCATCATCCGGTATGTAGCCTTTTCAGATTGACTTCTTTCACTTAGTAATATGCATTTAAGATTCCACCATGTCTCTTCATGGCTTGATCATTTACTTCTTTTTAGTGCTTAATAATATTCTGTTATTTGGATACACCACAGTTTATCCATTTACCTATTGCAGGGTATCAGGTTTTTGTTTTGTTTTGTTTGTTTGTTTTGTCATAGGGTTTTGTGCCAGAGAGGCAGAGAGAGGGAAAGTTGGAAATCACCCCCAAGGATGGATAGCTGTGCCACATTCCCTTCTCCTCTATTCTTCTCTGTTATTTGGGGCATGTATGCACATGCACCTGTTATGATTCTCAAGCTGCCAAGTCTGGGACTTAAACCACAGTTGGCCATGTGAGAGTCTAGCACCTTAACCACCATGCCACCTACTGGCCTCCTGGAGGATATCTTTAGACTTTGAACATTTTTTTCTGTATTCAGTAGAGTGCATGTGCCCACAAATGTGAGACACAGGTGCTCACCGTCTACTAGGTCTGGTCATGTTACAATCCCCTTCCTCCAGTCCTACAGCCCATTAGACCTTGGGCACTTGTGCCTGTGCTCGCATTTTCAAGCCCACCAGACTGGGCATTCAAGCTATATAGGTTCCAGCTTCTGTTTGGTCCATTATCCGTGGACCACGGAGCCAGTGTTTTGTTTCAAAATAGGTTGCAATTTTACATCCATGCTCATGTCATACTCTCTTTTTCTTTCTTTGAGGTCTTACATGAGGAAACCTCAAAACAATTACAGAAAAAGAAAATTAAAGTATGAGTTTATTTTGGTGCAAAAATTTGAAATACACTCTTGAATTTTTTATAATACACATTTTCCTCGAACTTTTTGAAGATTCCCCCCATATTATTAGTTACTTGAGGTTTTCTCACATTTCACTGATAGTTCAACTTTACAGATGTTTTCTTTTGTGATGTCAAATCTATGTTCATTTCCATCCCCTGTAGTTTTCATCCCTGACATTGTAATTTGCATCTCTGCAAGTAAAATTTGGATTTTAAAAAAATATTTTCCATGCCTTTGCTTATCGTCTTGAGCATTATTTTGGGATATAGTTAAATTCCTTATAAACTGATCCTCTCTTTCTAGCTTTTATGATTGATTAGGTGGATCAGAGCAGTGCTCAGCCTGGGCTAATTCCCCGCCACTATACCAAGACTCCTGAGAATTCTATTGATCGTGATGTGAGTTACCCATTTCCCAGCCTGGCCAAAGGCACCAGGCTAATCTTTTCAGATGACTTTTCCTTGAGTAGTTTCTTGTCACACAGACACTCTTCATTACTTTACCAAATCCTAAAGGGGTCTCCCCTCTCCATTGTTATGTGCTGATCTCTGTCAGTCTTGGGTTGACAAAACTCTCACCTTCATCATTTTAATGCAGGGAGTCTAGCAGACTTCCTCAGGGCAGGGAGCTGGGGCATTTGTAAGGTTTGCTTTGTTTGTTAATCATCTCCCAGGGATCATTGTCTGTATTGTCTGAAGTTCATTGTCTTGAAAATTTTCATTTAATGAGCTTTATTGGGTTTTGGTTGTTTCCAGGAGGGAGGTAAATTAGTTCCTGTTACTACATCTTGGCTAGAATCAGATCTCAGGGGAGCTTTAGCACGTGCTGGACACTGGCTGGAATGTCCTTCCTACTTTGTTCAACTGCTCCCTGCTCATCCTTCATTGCTCAGTGTAGCTGTCACTTCCACACAGACATTTTCCCTGAACCCAGTGCAGATCCTATTCTCTTCTGTGATTATAGAACTGGGTTATTATTTTTTTACAGCCTCTGTCTGAATTTATAATTGTCAGTTTATGTTTTCTCTATACAAGAATCTAAGCTAAACAAGTACAGGAGTCTTACAAGTTTTGTTATTTTATTTATTTTTTAAAAGAGATTTTTGCTATAGAGCATGTACGTTCACCAGAGAGAATGAGAGACAGAAAGCAAGAAATCACCCCCCAGGGGGATGGCAATATCGCATTCCCTTCTCCAATCTCTTCTTGGGATTTTGGGTACACATGCATATGTGCCTGGAATGAATGAGGTTTTTTTTGTTTGTTTGTTTGCTTTTTTAAGAGGTTTTTGCTACAGGGCATGTGTGTTCACCAGAAAGACAGAGAGAGACAGAAACAGAAAGCGAGGGGACCAGCAGGTGGTGTGGTGGTTAAGACTCTGGACACTTCCATGTGGCCAACCACGGTTCAAGTCCCAGACCTAATGGCTTGCTTACTCACTTTCTCTCTCTCTCTCTCTTTCTCTGTCTCTCTCTGGTCAAATTAAAATAAATGAATGACAAAATAAAATTAATAATTATTTAAAAACTAAAAAAGAAAGAGAGAAATCACACCTCCCCAGGATGTATGACCATGCCACAATCCCTTCTCCTCCATTCTCCTCTTGGGATCTTGGCCATGCACGCACATGCGCCCGATGAGAGTTTAAGCCATTGGGTCCAGGATCCAAACCGCAGTAAACTACAAGGGAGTCCAGTGACATAGCTGTTACTCCAACTCCTGGTCCTCGGAATGAGTTTTTAAGTTGTGGGTTCAGGACTCAGACTTTCGTTGACTACATGGGAGTCCAGGAACATTACTATTACAATATCTGCTGGTCCCTTGTTATTTTTTTAAAGATTATTTCATCTTATTTATTATGGTCACTATTATTATTATTTTAATGTCAATACAGGGCACATATGCTCACCAGAGAAAGTAGGAAAGCAAGTCACTTATTCAGGGATGTGAACCATGGTCAGCCATGTGGGAGTCTAGTACACCACAACATCTGTTGGCTGTAAGTCTTTATTGTTTTATCTGAAGAGCTTAGTATACTGTCTCCCACTCTAAGCATTTAATACGCAAAGGGATTTTGAAAAGTTCATGAAAAATAGAACTATAATATGACTTTATTTTGGTGCCAGAATTTTGAAATCTATACATATTTTTTATGTCATGCACATGCACTTTTCAAGAACTTTTTTTTGACATATCTTTTAATGTCTGGCTTAATTGAATAAACATAATTGGATTTTCATATTCACTTCTAGTATTCAATCTGCTGTGATATCACTGTCATGTAGCCTCTGGAAAACTCCGTTGTATGCTCCTGATAGAATTCACATGTAGCTTGAATTTCAGAAGTTGAACAACTTATCATGTCCTCTTTTTCATGGCAAGGATACTTTCTAGCTGGTGGGCCATGAGTTTTGTTCACTCTGTTGCCAGGGATCCCTCTGTTCTTAAGCAAGCAATGCTTTTCAAGTTTTCATCCCTTTCTGGGTCACTAGTCCATGATCCTTTCAGTTGTCTGGGAGCCCAGAACACAAGAGTGTTTACAAACTACCCCCTCAATTATTGGTTGAAGTTTATATTTGTTCAGTGTATATATGGGTGAATGTGAAAATGCACTGTTACTAAAATTCAGAGTACTCATATATGCATTTCCATCTTGTTTCCTCCTTGGTACAGATGCTGATAGCCAAATAAAAATCCAGGACGCAATGTTGCCAGGTGAAAGATTAACAGAACTTAAAGAAAGTCATTATAAACAACTTATAGAAAAAATTCAGAAGCTGAGAAATAAAGTAAGTGGACTACAAAAGGAGCTGTCAGAAACCGAAGAGATCAACTCACTATTAGAAGTGAAAAAAGTGAAGTGGGAAGAAGAACGCTGCAGTCTGTGGTATGACATTCTACCTTTAAAGCGATGTTCAGACTATTTACTGTATGTATTTACTTATTTTCTGTAAGATGCAGGTGCTTGCCAGATAGAGACAGAGAGAGAAAGACATAGAGAGGGAAAGTGAGCAATCACTCCCCGCGTTGCAGTTCCTTCTCCTCCATTGCCCGCTCAGGATTCTGGGCACTCACACACATGTACTTGGTGTGTTTTCAAGTTCACAGGTCCTGGATTTGAACCATAGTCAACCATGTGGGGTTCAACTGTCTTAACCACCATTCCACCTGACTGGCCTATTTATTTTATACTGTAGATTTATGTAAAAAATTTTATAATTGCTGACTTGCCGTCTGACTTTATAAGGGAGAAAACTTAAGTCTTACAGAATGTGAAAGTCTTGGACATAATATACCAAGTTAAAAACTATAAATATTTCTACTAATAATTAAACACATATCATTTCTTTTTGTGTGTGTTTTTGCTATAGAGCACATGTGCTTGACAGAGAGAGAAAGAGAGGATAGGAAATCACTACCCCCCCTCCAAGGTGGGATGGCCACACTGCAATCCCAGCTCCTCCATCCTCCTCTTGGGGTTTGGGGCATGCATGAAGATGCACCTGGTGTGTTACTGAAGCAGACAGGTCTGGGACTTGAATCATGCACTTGGCTATGTGGGATCCAGGACCTTAACTACCATGCACTGGCTGACGCATTACACCCATATTCTTTAAATTAAGAATTTTAAGATTTTGACCACTGAAGACCCTCTGCCCAAACTTCACCCTCCTTCTCCCCAGATCTAGCCAGTAAGCAGGCTATAGAACCCTACCCTATCATTTTTTTATCCAAAATATATTTTTATATCTTTTTTCTTATTGTTCTTATATTTTTTTCTCCTTTTGTTTTTCTATTTCTTTTATTTTTCTTTTTACCTTTCTCAATTTTCTGCTCAGCCTCCACACACTGATTTTCTAGACTGGCCTAGGTGCTCAGTAGCCAAATATCAGAATACCTTTAGGGTTAGATTAATCCTCAATTTTCATTGAATCAGCTGTGCAAAGGGAGAAAAATGGTACTATTTACAGACTGCAGGTCACCTCCTTTTGCATTCCTCTGAATGATCAGATTTAACTCTAAAAAATAGGGGGAACAAACTGTATAATCCATCAGATGACCAGAAAGCACCACAGAGGCACAAGAAATATGAGAAACCAATAAAATATTTCTCCTCTAATGGAAAGTTGAATGTTAATGGGAGGGACAAGTCTGGAGTTGAATGTTAACTTCCAGTGTTTAAATGGAAAGATCTTCCCCCATAAAGAATACAAGGGAACTCATGAAAATGTCAGATAAAGAGTTTAAAATATTCATAGTGACAAAGCTAAAAGATGCAAGATAAGAGAGACAATAAACTCCAGAAGATGCAGGACAAAAGAGACACTGAATTCCAGGAAGTGAGGAAGTTCTTGAGCAATCTGAAAGAGGAGATACACATCATAAAAAAGAATAAAATGAAATTCTTAGACATGAAGACTATAAAATAGGAAATCAAGTATTCCATTGAAAATATCAAAGCAGATTAGATCATAAAGAAGACCAAATCTCAGATGTAGAAGTTAGAACCTCTGACCTAGAAAAACCCACCAAAAAGACTGCTAAAATAACCCCTAAAAGTAAGAATAACATACAATACTAGATATCATTAAACACCCAAACATCCATATCATTAGTATCCCAGAAGGTGAAGAAACTAATAAGGGCACTGATAATGTGTTCTGTGAAATTTCCAAACCTAGGGATACATTCAAGTATCTAGACCCAAGAAATACAGAAAAAAAAAAAAAAACCCACATAAAATCAACCCAAAAAGATCTTTCCCAAGGCACATCATAGCCAGACTGACAAAAACCACAGAAAGTGACAAGATACTAAAATTAGCAAGAGAGAAATGTCAAGTTACTTTTAAAGGATATCCCATAAAGCTAACATCAGGCCTCTCCTCAAATACAATGGAAGCAAGCAAAAAAAATGGGACAATATATTCAATACATTAAATGAAAACCAATTTTAACCAAGAATACTATACCCAGCAAGATTATAGTTTATATGGAAAAAAAAAGACACAAAGTTTCTCAGATAAACAAAACCTGAAAAAATTTACCAACACCAGGCCAACTCTCAAAGAAGTACTGAAGGGAGTGCTATACCAGCAAAACTAAAGTTTTCATGAAACAACCAAAAGAATGGTCAGTCTAATGGTAGGGACAAGTCCAGAGTTGAATGTTAACTTCCAGAGTTTAAATACAAAGATCAGATCACAGTAACACTGCAAATTCAAATTAAGAGGGATTAAGTACATGACTCATAACTAGTGAAATATAATTTTTTGGAGAGGTTTTTGCTATAGGGCACATGCACTCACTAGAAAGACAGAGGGAGACAGAGAAAGGAAGTAAGAAATCACCCCCCAGGGGGGATGTCCATGCTGCAATCCCTTCTCCTCGATTATGTTCTCAGGATATTGGACACACACACACACATGTGCCTGGCGTGAGTTACAGCCACCGGGTCTGAGACTCTAACTGCAGTCGATTACGTGGGAGTCCAGCGACATAGCCATTACACCAACTGCTGGTCCTTGAAATAGAATTTTTTAATTTTAGACTAAAACATTACTCATTTTCTTCTATGCTTTGATTTCCATATTTAAAGTTTTTTGTCTTTTCTTGAGCTGTTGATACATTCATCTACCTAGTAATGGAACTGAATCCTAACCTTTTTTCTGGCTTTAAGTTTTAAGCAAATTTCTCTTAACATTTTTTTTTTTTAATTTTGACCTATTAAAACTAAAACTTCTTTTTGAAATAAAAAAAATACATTTAAAAAATACCTATTAGGACCAGCAGTTAGCATAATGGTTGTGTCGCTGGTCTCCCATGTAGTTGACCATGGTTCGAATCCTGGACCCAATGGCATAAACTCACACCGGGTGCATGTGCGTGCATACCCAAGATCCCGAGAGGAGAATGGAGGAAAAGATACTGCAGCGTGGCCATATCCCCAGGGAATGACTTTTCGCTTTCTAAATCTCTTTCTGGCAAGTGCACATGCCCTATGACAAAATCCTCTCCCCCAAAAATACCTATTAATACCTATTTAATGCCTGGAGTAAGCTATATAGTCCAGTGAAGTGCTACTTTATAGTATATTCACTTTACTCACTGAGGTTTATGTCTATAAAGAGTTTATGTCTATGCCCCAACATGCACTCACAAATTTGTATATATCAGCTGTGCTTGCTATTGAAAGTCTTCAATTTAATTAAGATCTTTAGTTAATCAATAAAATGTGAATAAAAAGGCATGGGAAACAACTGTACATGCCAGAGAGAGTGTGGGGGAAGGGGGGCAATTGATAGACGGTGAGAGGTAGGGCATCAAGAAGAAAAAGGCAAAATATATAAGAAACAAAAAGTAGAAATTATTTGTTGATGATAACATGTATGGTTATATCCTTGATTTACTAATATACAATGTATACTGGACAGAAAATCTCATTTTGTATACTGTATTGATGTATAGTGAATGACTGTAAATACATAAATAAATAAATAAATAAATAAATAAATAAATAAAATTAAAATAAATCATTCTCAGGCAGTAAAAATCAAAGAATTTTGAGACTCCCAAAATATTGAGACAAGAAGCCATTTTAAAGCTGAGGTGTGTCACGGTGTGTTCAGGGAAGCCATCCCCTAAACCCATCTCCTAGACTCCCCAAATATTCAGACAAGCACTGCGGAGGAGGATTTTGTCACAGAATGACCAGAAACAACAGCAGAGGTACAAAAAAATGAGAAACCAAGAAAATGTCTCTCCTGTAAGGGAAAAGAGCAATATCTCATCATCTACAAACAGAACAGTAGAATTCTTGGAAATGTCTGATAAAGAATTCAAAATACTCATATTAACAAAACTAAATGAGATGCGAGAGTTGAGAGATAATGAATTCCAGAAGATGCAGAAGAAAAGAGACCACGTGTTCCAGGAGGTGTTGAAGTTCTTTCATGATCTGAAAGAGGAAATACACACCATGAAAAAGAATCAAATGGAACTATTAGAGATGAAGGCTTCTCTTCAGGAAATCAAAACGTCCCTCAGAAGTATTAAAAGGGGATTAGTCCATGCAGAAAATCGAATTTTGTATGTTGAAGGTAAAATCTCTGATCTAGATTACAAAAAAAAAAAAAAAGAAACCTGAGAAAATAACCCCAGAAATGAGAATACTATAGAGAAATACTAGAGAGCATAAAGCGCCCAAACATTCAGATAACTGGTATCCCAGAAGGTAAGGAAACTAATAAAGGCATTGATAATCTATTCCATGAAATCTTGGAAGAAAACTTTCCAAATCTAAAGAGGCATTCAAATATGCAGACCCAAGATATACAAAGGACCCCTAATAGAATCAACCCAAGAAGATCTTCTCCAAGGCATATCATAGCCAGACTGGTCAAATCTACAGACAAAGAGAAGATACTAAAATTGGCAAGAGAGAAATGGCAGGTTACTTATAAAGGTTATCTTATCAGGATAACCTCAGACCTCTCATCAGAAACAATGCGAGCAAGGAAAGAATGGGAAAATATATTCAAAGTGTTAAGTGAAAAACAGTTTCAACCAAGAATAGTATACCCAGCAAGATTATCTTTCATATGGAAAGAAAGAATAAAAACATTCTCAGATAAACAAGATTTGAAAGAATTTGCCAGTTGCAGACCCACTCTTCAAGAAATTCTGAAAGGAGTGCTTGACCAGTAAAACTAGATACATATAGAATTAAGAGAACAAAAGGCAACCAAGAAAATGATCAATTTAATGCTAGGGACAAGACATATCAATAACAATGTAGAAGAATGTCAACTTCCAGGATTTAAATGGAAAGATTGGACCACAGCAACACTGCATATTCAACAGAAGAGAGTTTGAACATAAGCATGAGCTGGCGAAAGAGAATTTTATGACTTCTGAATAAAAAATTACTGATTTTTTTTTTTACTATGCTTTGTTTTCCCAATTTAAACAGCTTACTTTCTTTTCCGTTGTTGATAGGTTTAGCTATATGTTAAAATATATTTTTTGTTTGACTTTTTTAAATGGAAACATAAACTTTTCTTTCTTTCTAATCCCTCTGGAATTGGAAAACATTTGGGAATATTCTTATTTTGTGGGAGAAGGGTTATTTAGATAAATTCAATAATGCTTGTTGCATTGATTCGGAAATTGGAAATACTCATTATTGGACAGGGCTTTAACTGGAATGTCATATCTGAAGATTAATTAGAAAACTATGGAACTAAGGTGGATCTAAATTAAGCTAATAGAAGCTCTTAGAAAAATGGCCTGGTACCATAAATAGTTCTGCCTGGCAGAGAGATTAGAGAAGCTATATGAAAGAATTGATAACATAAAATAACCTGGACTTTTCCAGTCCAACATTGTAATCAGTAGAGATTGCAAAAGAGCAACCACACCAGAGAATTATCTTAAGAAAGACTTTGAAGGAAGAAAAAGAGACAGAGCAGATGGTATATCACAGAATACACTTGGGCAGGGCTTAATTGAGAAGGTTTTTGTGTGACTAGTGAGCTGGGCTTTTGCTTTTCAACATTTAAGTAGTTGACATGTAAATATTTTCTCAAAAATATTTAAAACCATACTGTTTCTGTTGTTATAGAGTCACAAACAAAATTATAAAAAATATTAAAAATATTGAACATTATCTTTAAAATTCAGTATTTTAAAATTTTAACTTTATTTATTTATTTAAATTTGACCATTTGAACAGAGAGAAAGAGTGAGAAAGCAAGCTGCCAGGTCTGGGACTGGAACCACAGTCTGTCATGTAGAAGTCCAGTGCCCTTAACTGCCACAGCACCTGCTGGCTGTATTTTGAAAATGTTAAAGTTGCTTATTAACTTTCAAAAACTATGGAGTATGAGTTAAAATTTTTTATATGTAAAGTAAATATTTGTGGGAAAATGTAAAAGTAAATAAAAGAATGTAATGCTATGTAGAAGCCCACCATATGGAAATCTGATTTATTTAACAAATCAAATATTGAAATTTTAGTGGGTTGGAAAAGTCATGATGCATTTTTGCATAGAGAAATATGTAATGACTTTTCTGATGACCTAATATTTTTATTATAATTAATGCTGCTAAGGACATCTTTTATAGGAATCTTTTTCTACCTCTCTCATTCTTTGCTTTGAGTAAATTCTTCAATTTAAATTATTTGGTTAAAGTAGTAACTTTTTAAAAAGTCTTTGATGACGAGTATTTTCTTTAAGCTGCCAAGTTCTGGATTTGATTCTGAATTATTGTGTATCAGGAAAATTTATACTGGGGCCAGGGGGTGGTGCAGTGGTATAACATAATGCTCTGAGCTCTGTCACATGAAGGTTTAAGGTTCACATCCACACACCTCCCTGAGCACACTGGTTCACACATGCTCATGGGGCTGACTAGGTTGAGAGGTGGATTGTGAAGTTGGGACTCTTGAAAGTATGTTGTCTCTTTCTCGCTCTCTTTTGTGCTCATGGATGAAATAAATATATAAACTTATTTTAGAAAGGAAAGTTTATGTTACCTTATGATTCCACCAAAATGATCATTTTTATCAACTCAGAATGTTAGAAACAAATTGTATTTTTATTCTTTTTTTAATTTATTTTTTATTATTTTTTTAATATAAATTCAATCACATTGTTTAGCTTACAGAGTGAACATTTCAATATGTGGATATTTCTCCCCAGTCCAGTTGATCAAAATATCTTCAACAGATAACACCCCACCTCCCTGTCCCATCAATGCTCTGCCTCTGTATCCCTCCTCCAAATCACTTTCCCTAGGCCCCACTCTTCCACACACTACATCTGGCATTTACACCCATCTCTTGTGTTTGTATATCTTTTAGTCAATCAGTTTTGGTAATAGAGTGCAGACACTTGGTATATAAGTGGGGACATACAATGTCTCTCCTTCATAGCCTGGCTTGCTTCACTCAGCAGTAAATCTTCCATATTCTTCCACTTTCTGTCAAAAGCCAGGGTTTTGTTGGTTTTTATGGCTGAATAGTATTCCATAGAGTGTATTGCCACAGTTTTTCAATCCATTCGACCTTACGGAGGCATTTGGGTTGGTTCTATGTCTTAGCAATCGTGAATAGTGCTGCAATAAACATCGATGTGCAAGCACTTTTCCAATGAAGAATTCTTCTATCCTTTGGGTAGATACTGAGGAGTGGGATTGCTGGGTCATGTGGTAATTCTATTTGTAGATTTCTGAGGGATCTCCAAATTGTTCTCCACAGTGGCTGGACCAATTTACATTCCCACCAGCAGTGTAAAAGGGTTCCCCTTTCACCACACCCCAGTCAACACTTAACATTTTTTTGTTTTTTTAATCTTAGACATTCTGACTGGGGTTAGGTGGTACCTCATTGCTGTTTTGATCTGCATTTCCATTACCATGAGGGATGTTGGGCATTTTTTCATATGCCTTTTTGCTATTCGTATGCCATCTTTAGAGAGTGTTTCTTTCAAATCCCATCTTTTAATAGAGTTGATCATCTTTATTCCAAACAGCGACTTGAGTTCCTTGTGTATTCTGGTTATCAGTCCCTTATCTGATGCATAATTTACAAAAATATTTTCCCACTATGAAGGCTGTCAATTCACACTAATCACAGTGTCTTTTGCCATGCAGAAACTTCTTAGTCTGATGTAATCCCACTTGTCTATTTTAGGGATTATCAACTCTGCTTTGGGTGTCTTATTTAAGAAGTCTTTCTCTATACCAGTGTCTTCCAGAGTTTCCCCAGTGTTTTCCAGGAGCAGTTTTATAGTTTGAGGTCTTAGATTTAGATCCTTGATCCACCTTGACTTGATTTTTGTCAAAGGTGAAAGGTAGAGGTTCAGATTCATCTTTCTGCAAGTGGAAAGCCAGTTTTTCCAGCACCATTTGCTGAAGAGGTTTTCCTTTTCCCACTGGATTGACTGGTACCCCTTGTCAAAAATCAGTTCACTGTATGTTTGGGAATTTATGTCTGGGGACTCTTTTCTGTTCCATTGGTCCACATGTCTGTTTCTGTGCCAGTACCATGCTGTTTTGCTTACCACATCTTTGTAGTATATTTTTGGGTCAGGGAGTGAGATGCCACCCACTACACTCTTGTGTAGAATTGCTTTGGCAATACGGGGTCTTTTATGATTCCAGACGAATTTTATGATTGTCTTTTCTAGTTTTGTGAAGAATGTGTCTGGTACTTTGATTGGCATTGCATTAAATATGTAAATTAATTTGGGTAGAATTGCCATTTTGATTATATTAATTCTTCCAATCCAGGAACATGGGACGTCCTTCCACTTTTTTGTGTCATTTTCAATTTCTTTTTTTAGCTTCTCATAGTTTTCCTTGTGGAAGTCTTTAACTTCTTTGGTTAGATTTAGCCCCAAATATCTTATACTTTTGGTGGCTATGGTAAATGGAATAAGTTGTTTCAGTTCTATCTCAGTCTGCCTGTTATTTATATAGAGAAATGCTATTGGTTTCTGTATATTGATTTTATATCCTGCAACTTTACTAAAATCATGTATTACTTCCAGTAATTTTTCCATGGAGACCATTGGGTCTTCTATGTATACAATCATGTCATCTGTGAATAGAGAGAGTTTCACCTCTTCTTTTCCTATTCGAATGCCTTTTATTTTTTCCTCTTTTCTGATTGTGTTGGTGAGGACTTCCAGTACTATATTAAAAAGGAGTGGAGAAAGTGGACATCCTTGTCTTGTTCCCGTGTTTAGTGGGAAAGCTTTCAGCTTTTCTCCATTCAGGGTGATGTTCGCTATGGATTTTTCATAGATGGCTTTTATTGTGTTGACAAATGGCCCTTCTGTGCTTTATTCTTAACATGAATGGAATGAAAAGTAAAGTGGAATGTGATTACTGATGAGTTTATTCAACCTCTTTCTGAGAAGAGGTTGTGACATACAGGTATAAATTTAATTCAAAATTTGGTGTTGAAAACATATATTGTATTGTTGGAGAAGTCATGAGGCAGGTTTGCACAGAAAAAAAAAAAAAAAAACATAGAAAACTACCTCATGACTTTTTTGTCAGCCTAATATTACTCTGTGTTTTAATTAGTAGATCCTGTCTGGTTCCAAAGGATTTTAAAAATTGTTTATAAAATACATAATAGTCAACAAGATAAATTCAAAGTTTTAGCACAGATTTAGGGTGGGATGACAGATGATTAGACTCCTGATCCTAGGCGTAAGTGATAACAATCTACAGATATCTGTTGTGTGAGTGAGACATATGAGGTGTTGTCTTACATGGTAGATCACTTTAAGATTATCTGTGATACTTAATGAAGATAGACTCTTATTTCTAGTGAATTCATAATCTTGCTTCTAAATGATAACTTTTAAAAAAGTAGTTAACTCTATATTATCCAGCCCAGTTGAGGAGTAATAATGACTATTGAAAAAGGGTGATTAAGTAACATTACCTAATCATTTTGAAATTCCTTTTTTGATCATATTTAACAGTTACAGATACCAGAAACTGTCCAATTGAGTAGACTGTTATTTCACTGTGCTCTTTCAAACAAATGTTTCCTTTGGAAGAGATTAAAGTAAGAAATTCAAAACCCGAAAACTAGAAAGAAAAAATAGTAGAGGACATAGAAATTTTATTAGGAAAATAAGCCAATACAAGAGAGAAGAGAAGAAGTACTCATATATTGTCTAAAACAATTAGGGAACAACTAAAAAGAAAAGAAGACCAGTACAAGAAAGAAGTAGAAGTGAAACGACAGCTTGAACTTGATCTTAGAACCCTGGATGTGGAATTGAAGACTGTAAAAAATACTTTGTATCAGGTAAATTAATCTTTGGTAAAAATTTATATTTCTAACTTTATTTCATCAATATTACTAATAATATATTGCTCTGATCGAATATTTATTTTTGGAGTTTAAAACAAACCAAAAATTTTATTCCATCCTAAAAATGAAGTATGACAGTTTTAGCTAAAGCTATTTATTCAAAACCTTGACATCTAATCAACGCTCAGTACATTTTTTCAATGAAGGAATGGGAGGCAGGTTGAGTTAGTCACTAACATATATGTTACCCTAGGCTTTTCTTTTTTAAAAAATTTTTGCCACACTATGGCACAGAAGAGACACAAAGAGACAAAAGAGAGAGGAAAAGTATGAAATCAGGTCCCATGGGGGATGGCCACACCATAGTCATGTCTCTAATCCCCTGTTGGGATTTTGGACATGCAAGCACACATACCCATCATGTTTTTACAGACCACCACTCCAGGACTCGAACCACTTGGTTGGCCATGTAAGATTCAGCACCTTAACCAAACCATCTGCTGTCCCACTTTAGGCATTTTTTATGTTAAAGCACAAGCTAAATAGCTTTGAAAGTATAAGACACTTAGATAAATGTTTGATAATTTCTTTTAATTTCATCGTACTATATGTACCTGTATTTAAAAACTATTTTTGTCTTGGACAAATTTAGCTGTCATCTACAGAGTTAAAATTAGAGAAATTCATTGGGAATAATGGTCCTTGTGCTTAAATAGGTCACTTCCTTTTGTTTTTGAAAGAATTATTTAATTTTATTTATTATTATAATTATTTTAAAATTTGCTATAGGTCATGAATGCTCACCAGAGAGAGAGAGCAAGAGAGAGAGAGAAAGTGAGAAAGCAAGCTTCCAGATCCAGGGACTCAAACTGTAGCTGGCCAGGTGGAAGTCCACCACCTTAACCACCACATCATCTTCTGGCCTCTTAATGGCTCTCTTATAGGGCTTCTGTACTTAATTAAGCTTTTAGACTTTTCTCCCTAATAGTATGGGGCCAAATACTTAATGGAAATATACTTTTAGGTTGAAAAAGAGCATGAAAACACCAAGAGTCAACTTTCTTTAGAAGAGAGTTTCAGAATAATAAAAGATGAGATTCTGACCAGTCTCCTTCGTGAACAAGAAGAGCTAGAAATGACACAAAAGAAAACAAACTCACAGGTAATTTCTTTATGAATTTTCAGATATGCATGTTTATATATTTGTATGTGTATATATTTCAAAATCAACTATATGTATCATGGAAAACATAGATTTTTAAGAGAGATTTGTTATTATTTATACATTCAGTTGCTACATATCATTTAGCTTGTATAGAGAATTTACCGAATAACAAATATACCTGTCTAGTTGAGAATACTACATACATCATCATCAACAGGTAATAAATCACTCGTGTCCCACAAATGTCTTACCTCTCTATTTTTTCTCCCTAGTTTTCTTTCCTACACTCTTCCCCTCTTCCACCCTCCTTCCACACAGTCTCCAATGTCCATAAGTATTTCCACTGCTTTTATGTCCTCCAATCTAAGTCATGTACGTACATACATGTTTTTGGCAGATGGTGGAGGCATTTAGCCATGTTTCTAATTCAACTCCAGTTGTCTGTGACAGTCAAGTAGTGACATTCACAATAGCCTCATCAAAGGAGAGGCTTTTAATATTACCATAGTAATTGATGATCTAATAATTTGAAAACCCTTGCTACTAACAGTAGATATTCTTGGCTTTGGCAGTCATTTTACCTTCTTTAAAAATTATTTTAAGAGATTTTTGCTATAGTGTGCATGCACTCACTGGAGAGACAGAGAGACCAAAAGCAGGAAATCACCCTCCAGAAATATGGCCATGCCATTCCTTCTTCATTCTCCTCTTGGGATCTTGGGCATGCACACACTTGCACTAGCATGACTTAAATCACTGGGTCTGGGATTCAAATAGGAGTCAACTACATGGCATTCCAGTGACGTAACCACTACGCCATCTGATGGTCCCTAATTTTTTTTTTTAATTGTCAAAGGGCCTGTATGCTTGTAAAAGAAATGGGGGGTGAGGTGAAAGCACTTCCCAGTGAGGAGTGGTCATACTGCAATCCCTACTCCACTTCTCCTTGCATCAGGAATGTGGGTGCACACAAACGTGCCCAGTATGTTTTCCAAGCTACTAAGCCAGAATTCCAACCACAGTCAGCCATCTGTCTGGAATCTGTCTCCTTTTAACCACTAGGCTACAGGGATGGCACTCACACCATTGATATGTAAATGGAAAGGATACTGCTGCTGACTGGGAAGGAGGACAACAGATAGTTGAGACATCAATTTTGGATGTCATTCTCACTTTTTTGATTTGAAAGAATTTTGCTATAGGGTGTGCGTGCTTACATGAGAGACAGAGTGAGACAGAGAGACAGAAAGCAAGAAATCACCTCCCAGGTGGGATGGCTACATCACAATCCCTTCTCCTTCATTGTCCTCTCAAGACTTGGGGCATGCACACACATGCATTCGGCATGAGTTTCAACCCACTGGGTCCAGGACTTGAACTAGCCAAATGGGAGTTCAACACCTAAATCACGATTCCACCTGTTGGGTTCTTTTCTCTTCACTTTTAAGAATAACAGTGTGTGGGCCACCAGGTGACATAGTGGTTAAGGTACTGGACTTTCAATGGCTAACTGTGGTTCAATTCCTGGACCCAGCAGCTTGAGAATGGATTGCGGCATGGCCATCCCTCGTGGGGGGTAAGTTCTCACTTTCTGTCTCTCTGTCTCTGTCTCTCTGGTTAACACATGCACCCTATAGCAAAAAAAAGTCTCAAAAAAAAGAAAGTAAGAACAACAGTTTGCTCCAAGTAGCATTCGATTTCAGTACAAAGAGATTTTTTAAAGAATGACCTAACACATTGTATGCTTGTTGATAATTTATTGCCAAGTATTTTGTT
This sequence comes from Tupaia tana, assembly GCA_026018925.1. NCBI lineage: Eukaryota > Metazoa > Chordata > Mammalia > Scandentia > Tupaiidae > Tupaia > Tupaia tana. The sequence goes on from JAKSZU010000021.1 coordinate 2,178,019, forward strand.
CCAAGTAAAATAGGACAGTGTACTTAACCATATTTCACATTTATTGCTGCATCAAACATTATGAAACGGAAACAAAAGTTATTGCAAGAGCGAGTGACCTCATGATTTTCTGTTTCTTTTTTTTCTTTGTTTGTAATAGAGTGTGTACACTCACCTGGGGGAGAGAGAGAGAGAAAAAAAAGTGACAAATCTCCCCCTAGGGGGAATAGCCACACCTTAGTCCCTTCTCTTCCATTTTCCTCTTGGGATTTTGGCCGTGCATTTACACACAGCTAGTGTGTGTTTATCCTGCCAGTTTGGAATTCAAATTGGGCAGTTGGCCATGTATGATCCAGCCCCCTCAACCACCATGCCACCTGGCTGACCCTCTCTTGATTTTCCAAGATCTGGCTTTTACTGTTTCAAAATGTAAGCCTTTTTGTATTCACAGTATATATTTACACTGTAGAAGTAACTGGTTTGCTAGAAGGGCATTGGAGGTAGATTCAAAAGCCTAGAGAGGGGCTAGCAGGTGGTGTAGCAGTTGGGGCACTGGATGCCCACATGGCTGAGTGCAGTTTCTGTCCTGGACCTGGTGACTTGCTGTCTCTCTCACTCTCTCTCATCTAGTTGAAGAGTAATAATAATGAATAAAATTAAATAATAAACAATTCTTAAATATTTTTAAAAGCCTAGAAGAAATACTGCAGTGTGTTTATATTTTTAATGTATTCTTTTTAAAATTGTGATAATTGAGTTTATTTATTTTTTGGAGAGGTTTTTGCTATAGGGCGTGTGCACTCGCCAGACAGACAGAGAGAGACAGAGAGACAGAAAGTGAGAAATCACCCCCCAGGGCTGATGGTCACGCCAGAATCCCTTCTCCTCCATTCTCCTCTCGGGATCTTGGGCACATACACACATGTGCCCAGCGTGAGTTCTAAGCCACCGGGTCTGGGACGTGAACTGCGGTCAACTATGTGGGAGTCCAGTGACATAGCCAATACGCTAACTGCTGGTCCCCCACTGAGTTTATTGATGTATGTAGAAATACTTAGTAAAATCCCTAAATTTATTATTTATCAGTAAATGTAATTAGTATAACTAACTATAAAAATATTAGAAGCTAGCCAGTGATGTGGAAGTTAAAGTGGCTGGATCCCACATGCCTGACTGCATGGTTTGAGCCTAAGTCTCAGATCCAGCAGCTTAAAAGCCATGCTGAGTGTGTGTGTGTGTGTGTGTGTGTGTGTGTGTGTGTGTGTCTAAAATCTCAAAAAGAGAAATGAAGGAGAAAGGACTATGGCATAGATATCTTCTATGGGGACTTTCTCTCTTGCTCTCTCTCTCTCTCCAGTGAGCACACATTCCCTCTAGCAGATAAAAATAATTTAAAGTGGGATATCTATGGAATATTCTAAGGAAAAAGAAACTTAAAGAACTTTGAGAAATTTTATCTGTCCAAATATATGCAGATTTGAGGTTCTTACTGTAATTGAACATCCCTAATCTGAAAATCCCAAATTCAGAACTTTTTGAGCACCAACACAGGAGCCGAAAATTCCACACCTGCCCTCTAGTGATAGGTTGCAGTTAGAACACCACAGTGCAGAAGTGGGGTATAAAATTATCTTCAGGCTATGTGTATAAAGTGTATGTGAAAAGTAAGTGAATTTTGTGTTTAAACTTGGGTCCTTTCCCCAAGGTATCTCATTATGTATATGCAAATATTCTAAAATTAGAAAGGGTAACACTTCTGGTCTCAAGGATTTTGGAAAAAGGATACTCAACCTGTATGACACAGCCACATACATTCAGTACAGAATGTTAACCAAACTTTTAAATGAAATCAAATTTATTCATCTTTCAATCTCTTATTTTAGGCCTCTGGTTTTACATCCCTGTGTTCACCAAAGAGCCCTTCTCTGTTCTCCTCCCAGGATCTCGCCTATACAAGCACACACACCCTGTGTGGTTTTCAAGCCACTAGGTCTAGGACTTGAATTGGCAACTCTGAGTTGTCTATGTGAAATCCAGCCCTCTTAACCTTTACACCACCTGCTAGCCCTGGTTTTGTTGAGATTCTTAAACATTCTCTCATGGTTTCCTTTTTATGTTTATAGATTCATTGTCTTCAATTAAATTTTTGAAGTTTGGAAAATTTATGCTTCTATAGGATTTGAGTTTTGTGTCCAAATTCATTTCCAGTTAAATATCTGCTATTGTAACACACGTATAAATATACAGTTTATTTATGTTTTTGATTTCAGAGTAAATCATGGTATAGCATATTTTTGAATACTAGCTAAAAAGTCTTCTTTGTTTTATTTAGGTTTCTGATAGTTATAAAATAGAAAAATATCTGTGGGGAGAAAATCCCAGATTGCAGGATGAAATTGCTGAACTAAGAGTGGAAATAGATAGAATACAACATCTGAACCAAGAAAAGGAAAAGAAATATGTTGAGGACATTCAAATTCTAAAATAAAAGGCTCATGATCTTCCAAAAAACAATAAAAGAGAATGAGGCAACATTAAGTAAAACAATATCCCAGTATAGTGGAGAGCTTAATGTTCTAACAACTCAGAATATGATGTTAAATTGTGAACTGGAGAATGAAAAGCAAAGCAAGGAAAGACTGGAAGCAGAAGTGGAATCATACCATTCGAGACTGGCTGCTGCTATTTGCGATCGTGATCAAAATGAAAAATCAAAAAGAGACCTAGAACTTGCTTTCCAGAGAGCAAGAAATGAGTGGTCTTGCTTACAAGACAAAATGAATTCAGAAATGTTGAACTTGAAAGAGAAAAATGAGAGTCTTTCTCAACAACTTTCTGAAACTGAAAGTAAACTCAATAGCCTACAAACTGAACTCCACCACGTGAGAGAAGAAACTCTCAGAGAAAAGACTTT